>VYXC01011974.1:2020886-2102279 GCA_013397175.1 Platysteira castanea | reverse complement strand
AGGAGTAACATTTCTTAAGGATCAATACTGAGACCAATACAGTTTATCATCTTCATCAATGACATGCATAATAGCGCTTAAAGCAGTTTCACGAGCCTTGCAAACTGGAAAAATGTACAATGACTGAAACTGGAGGACAAGGCTGTCCCACTAAAAGACTTTGAGAGAAGGAAGAAACGGGCTGACAGGTACCTCACAAAGTTCAACAAAACCAAATACAAATTTGTGCAAGTATGAAGATATAATACCTCCTGCACCGGTATGAGTTTGGGGAAAATTGACTAGGAAATAGTTTTGTGAAAGTATTTGAGGTCCCAGTGAACATCAATTTAAATATAAGTCAGCAGTGCACCATTAGAAGAACCAGGGCTGGTCACTGACAAGAGAAAAGATCTAAGGAGGTGTTTTTCCTCCTTGACTTGTCACTTGTGTGGCCATACCTGGAATGTTTTATCCAATTTGGGTCCCCACTAGTGACAAATTCAGACATACAGTATTTTGGATTTTGGTGTAGAGTGTAAAGAGCATGACACAAAAGAGAGCAAGTTTGCTTGGCCTGTAGAAAAGCCTAATGGGGGGTACTGAGTACCATCTACTTAGAGACAAGGTACTCTTTCCAGAAGTGCGTACTAAAATGTCAAGAGGCAAGATATATTGACAATAAGATATTTTAAGGGAAAAAACCTCAAAATCTCACAATTGTTAAGCTCTGAACCAGGTTGCCCAGTCATGATGTGGACTTTCTAGTGCTGGAGATTTTTAAAACTCAGCTGGACAAAGCCACAAACAACCTAATCTAACTTGGAAGATAGCCTTGCTTTGAGCTGGACTTGATGAGCTCCAGTGATCCAAACTAAATTATTCTACGATTTTGTGGTTGCATATTGGCAAACTTTAGAGTTAAGTGGCAGTTGAAGAGGGATTTTAGTTTGCAGTGATTATGTATGGGGGGAAAAGTGTAGCTATGTGATGCCTGTTGGGACCTATACATCGGTTTCCAAAATCTTAAGGGATAGTAGCAGTTGTGCTGCCTTGTACATCTGCTGTGAAAACCACTGCAGTAGTCTGAGACACCTGTAACTGAGATGAGGGCAACAGCAGGTTCTGATCTCTCTAAGTGACTAACTACTACAGGTTTATCTCAAAATTACCCTTAAAACTTGCTGCATATAGGTAAAACCTTATAAAATAAAGGCCTTGTTGCCTTTGTAAAATCATGGCTCAGGCCTATTATATAGCTAAGTAGAAAAAGACTGTGGGAAAGAGACACAGCCAAATTAGGGGTAGAAAAACATGCTGTGTGACCATCGCATGTTCACATCGTGGTGTATGGTGGTTGGTTGAATTATGTTCATTGTGCTTTAAAACTACGTAAACAGAAAACTGGCTAACTGCTTAAAAAGGCCAGGTTTCTGCAGTAAAGGGCTCTCCTTTGCACCTGCCTGGGGACTCTGTGTCGCTCCACATCGCAACCAAAACTGACAAATTGCACGTCAGCATCTGAAAGAAGAAAAATATGACTGGTCTACAGACCAAATACCTGACTACATATCCAAATGTCTTTCTCTTTCCCAAGATTTCACCAAGTAAGGCAGTGCTGGCATGTTTTGAGTGATGGACTAACTGTAGATTGCAGAAATGAGTGGAACTAGGCAAGCTTCTGGTAACACGGCTAAACCAGGGAGCATTGAATGAACAGAGGAAAATAAATAATCAGGAAAGGAAGCTAAGGAAATATGTTAATTCCAGGGAGACCACCACCAATGTATGATGTGGTTAGGATAGGTCAGTATTGGGCAGAAGCACGTTTTTAAATAAAAAGGGAAATAACAAGAATAACTTTACACGACTACTATACATGTTCTTTCACTAGTTTATTTAATCCATATTAAATCATTTGCCACCTTGCTTATCTGTATTTTAAATCTCCATGTTGCCAAAGAGTTTAGTGATTTGTGAGTCAAATGGGATAAAAGCAGGAGTTCCCCAATATTGTCTCTGCCCCTGTGCACACACACAGGTGAGTTACATATCCACATGTGCAAATCCCTCTAGGCTCATTTTTGAACACCCTTGGGAAGAAGATCTGTGTTCTCTGATACTCTGGTCACCCTCTCTGCTCTCTAACAGTACTTGTAGAGCAGAATATATAACACTGTCAAAGCCTCTGGGGATTTTAGCAGCTAGGCCATAATAGTGAAATCCAAAAAAGGAGATAAATATTTAAGAGGAGATTTGAGCAGAATTTTGGCAACCCTTAAACAAATATTTTTGATCCACAAAATTCCTTCTCTCTAGCTCAGCAAGTGTTTGAATGATACAAATGTGTGCATTTCCTCCTGCAAGGTATCCTGGCCATCACAGGTGTATTGACAATGTTGATGCATAGTCTTATGCTAATCTATGCCTAATGCTTTTTCAGATTTCAGAATGCTAATTAAAAGAAACACAAGTTCAATATGGTATAAAATACCCAAGTCAAAGCAGGAAGAAACCATATCCGTATGCTGGCTAATTCAGCACCCCCAACATTTGATATGAATGTTGGGTTCTTGCCCAGCAGCCTGGCTACCCCTCTGTCTACCGGACAAGAAGGGTGTTTTGCACAGGGAATTGACCTCTGTTCCAAGCCTCATATTCACAATGCAAGTGTTCTAACATCTAAATTTTACAACCTAGCATCTGTCTTGGGAATCAATAAGTGTATCCCAAATGACATCTTGCTAGGAGCAGAGATACTGCGTTTTTAGCCACTTTTCTTTGTACAGGCTCTTAATAAAACACTGTCTATCCCACAAAGAAATTTTTCCTCCTATTGACTTGAATCTTTTCCCAGACCAAGGACAATACCAGTAAAGAAATTTATCCTAAGCAGTGTTGTCACCAGCATGGGTTCTTTAGCTCTGTAATTTTGGGAGAGGGTAAAGGAAGACATGGACACAAATCAGGAAAATCTGGCTTAGGAAGATGGGGAGTTGTAGTGGCAGTCAGAAAACTGGGGTAAATTCTTCAGCTGACAGGGAGATAATGTGATTGTGAATGTAAACATTTTCTTCCCACATAATATTTATGGGAAATAGGATTTGGGCAATACTACCAAATGGAAGTATTTTATTGTTTATATTGGGCTGAGCATGCTAGTCAGTGCATTACTTGATCCCAGTAACTGGTGGTTACTCACCAGTTTCATGACAGCTCCATCACTAAACGGGACCTTAGACCAGTCTTGTTCTCCGTAACACTTACTCAGAGCTCATTTTCAGTAGCAGAATGACCTTGAGAAATTCCCCAGCATCAGGAACAGTCAACATACAAAGCTGGATCTGCAGGCTGCCTTCACTAGACTAGGATTTTTTCACCATAACCTGTCACAAAGTGTAACAGACTGGAACAAGTTGAAGGTAAGAACACACCAACACAGCAATTCAGCTCTTCGATAGCTACAAGACATGCTTGTCTTGGGACACACAAATCTGTGCGTTGATCACATGAAGATATTTAGGCCTGTAATGTCCAGATGGCTCTGGATAAGGAAGATTCTACCCACCACGCCTCATCCAAGCAAAAATTCAATTGGTACATCCTGATTCTATAAAATAGTATTAAGATATTATAATTTCTTTCAGAATGACATGAAACTGTCAACAGCTCCATAGCTTGGAAAATAAGAGTTTTTTACATGAGCAAACTATTTAGTCTATAGGAGCTTGATGTTAAAACAGAGAAAAGTGGAAAGAACAGTTCTTGGAAACTTTCACAACTACTGTCTCTCTGGTAAGACAGGAAATATTTACAGTGGAATATGACCATTTTTAACAGGGGTCATCTCTCTGATTATGATTTGAAAATAACACTTTTGTTCCAAACTATGTGGCAGATCTCAGGCACCAAAAATTGCTACAAGCCTAGAAAAATAATAAGGCTATCCTTATTTATAACAACTAAGAGTCTAGCTCTGAACTTTCAAATCAAACAGCCCCAACCTTCTGAAAAGACTGCAAAAGCCCCTTATAAAAAGTGAAAACTTAGTATTTCTATCCAACAACTCTGTGCAGTGAAAGGAAACACCTGACTTCTGATAAAGTTGTAGACAATTGTGGTTTCTCAGATCAGGAAGTTTTTGAGATGCTAGCAGATAGGATAAACTTTACCTAGGAGGGACTGAGTGGTGTTGGAAGTAAGGAAAGCATGCCACTCTTATCAGAAAACTTTTATAAGCCAAAAATAATTTAGATGTAAGATTTACTCCTACTGTCCTCAAAAAGTTTCTACACTTGCTTCATCCTTCTGCTTCTTTAATTTAGCCTGATGATCCCACACTGCAAATACTGGTGTTTTGCTGAAATGCTGGTTAGGGGGAAAAGGACTCAACCACGTTTGCTCTACCATTCTTTGTGATCATATGTAGAGCTTAGTGTCTCCATTTCTTTTCCTGCCCTTCAATTCCTTTTTACTCTATAATTTCTAAAGTCAAAATAATCTCTTCTGCTCTTTACAAACTATGTGGTAACATTGCCAGGGCCCTGTGTGAATCCATCTCCCTCACTTCCCAAGTATAAGCTGGCTGGGCTGAAGGCCAGCTTTGACACGGCCTGGCCTTGTAACGTGGGGCAGACTGCTAGAGAACAGCTAAGGTGAGAGCAGGAGCTGAGAGAGACACTTTGTCTTGGTTGGGGCACCTTGGCTTGGGAGCTGCATTTATCCCTTGGAGGATGCCCAAGGTACACTGTAGGTGTGCCTGGCACTGCATATTTTTCGTCCTGCCTGCCTTGCTGATTGTGGCTGGTACCTGCCTCATCACTACAGACTGGCCTGGATAGCCCTGGGCTCTCACTCGACTTCGTCACTGTCACCAGACCTCTCTACTCACCTTGCCGCGGGACCAGCCCCTTGCTGGGGAGCCCTTGCCTGGCTGCCTTGCTGCCACCCTTGGCTCCCAGCACCCCTGATCCACTGGAGCAGCCTGCTCTTGCCCTTGCTAAAACAGCGTGGGTCCCTGGAGACTTTTTGACACATTAATTTTTGCTGAAGATTAAAAAATCAACCAAAATAAAACAGAATATGCATACCTCCAAAATTCAAACATCCCCCCCACCCCCTCCAATTCGTAAAACCTTCACTGCAAAAAAATTCTTCACTTTTAAGACTGAAACTAAAATTACTAACAAGGATGCTTGGGTTTTTTCACACTCATCTTACATACGGAAGACTCAGTTCCATCAGTGTGCTCTACCGCGTGCTGGACTTCATCTTGGTTGTTACCACCCGGAACTAAAGAGCAACTTGCTTACACAGGATTAATTTATGACATACAATAATTGCCTTATTTTTGATCAATTTCAGACTCATACAGCACAGATGTCTACCTTTCATTTATCACCCATTATTTCCTTTGCAGTCTGTGGAGAAAATAAGTACTTTCAGTGCACAAGTCATCTAATCCTATAGTGGGTTTTTCATAGAGAACAGCTCCTAATCTACATTTAGTGAAAAGTAATGGTAGAGATGTACACATCTATACCTCTGTGGATAGTAATGAAGGAATCCACTCACCTACCAATAAACCAGGGGCTGGGGAATTACCTTAGTGCCTAACATCTTTACCAAGGTCCTAACACCAGCTTGGGTCTCCAGACAGGGTCAGATGAACTTGAATCTCATCTCTCAGATAGCCAGTCTCTTTCCTTCTTTCTCAAGAAAAATTGCAGAAGCTTCTCAGTCTATGCAGGGATGTAATGAAAATAACTTTCAAGACTTGCCTTTTGCTAGAAAAAGAAATTCTTATTTTATGAGCACAGAGAACCTTTAGACACCAACAGAGCAAAAATAAATAAAAAATGGCGAAGCTGTAAAATGGCCCATTTGTAAAATGGCTAAATTAACCATGCTCTGCATAGCTCTGAAATATAGATTTTCATTAACAGATGGCATAATCTATAAAGACTTCAAATTTAACTGTTCTTATATTTAAGATGATCAAATTAAAAATAAAATGATGGACTAAATAACTGTAAATCTACAAATGTGGCAATATTTTTTGATGAGAAACTCAGTCTAAATTGTATTTAACATTAATTAAGAAGTCAGAAATTAATATTGATTTGGCCTCAGTTGTAAGGAAAACAGAAGGATTCCTTTTTTTAGCCAAAATATTTTGGATTCTGTTTTTGTACTGCAGTCACACAAAGCTTTTAGTTCTGTAAAATATTTTGAACATGCTTCATTTGGAAAAATATTCTAAATCAACTAATAACATACTGAACATATTGCTAGGCTTTGACTCACAGGTTTTTGTTTTTCAGGGAGAGGAGTTGTCTGGTTGTTGTGGTTTTGTTTGGTTGCTGTTGTTCTGTTTGGGGTTTTTTTTGGTTGGTAGCAAAATATGGGATTAAGTGGAGAGTAAAAATGTATCTGTAGTGTGCCAAAGCATGAAGTTTATATTCAGTCCCTCCTGGAAAGGTACAAATCTGTGACTTCTTGGCATATGGGAAATTTGAAAAAGTAAAAAACAGGCAGGTGTCAAGTGGCAATTTATTTACCTAATTATTAGGTAAAGCCTGTACTGAATGCTAAGTGGTAGGAATCAGACATCTCAGACTAGTGCAGTAATTCAATAAAGTCTGTATTTTATTGTTGAGCTTTGGAACTCCACAGCTTAACTGAATGGCTTCTTACTCACCTGGAACAGTCATACAACCTATAGGCACTCGTACACTGAGGAACAGAATTCACAGGATTCAGCAACCTCAGCAAAGAGTCTGAAGTGAGGGAAGAGCTGAGAGGCCTTGTGTTTTGATTTCATCCCCTTATTCTGTTGCAGGGACTTGGTCACAGGTATCTGTCTCCCTGTGGGTTGCTCTGCCCAAAGTCCCAAGTCAGTTGTTGCCCAAAATAAAAGATGAACAAGTCTTAAATAGTTGCTAAACTCTGCATGTTTTCATGAATTCAGTGAACTAGAGACATACCTTTTGCTTTCAGCACTGTTAAATATTTTCACTTATCTGTCTGATTTTTTAAAAGTGTGAACTATGCTTAGCAACTGATTGTGACAGATGTATTTTGACATGAGATTGTCTAGGAAAACTATACTGAATCCTATTTTCGCAAGAATGTGACAGACTCTTCCAGCTGACATGCAGTGTCCAAAAAGCCACCACCAAACATATGTACTTGCGCTCAGATTTGGAACAATTTTCTTGCTACTATTTTGTGAATATAGATGAAATAGACCCTGGGCAAGATTCAGAAGTCTTTTTCCTATGACATGTACACCCCCATATTTTGTATATTTCTCTCCCTGACTTATCAAGTCATGAGTAAAGTCACTAACATATTTTGGAGCAACACACTAAAGTATACTCAGAGAGAAAAGGGAACAGACCTGCAAAACTAGCCCAGTGTGCCCGGTTAGCTGCTGCCACAGCAAATGTGGCACAGAACCTCATTCATAACCAAGATAAAGCCTACCTGAGGATCACCTCAATTTTTGCCTCTTTGACACCATTTCTGTGTTTTAACACTTACAAGTATCTTCTAATTTCCAGAGAATTTTCATTGGTGAATTTATAGACATTAATTCAAGTGTTTATGCTTGAAGACCTTCTTACCTTGAATAGCTTTCTTCTTTTCCTGATGGCTACCACCGTTTCCATCCCATTGCAGAGGGAGCAGTTGGATCCCTTTCCTGCTTGGCCTTCCATCCTTATTCCAACCATATAAATTTTATATATTATTTTCTCATCCCTCATGTCTTTTCTGAAAAGATTTAATTACTTTTTATTATGGATCAATTAAGTTGTCGAAATACAAAGTTTTTATTCTGTGGTGGTATGATGCAGAATATACCTCAATTAAAATTTTTGATTTTATTTTTAACAGCTGTATCAAATTTGTAACTCATTGGCACTGATGGGAATACCTGTGCATTGTGCTCTGCAGTTGTTTACAGCTACTGAGTTCTTAGATCTAGTTGTTATTAGATTCTAAATACGACTGACCCTTTCTTTCCTATTGAGTTACAGCTCCTTTCTAGTATATCTGTTCTCAAGGTCATTCTATTCTTTCTGGAAAATATCATGTTCCTTTCTCTATTGATGACAGCTCCTAATGTGTGTTATCAAAGAATTTCAAGAGCATATGCTTTTCTTCTGTGTGCAAAATCACCAGTGAAGCCAGATGCAATTTAAAACTGCTCTAGAGGAAAAGCCTTCTACTTTCTCTCCCCAGCCTAACAATTCTCCTTACACTATAACCCATACAGACTTCAGTTAGTTTCTTTCAAAATTGTTTGAGTTGTCATACCATTGCTTTAATAATTTTTATGTACCACACTCTCAAATACCTACATGAATCTGGAGCAATTAATCTACACTTACCTAATGAAGAAATTACTAAAATTTTGATAATTTTGTTTCACCTAATTTACCTTTGAGAAGACTCAGTTGTTTTCTAGCCCATTGCCTTTTCCACGTGGTTGATAACTCTGACCTTTAAAAAGCCCTCAGGCAGCTATCAGGGGTTTTAAATAGTAAGGTATAATTGCCCCAGACATGTCCCTCCATCCTTTTTAAATTAGAGATATTATATTGACTATTTATCAGTCAAGACTCCTATTACAAACTACCAGACCATGAAATTTTACTCTTGGACTTATAAAATTGTCATCTAAATTTGCAGTGTTTTTGAAGTGTGATTGGATCAGGGCCAGTTTCTGTAGAAGCGTCAGTGGTCGATGGTACTACTGACAATAAATTAGTACCCAATAATTTAACTGTGCCTTGTATTACTAAATGAAGGGCTTATGCTGGTTATCTGTAATGACTAGGAAGAATATTTCATTATCCTGCTAAATAACTTGGTCTGAGGTTTGAAATCTTTTACTGCAATGTTGGAGATTGTCCATAGCTGGAAGAACATTGTTCAAGGGTACCAACAAACTTCTCCAGTTTGTAGCTGCAGTGTATTTGGCAGAGTTAAACTTGTTCTCACACTTGGGTTCAGAAAGAACTTCCCTACATTTACCTTCCAGAACTATTACCTTCTCTTGCACTTGCTGTTGGACTAACCTGGATGTTCTCCTGAAAGCTCTTTGACACCACATCATGTAAGGTGTGTGCTCTTTATCTCCAGTGCTTCCACTGGGTCCTGGTAAGTTTTTTATACAGATTTAAAGAGTTTAGTGAGTTGGTGGCATAGACCAGATGATTTGCATACTGCTGTGGGTTAAATATCTATTGCATGGGATAGTGATCCATTGCATCCTGTCTCAAAGAGCAGAACTGAAGAGCTGCTGAAATATTTACTGTCACTATGAAGTTCCTGACAGTTGGATGGAATGTAGGTATCAATAAAACATGAAAGGCCAATTTATTTTCTTTCCCAACTGCTTTTCAAAGGAGGTGAAAAAAGCTCTAGGTTTTATTGCAAGAATTCACTTGCCATGAAAAATACTCCAGTGGAGAACAGAGAACCTTACACAGTTAGAGAGAAGGCTTAATTATAGCACAGCCAACAAAATTGGCTTCGGTGCCCACCATTTAAAGCAGCCAATACTGTAATGAGGGGCTTAATGCAGGACTCCAGCCACATGGTTTGATTGTGCCACTGAAGGGGATAAAGGGGTACTGTATTATATACCCATATTATACAGACCATAAGTGGGTGTTTTGGTTTTTCTTTTCCTCTTAAATGCTCCTTGCAGTGTCCCATGCTGCTGAGGGAGTCACAAAATGTGATTTAGCAGGATTGGAGGGAAGTAAATCTGTGTGTATGCAGAGAGGCAATACATGTGCAGGCATTTGATTACGTGGTGGCTTTAGTGTGTGAGTCATTGGATAAAGAGCTACAAGTTTCCATCTCCTTTCTAAAACTACAAAAAACAGTAGAAGAAGAAAAAAACCAGGCATTTTCTCTTTGACTGACACCTAGATTTCAGCAAACTGGTAGGAGTTGAGCAAGTGCAAGAAAAAAAAAATGACCCAACTTGAGGCTCATTACATTTTCATTTTTAATTCCTGGGTTCTCCTTCTAGGTACCAAGACTGACATGATTAGTTTTATTTCAATGGACAAATCAGATTCAGGCAGCAGTTTGATTGTCAATAATATCATGGCAAGTCTACATTGAAAATATGTCTGAAGGAAAGATTATACTTTTGGGGGGTAGAGGGGGGGATCATCCCCCCCACTGAAGCATTGGTTTAAAATCCTCAAAGCAAGACTTTTTCCCGAATTTACATCCTCTGTGTTATAGATACAACAGAATGACCACATTAAGAACCTCTGCCTCTCCCCGTCGAGCCACCAGGCAGCTTTGAGGGATTTCTAACATGCTGTTACAAGGGTGTATATTCCTTCGTATATACACCTTTTGTATGTATTTGCCTGTATTCCCTCATCTCCCACTTTGTTGTGCCCCAAACGAATGTCTGCACTTGACAGATTGTGTTTTGAACTGACAGTTTTCACCTGATACATGTGTCAATGAGAACAGTTCCCATGGTAAATGCCAGCCACGAGCCACAAGCAGAGAAAGGGCTGACATTGTTAGTAAGTGCTGCAGGCATTTGCAGTGAGAAAATGGTTCGTGGGTTTTATCCCTTTTTATATTGCTTTTGCACTCAGAAATATATAGATGTTTTTACTCGACATAAGAAATAACATTTAAATTTGATTAAACTTTTGAAGAACCCCAAAAGATGAATATTTCAGGAAAGTATAAAGGGTAAAGAGCTTTCTGTGTCATAAAATTCTAGATTAGGTAAAGACCACTGTAGTATACACACTCTCTCTTCACAAGATTTTACTATTACTGTGGCTCTGTCGGTTTAAATTCTTTATTCAATTTATTGACTCTGATCAAATGGTCCAAGAGGGGCATTGATGATTACATACTTCTTAAATGTATATTTAATTTTATGGATTCTATTCATTCATATGAGAGACTAGACAATGAAAAAGAAACACAGAAGAAAAATCGAATAGTAATAAAAACAAATAAAAAGTATGGACATTGTTTCTGAAGACCCAGGTGCTGATAAAATGCAGTGATATCTTGGCCGGTCTGAACACATATGAATGTATGGAGTCCCAAGGAAATTTATTGTGTCCTTCAAGTGAGTGTCCAATACCTATACAATGAGTATTATTAACTATAATTTTTTCAAATCATGGGTGTCAAATCCTCGATTTCTGCTGTGAACAGTAAAAATGTCAGTGTATGGACAGTGTGCCTAATGTGAAGACCACTGCTATAATGTCACTGTAGTATCTAGTCCAAAAAATGTCTTCTGAGTTCCTTCTCATCAAAATTATTTTAAAGTTAAGATCTCATGATCTTCAAGGTCTCTACTTTTTTATCCAGAAACTCTTCAATGTCCCAGCTTGTTCGTACCTCAGAAGTTCCATTTAAGAACATAGCACAAGGAAAAAGGCTCGAATTAGTCCACCAATTTCTTTACATTGACTCTTTCAATTCTTTTTATTTCACCACCCAAGCATCGTCCCAGCATGAAGCTGACCACATGAACCAGGCAGCCACTAATCATGTTTCACACTCAGCGACGTTTCTTTATCAAAGTATCAATACTGAATCAGAGTTGAATGACACCTAATTGCAGTACGCAGCATGACTGCAAAAGGCCTCGTCCACTAAGAGCAAAAAATTACCTCTATTGAAATCAAAGATTTTTGCAGCTGCTATCAGGAGTCTCAAAGTTAAGAACATTATGGTTTTCATCGTATTCCCTAATTTCAGTCTGGAGCACACACTCTTTCAGCTGCTGACATTTCAGGTCAGGCTATGTAATAACCATCCTCCAGATAGTTACATTTACTCCTAAATGGTCCTGAATTTTAATAGAACTGTAGAAGTGAGAGGCCATAAAGCTCTTGCCCTTGGCTAAACCCTTCACTGTATGTTTGAGACTTCAACTAGTTTAAGATAGGATTTATCAGTATTACTGTTTCTCTTAGTCATGTACTGAATTCCAGCACAGAAGCTTCTGTATGATTCATTGGCACTGAAGGAATGGCACTTACAGATAAACAATGAGAATAGGAGAAGATGTGATGTCAAAAAAATACTTAATGTTTTACATAGCATAGGCTTACATTTTCACATGCATCTTGATAAACAGGAAGCCCATCCTTATTTTCTTGGGAACTTAGAATCTTGAAGCCTGAACTATGCTGGAGTCAATTTTGGAAATGAAAATTCAGACACCTGTTATTAAAAAGAACAGATTTCTTATTGTTGTGAGTTAACCCTGAAACCAGGACACTTATAAAGTGGTCTAGGTTCTGACTTCACATGTTTTCAAAAAGATTTGTGCAACCAAAAAATTTGAGTGTCTGTGCTTCATATTTATCCAAAAGAATGTTACAATTGTGAAAACCTTTTTAGGTCTTGCTCTTCAGTGTTGGTCTAATGTTCATAAAATGATGTTTATTTTTGCTAAAAAAAGATATCGAGTTGGAGATTCCCCAGGATGCTTTGAAGGAACTCTAAAACTATGTGTTTACTGAGAGTAAAAGGCAGAAACAGGGGCTCCTAAGCAGCATGATTTCATTTTCAGGGAATATGGGGCCACTACTCTACTGTACCTTTGGCACTTAAAATAGAAGTGACTGAAGGCAGGTCAGATGGAAGATAATGGAAGGTTAAATGGAAGATAATGAAGTGAGATATTAAATTTACCAACAGCATCCTTGCATTGATTCAACATCTAGAAAGTCTTTTAAACTTTTAAAATACAGAGCCAATTGTGATATTTCAGTACTGAAATGACAGATGTAATTCTTCTAGTTATATTAACTTTATTTAGCTATTCTTAATTTTATATAATTTATCTTAAAATAAAGATGTATACTTTTCAAACACAATATTCCTTGACATGGCCAGTCCCTTTTTTTCATTTGAGATCATCATATTTATACCATTTGCTTACTGACCTCTCATATCAGCTTTTACAGCAGTTTTCAAGAAGGTAACTGATTTCATGGTTCAGAGCAGTGATGATCCTTTAGAACAAAGGTTTGAAGCCATAGATATTCGGAAAAATGCAGATAGCATAAAAATATAAATATATATATATATATCCCTCCCACAAAAATACCATCTCTTCGGGTCAGAACAGAATAGTCATTCTTTAACACTTTAAATAGAACTTAAGAAAACATCCCTGAACCTGATTGTTTTTCTGAGTTCATTACCCAGCCACTTCCCCGCAGGCTGATTTCACACTGTTACTCCAGTGAGTGACTGTGTCTTCGATGAAATGATCTGCTTCCTTGTGCTTTAGGCTTCCTCTTGGCCCTGGAGTGTTACGGTAATATGAAATATGATGGCATTTTTTTCTTTTATAGTGCTCTCCACACTGGATGTATTGACAAGTAGGTGTAAAGTGTCTTCTGTTTGCTACCTCCACTGACATCTGCTGTGGACATACCCTTGACCAGAAGTTCTCTTTGCCCCATCAGATAGCTGTGCCAGTATTTTCCTTGACAGATATATATAATAGAACTGTTGTGCTGATGTCCTGGGTACGTTACTTGGCTTGTTACTGACCGAGGGCGGGGGTGGAGCAGCAAGGCACAGAAAATCCACTATACATTCTAACATTTAGGCTTTATCCTTTATTAGGTAGTGAGTAAGAGACATAAAAAGAATTGAGTTTGTTGTTTACAGCTGAATTGAAAAGAGACTTGTGTGAACAAAAACTTGTTCCATAGAGCACTGTGACAAAAGAGGTCCAAGAAAACTGAAGGTGTCATTGCAAATTAGCTGATGTAAGTAGTTGGAATGACACTCTTTTATTTCTAGCAAAATTTGAATGAACTCTGCCCTTAGTACTGTGCCTCCATACATGCCACAGGCCACATTTTGGCAAGGATCAGCCTGTTGATTTTGATGACATCACAACAACATGGCAGGATGTACAACAGGTGTCCATGCAGCAGAAGGCTGTGCATAAGAGCCTTCAGGATATTTGCTTATCTCCCATTTTCCCATCTGCATGCTTCCTCATGGGGAAAAGATAGCCTGCCCAGATCTTCTACCTTTTCAAAATGTGAGTCCTCCTCTGCTCCTTTAGCAAGATTTTACTTACACAGGCTCTTACAAAAGGCTCTGTAGACAAATGGTGGTTTATGGAGCACAGCTTGAAAGCTGCTGCCCTTTTCAAGGAGGAATCTGAACGCAGCTGGCAATGGCACTACAGCTTCTGCAAACAGATGGAAGGTTGAAAGCAGGCTTAAAAGACCAAGTCCACTGAATCTTACTATCTCATGCACCCAAAAAAATGAAACATTTTCTACATTGAGTGCGAGGAGTAGGTTTTGAAGGCTGGCTTATTTACTGCCTCCTTACTGGGAGCTGTAGAGTAGAGAGCCCTTTTAAATGTCAGCCCCTAGTTATTTAGATGTCTAAACTTGGCTTCAGGAACTTACTCATACTGTTATTTGGAAAGTTAGGCCAAAGCAATCCAGCTGGTAATCAGCCCTGGAATCACCATCACATCTTTTTCATGGCTACATAGGTGTGAATTAAATATAAAAAAAAGCTCATTTCATTTCAAGGCACAAACGTTTGCAAATAAATTGGATGAAATACAAATACATAATATAGAACTTATTTTAATACTTCTAGATAAATAAATGCATCTCTTTGGAATTCTTTGGACACAGATATCCATGGAACCTCTTCTTTCTCTCTCTTTATATATTTTTTATAAAATCTAAATGCGGAGAGGTTTAAAAAATGGCAAATACGAATGTATATGGAAGGCTCACTGATGAACTGCAAGTCAAAAGTGCTGTATATTCCCATCCTCTATATCTCCCACCTGTCTGCATTAACCACAGGCAGCATTATATAGCAACCACATGGTCAATATTTTGCATTACTGCCTTTTAATAAAATCTTTCAAATAATTTCCCCATCTAAACTTAAATTATGCTTTTAAATTTTATTCTGCCTAAATGTATGGTAGGCATTTCACTTAGCTACACATCAGAGTGGTTGCATGTGACTCAGCAGCGCACTCCATAATATTAATAGATACTTTTCAGCTCCCTATGGGAAAAAGCAGGCAGCAAGGATCAGATTCAAGAAGCCTATTTTTTTCTCTGTTGTTTGTTACTTACCACTTAATGACCCACATGTGAAATCAATGGTTATATAATTATTTTATATAGTAGATTTTCTGTTTATAAGTTATTTTTCTTACTCTAACATATATACAATATATCTATATATACCCCTGATAAATCTTACTTTAAAGGGACACAGTCAACCCCTTTAAGCCTCACAGTAAATATATAAGGCTTTAAGCTGTCCATACATAATGGTCAGCTACAGAATTCAACGGTCCCTTCAGATCCTAGAAGTTGTATTTGTTCCAAACCCATGATGTGCAGTTATCTCGTAATATGTATCTCATGTGTCACTGTTTACATTTTATAGGTATATTAACACATTTTATATCACATCAGTAGGAAATAAAACAAGAGAATGAGTCTGTTTCTAAGACTAAGCCTATTGCAAAAAATATTACCTTTATCTACCGACACTCCCACTGGTGTGATATAAAATGAATATGTGCCATTCTTGGGATGAAATTCTGGCTACACTGCAGTCAGGAGGGATTTTAAACTGACTTAAATGAGACCAGGATTTCTTTCCTGTTTTGCCTTTGTCAGTTATGACTCTGCATAACTGATTTGTGTCTTTCCTCTGCTCAACATTGAAGTGTCAGGCCTGTTTCATGACAAGAGCATATTTTTTTGTTGTCCACTGTCATGTCTTAAACATTGATCTATTCTGTATGTATTACACTTTTAAAATAAACACACAGTGTACACATACATTCTCATTTAAATAAACGTTTGACCCATTCTGTGTCCACTATCTGAATTATTTTTCCCCCACTAGATCTTCTTTATCACTTTCTTTGCTCAAACTTAGATTATTTTCATGCCCATTCTTCTGTGAGTGAGGAAAACTTTGCTCACCAGGAACAGCTCCACATTATTGTAATAATTTTTGACTACTTACCAAAGTGACATAATTTTGTTCATTTTATCTTTTGCAACTCAGTTAGAAACCTAGTGGCATAGATAGAGACACAATACTACTGTTTTACAAGACATCTATTGTATCTAGTTTTGTTCAGATAAATACCCAGTAACTGCTGATTTGGCAGGAGGATTGGTAAGGGTACTACTATTCACAGTGTTTCTTTTTTCTTTTCCTTCTTCTTTAATCTACAGAATAAAGTATTTTATATACATTGGAACCAGTTAATGCCCTTTAGACAAATTTGTAAGTTGTTTCATAAAGCAGGAAAGACATTGCAGGGAAATATGTGCCAAAATGCACAGTCAAAAGGCTTTATAAGTTTTATATGTCACTACAAGTCAATGCTGGAGATCAGTTCTAAAACGATCAATGCTCAAGAGGAATGTTCTCATCTGGAGAAAATACTGCCCATTCCCCCTTTCAGAATTTGTTCAGTTCTCTATCAAAAGTTCTGGCTCTTCATATATACTTTAAACTATAAATAAACACTGCATAGTTCAATGTTCTTGATTTTCATTTTTTTGTTTGTTTTGATTTGAAAAATTATTGCAGTACAATTAATTCCTGTGTGGAATTCAGTAAGGAGCAAACAGCACAGGGGTGTGGGTGGTCCGTATAGGCCCAGGAGCTGGTCGTAGGAGTGCTGGAGGAAGTGCTGAAGTCTGGAAAAGGGTGGCTGCTGGGGCTGTGCGAAGACTGAAGGGGGAATTCACGGCCACAGCAGCAGCTGCTGCTGCAGCTGCTAGCGGATTTGGTAAGATTCGTGGGGCCATCGGCTTTGAAGGTTCCTTTGAAAATACTAATTTTACCTGTGGGGAAGAAGAGAAAACAAACAAAGAGAGAGACATAATTTGTTCATATTAGTTACACGAGAGGGAGCTTGACTTAAGATTATATGTGCAAAATCAAGCAAGAGAGGCCCCGTGGTGGCTACTGACTCTATGAGCTACAGACTTGTAACAGGCGGTATGACCTTGCCCACTGGACAAGGGTTGGAGACAAAGAGTTTCAGTGTTCACACCTTATTACTGACACTCATAATTTATTATGAGATTAGAAATCAAAGCAAATCTAAAATGGGGCTGGGGAATCTGCACCAAAGCAAAGCTGCATGTACCCTGCAACAATTAAATAAGGAAAAATTAGATATCGATTAATAGACCTCCATCTGGAGAGCTTTATGATAGAGACCAGAGCAGAATGAAAACATATCCTATTCCCTGGTCTGACTGAGAAGATACTTTTGTTTTAATCATTAGGATGTGAGTTCTACTTAAAATTAAGATCTCCATATAACTTCTCTTCATTAGCTCTTGCTTCTAATAACAAGCAAATAAACCAATCTTATCTTTCATGGGTTATCAAAAGCTCTCATGTTTCATGTGTTTAAATGGGTGCTGCCCTATGTAATCGTGCTGTGCCTTCAACATTTTCAACTGTTTTCCACTAAGATAGTGCTCATTCTTTTAAAGATTGTGAAAATGTGGCAGATATTTTAAAGTAGTATTCTGCCAAACTACGATATTTCTGTTCCTATCACCGAGATTTTGTCTTAAAAAACCCTTTTAAATCATGACATGATTTTAAATCTTGTGGAGTACCAAATACAAATAAGAAAAGCCCTTATTTAGAGTTTCTTAAAAAAGGAAAAAAACCCAAACCCTGAAGTTTTTCCAAGACTGACACTACCCACAAGAGGTCCAGTAATATTTAAGAGAATTTACATTTGGTATGCATACAAATAAACATCAGAGTAGTCTCTATGAATTCCTGCAGTTTTCAGCGCAATTTCAAGTTGCTAATGAGATGCCAGGAGCCTGAATATTTTTGATGTCCTGTTTCTATAACTCTAAGACAAGATTAGAAACTTCATTTACAAAGAAAAGTTCCCATTGGCTGTAGTACATCTCAGTGTAAGTATGGATGCTTCTTACTTAGAGGGAAACACAGTTTCTCACCGTAGACTTGAAACAGATTTTCAAGTAATTAACTTGCACAACATCTCTCTGACAGTTTCAACTCAACAGAACCCTAGTGAGTGGATAACCAGAACGTAAGGACAGGAGTACTCTGGCATGAACCACCACTGAGTTTCATCATTACACTATCACCATATTCCAAAAGGCCTGTTGGTTCTTTACTAGCCAGTTGGATAGAGGTTTTTTACTTTTCCCAATACCTATTGGCAACTCTGCTGGCTTCCAGGTCCTTTAAAGCTCTGGGAGAAATACTCAGATCAAACCAAATTCTGTAATTCTCTTAACAAAGGATATAATAGATGCCAGACATAAAATTCCTCATGGTGCATATGAAAAGCAATGATCTGATCATTTCCTTGATCAGTGTTACACTCACTGATCAAAGCTGTCTTCTTCCCTTGCCGAACACATGACTTTTTCCTCCTTCCTTACATTTTTTAATAAATACATTTTACAGCCTTATTTAGAACAGAAAAAAAACCCCAAAACCAAACCAAACAAACAAAACCACAAAACAAAACAAAACAACCCCACCCAAACAAAAAACCCCCCAAAACAACGCTGAGGAAAATAAGAAGAACAATAATCCCAAGTACAAAGTACTCTTTGGTCTACAGCTCCCAGGGAAGGATGTTTTTTGTAACAGCTATTTTATTGCAGAAAGTTTGGACTATCAAATCCTTGATAACCTTTTTCTCCCCAGGGCAGTATTTTATACATGCTAGACAGTTGTGACTTGAAGAAATACCGAATAAGTCCCAACATTACAAGATTTCTTAAACTCCGAAATATTGCTGTGGGAATTTATAAAGCTTCTATCTCTGAAGCATGCAAATCTAGAACAGACAGAGAAGTACAAATGATATTGAAAACATGGTAAAAGAAGGTTTTTGGTCTAGAAAAGCTGTGAAAATGTAGCATGTTCTTTTTTTAATTTCTGCAGACAAATTTGGTGATGCTCATACATTTTTTGTCATAAAGCACAAAGATCTTATGTGGCTGTTTCTATTAAAAGGCTGGGGCTTTCTTGCCATCTTTGGAGGAATAACTTCTTCTAATGTAGTTAGATAGCTTTTCAGTTAATTTATCATCATGATTCTGATTTTAAGGTAGCTGCAAAACTAGTAATATTTAACATATGCAGTACCCTGCACCTTCATTTCAAACCTCTAATGAACTCACAGGTCAACATTAAGAGTAAAGTAGCCATTATTTGTTTCATTTCCAATGTAGTAAACTAGGGGCCAAATAACTTGCAAAATTAATGAGGAGCATCCTGGTTTCAGCTATGGAGAGGGAGTAAAGAAAAAGTAAAGAAAAAGTATTAAATTAAAGGTGAAATTAGAATATTTCTTGCTTGCTGCTGTGCCATTCTGCACTTCAAATGACAATAATTCTGAGAGTTTTTATATTTAAAACCAAAAAGACTAAATGGAGAACAGGTGTCTCCTTTCTTATTGAAGCCATGATTCTACTACACATATTTGTTCATTTATTGCTAGCTCATTTTCTCCTTCTTAAATCCCTTTTGCCTCTTTGATGCCCTCTAGCCTGACCTGTATATTGTGAGCAATTGGGATTGAGGGGGCAGAAAAAGGACTCGCTGCCATTATTTGTCTTGAACCTTGGCTGGAGTTCTCAGAAATCACCATTACATAAATTGGTAGAGAACTGTGCACAACAACAATCTAATAGTTGTTTTTAACCCCTGGAAAACAATGAATTTCCTAAAAGAATAATAATCCTGTCAGAAAGGCTTTCCCCATTCCCTATCCTACTTACCCCACTACATATTTTCTATTCCTTTCAGTGTAGTTTGTGTTGGACACCTTGGTCTTTCTTGTAGATTACTGAGAAACCCTATGGGGCTGTTTCCCTATTAGTGGATCTACCAGAATGGCCCATTGCTTTAATCTACAACTGAATCCTGCATGAATATGCCACTCGTGAGGGCTGCCCCAACACAGACACAGTTTCTGTTGCCAAGAAAAGTGCTTTAACTCAGCGTAGAGAGAAATGGTTTTTTTCGCAGAAAAAACCCCAGATCCATATTCTGCCTGCATCAGAGAAGATGGTCAAGGCATAAGGAGCTAATCTCTATGAGGACAATTAATCAACATCCTCCCTCTGCCAGAACCATCTATAAACCCTTACAAAACAGCAGATAAAACATTCATGCAGTTTAACTGATGGAGAAGATAAATGTCAGATGTTTCACTATCCCATCCACAATATAAGCTGATTCTTAACTAATGGCAGCATCCTAGAGAGCTTTTTTATTAAAAAGTAAACCTTTTTCTCAGTTTTCAGAGCTACTAGGTATTGTCTTTCAGATAGTTCATGTTGGCAGTCAAAAATGTGACCAGACCCATCCCGAAACAGTCAAATGAAAGAAGAGACAGATTTTTAAAATTGTTTCATTTGTGATCTCAACAATTCTCTAATTAAGGATAGAATGAATGGTTTATATTTTATAGAGTTTTATTTAGTTATTTCATCACTATTGTCCTTGGTAAAAACTGGAAAAATCCTGTTTGACATCTGGATGTTTTTTCCATCTCTTGCTCTCTAATGACCTTTGCAACAAGCTTCTTTTCTGAGGTTATTCAGAGTAGATACAATAGCAAGGGTCCACAGGTTGTAGTAAACACCTCTTAAATTATATTAAAAAAATCCCTTGTGGGCTTCCACTGGCTCTTTCATATACTTGAAACTCCAGTGAAACTCCTCTACTTCTAAACATTTTTCCACTTATATTTTCTAAAAAATCCTTCTCATCAGGATTCTAATAAAAGTCAAATAAAAAGATGATTGTCTTACCCCTAGAGGATGTGTTCCCTTTTGGAGTTTGTTGTAAGGGCTATATTTAGGTTTAGGCGGCTTCCCAGCAGCTCTGTCTTTGTGCCTTCTACTGCTTATGTGCTGTTAAAATACATTTTAGGGGGGTGGGGAAAGAAATCAGAGAGTGATAGTTCCACAACAGATCACTTCAGGTTCTGCTTTACACAAGATCACTGCTCCAATACTAAGGGCTTTTTCTCTACAACAGCATTACTTTGATAAATTCAGTAATGAAAGGGAATAGAGTCTCTTGCAATTTGAATGATCCTTTGTGCACCATGCATTGGGACTGTAATATTCATCAGTCCTAAGTTCAGCTCTGCTTCCACTGCAGTTAGATATTTTCCCACCTTTTCTAACTTCAGCAGGACTTGATCAGGTTAAAAACAGAAGCCTTTGAAAAACCCCTCCCTAACTCTATAAAGCACCCATCAAATTCAATCCACTACTGATAGAAACTTTTCTAAGAATATTAGATAATAAAGCATCCCCTATTTGGGGAAGAATATAAGGTCACAAAATTGTTTAAATTGTTATGCTGTCTGGAGGTCCTTGCGAGGTGGTTACACAGCAAACTAAGTGACAGTGAAAATAATGCACAAAATTCAGTATCTTCTTCATAAGATCTATGAGATTTTATAAGTCTCCTTCTACATAGATTATCTTGTAGTATTAGTAGTAAGGGACCTTTTTCAGAACTGTATTTTCAATTTGATTTTCATTATCAAGAGAATTATCACAATAAAAAGACATAGGATATTTTTTTCCTGAAACCAGAAGAATGGGTATTCTTGTTGTCCATTACTGAATTTATCTTCATTCTTGAAAAGTTCCTTAACAAATACTTAATTCCAAAAGGCATATGGAATTAAACTAACTGTTTTTCAGAAAGCTTTGATCATCTGAAGAATGACCAAACATAACTTAGTGCAATTACAATTTGGAGGTCATGCTTCTCAGTTAGAGCGAAACATTGAAAAAATATAATAGAAATCCTCCCCATCCCAATTTCTAAGCAGGCTACTCATTGTTCTGTGAAAGCAATGGCCGCACCCACCTTCCCATCTTTGTCAAGGCAAATATCATGCAGTACATGAAATGGCAGAGTCTATTAGCTCATTCTAGCAGTCTAAAGACAGTTGTAACCTGCTGCAGCTTACACCTTCTATAACTCTTTAACAAAGATGTGTAATTGAGAGCTTTTGAGAAAGCATATTCCATGCAGAGGAAAATCATAATCAAAACAAAACATACAGCATGGCAGCCAAGTACAGTGACAAATCTGTAAGTTCCATTTGGATACAAATTGTCATATTGACATGTCCTGACTGTGTTGGTACTTTACCACCATGAAAACAAAGAACAGCCAAAGAGTCTCACTCTGCAAGCCGGCTGAGTACCTGTTTCAATTGTGTCTCGGAGTTTACGTGGACATCACATATTTCACAGTGAAATGTTTTGTTCTGAAGGCCTGTGTTTCCTTTATTCACAGGTCCTTTGCCTTTTACGCCTGCCCGGGGAAAGGCTTTTATGGTTCCACTTCCATTCCGAGCTTCCAGCATAGTTTTGTGCTTAGTCCCTGGAGACAATAGAAATGGGAAACAGAAAAAACTTTGGCAACTGAGTTGCATTCATTGTTTTATTTTCTTTTTAAAATAAAATCATATGAGCCTCAGCTTGGTGCCACATGCTATCCTTGGAATAGGACTGTGTTGGTGTCTATCAGTCTACTAATGTAACACTATTTCACACCTGATATTTAGTTACTAAATTACATACCTATAGGTAATGCACTAGAACAAAGCGGCCACACCAGAAAGTAGTGGCACAACCAGATAGCCTGATGTGAAGTTAAATGGGTGTGACTTTTCTCATTAACTCCTGCTGCTAATAAGACCTGAATTGTAGTTGCAAAATAAAAGTAATTTAGCTATTAAAGATGTAGTTGGCTTTGATTCGTAGTCCTCCTGAACAGATTGATAAACAGTATGTCTAGGTAGCTTACAATTAAATCTGTAATTAACTAATTACTCTCCAAATCAGAAAGGGGCAGAGGTTCCTGGCAGCAACCTATGGATCTGGAAATTAATCAGGAAATTAATGTCCTGGACAGAAACCCAAACATGTGAGAAACATTCATCTGAGAAAAATGCACTTGTTTTTGTTTTGGGTTTTTGTTTTTGTTTTTCTTTTTTTTTTTAATAAAAGGTGGATAAAGAACACTGGTGTTCTGTAGCTGCACCTTTATTCAGACTGAACAATTTCTTACACTGTTGACTCCCACGCAGGTAGTCTGTGATCAAAATGGACTAACTACAGAACCACTGTTCCACTCCTAATTGCTGTATGCATCCACACAGAGACTTGTAAAAACATGCGTGTGAGCACACACACAGTTTATCAGCACAGGCAGCAAAAACTCGGGGGGTTGTGTTTAAATATTCAGAATAGTGTTTTGGCTCTCAGTCCAATTAGAATATTTATAGTTTAACCCTCATATGAAGTTAAATAGTTTAAAAGGGTAAAGCTTTACGAGGTTGAACTTTCACCAGTAGAAGATCTGGCATATAGTAAACAGCATTCAAAACTGTTGCAATTTTGTTTCTCATGAATGCCAACATGTTATAATTTCCATTCTAATTTGAGTTCTCTAGATATGCCAAAGTTATTTCTTTTTTCATTGCACCATAAAATCATTGATCATTTTGCTCTAGGTATATTATCACTTTCTCTGCATTTCAAATCTAAGGTTCTCCATCTGTGTCTTAACTCTACTTACCCTTGATAATGGGTAGCCCCTAACATCCAAAATAAGAAACTTTCTGTACGACGGCTATAGGTGGTCAGTGCCACCATATCAAATCCCTAGATCTTTTAAACCACCCACCAAAGAGTCAATCAATAACATGAGTGACAGTGAATGGTGCCTCTCTACCACCGGAACTTACTGATGCTACTACCTCTAATGACAAGAAAAAGTTTAAAAACTAAGAAAGATTGTAGGTGGGCAATCACCCATTTAACTCTCATGCAGCATCTGCTATTGGTTGATGAAAACAAAGGGAAAATATACATAATTTTAACAAGTTATTAGCAGACAATATGGAGCTAAGAACTCTAACTCCCATCACTGAACTCTGACTGACGGATGCTCCCTCTTTCAGCCTTAATTTGTTAGATTTCAAACAAAGCTAATGGCATTAATACTCAGTTTGCTAGTTGGCACAAGCAAAACTATGCAAACTGTGAACACCAAAGGTAATGAAGCAGAGCTGTCATTTAGCTCAGTAAGGTTTTGAAGCTGCGAAAGCTAAAGTGTAAGAAAATGTTCAACTTTCATGCAATAAATTCATTTCTTTCCCATTTCTGAAAGCCTCTTTGCCTGTCATTTTTATACTTTAATAGTTAATGAATTCCATGTAATTGCCAGTTTTCTGCCACCTCTTTGTCCCCTGCTGCAAGAGATCTAATCTATTCAGGGGAAGATAATTGCAGCGCTCTTGAGACAGAAGAAAAAAAAGGGAAGCAAGCAAGCACTGCTCCATCTCACCACTGTTGTGCGCCTCCAGCTGTGAGGCAGAGTTGACAGCGACTTTGCATAGTGAACAGTACAGCAGTCTTTTTGCTTTTTCTTCCTCAGTCTCAACGGAAGGGCAAGTGCTGCTGCTAGTGGCTGTTGTGGGGATTTTCTCCACTTTAGAGGTGATCTCAGTTGTCATAACACTGCTCTTCCGGATTTCCACGGTTGTCGTCGTTGATATTGCTGGTGTCCCTGTGTTAGCATCTGTGGGCAAAGAGAGCAGATGGAAAGAAATTAAAACAAAAAGAAATCTCATGACTTTTGGTGTTTGCTTGTTTACATCCCAATGCTGTGATGACAGAGAGGCAGACTGTGCTGGTGATTCTTTGACTAATGGTAATGAACTAAACCTGATCTTATTCCTTGTATTTTGTGTGGTTACAAAATACAGTACTTCCATGTATTCCATGTATTGAAACGCTGTGTGTTGTCTCCTGCAGTCTGCTAACACTGAACTCATAAACTGAATAGAAAGGTCATTAAGACTGTACTGTACAACAGAAGAACAGTGCAATAAAAGAAGTAATGTAAATGACCAGCACAATAGGCAGTTAAAATTTATACATACCACTTTAGATGCCTAAACGGCCACAGTAAAACATAATACTTATGCTGACTGGGTAGCCAAGCTGAAGTTTTAACATCTTGTATTAATAAAACTAAAATGAAAATAATTGTCTGTCCTTTATGTCTGGTAAAAAAAAAATTAAATCAAATTGATACTTCACTCGATTTTTCCCAACACTAACACTAAAAGAATGAAGGTAATTATTAATACACAGTACACATTATTATCCATTATTGCATAATAATGATACATACTAATAACAGTAAACAAATATACAACATTCCATTTCTGAGATCTAAACAAACACTAATAAGAGGTTCATTCTTCATATCAGTAATGTTTTTGGAAAGACTACAAGCAAGATGTATACCTAAATCTGGAAACCTAGCTCTCGCACCTAGGAACTTGTGCTTTTTCTGTAGATCTCAAATCAAAGGGAGAGAAAATACACAATGATATTAGAGTTTGAATAATTTATACATGATGTTTGGATATGGCAGTATCATGTGGTTGTTAAGTACTTAGCAGGGTGGAGGACAGCAAGATCTGGTGCTGAGGCAGTGAAGAAGATGGTGGGTAGGGGACATGAGGAGACAAAGGATAGGAGTTGTTCTGCCTTTGCAGCATTGTATTTGATCATATTAAGCCTAGTGAGTAGTAGCTTTCCCCAAAAGAAATCTTAGTTGCTTTACAGAGATATGCCTGGGTTTGGGTACCTTCCACCATACCTCATTTTGGTTTCATACATCCCTTGGTGCTAGTGATGCTCTACCTGTGCTGTGCTTTATTTATTGCCGCCTATTAGAATAGACAAGATAACAATTCTTTCACTTATAGAGCTAAGTACGTGCTCTGATGCAGAAGGGACACAACTAACTGACTCCACAGTGGTGTCTTGCAGACAAGTACTCTTAAAAAACTTTGTAAATGGAGAATATTCCCAATATCTTAGCAGGCAATATCAAACTGGAAGCAAGGCAAACACACTGAGAGATCTGAATCAAAACAATTTTAATGTATTGAAGAAACAGTCTAGAAAATTAGATGTTTTTCAGTAAAGACCATTGCAGGAATCCACACTCAGTAGGTTTAATCTGATCTATTAAAACAGAATGATGAACAACAGCCCCAGTACTACTTTTGGGGAGGTTTTATTGTTTATTTCATTTTGATTATTTTCTTTGTTTATTTGCTTGGTTTTCAGAAAAATCTTTCAGTATCAGACAAGATGAACACAGATCCCTTCTATCATTGTGTTATAAAACAGGTCCCCACTACGCTGAAAGTGCAAAGCAAAAGATTTAAGAGGTATTCCTTCCTCCTCTCATCAGCTCTGGAGGCCCAGTGTCCATCCTGGGGACAGCAATGTCAAAAAGTCCCCCCAAATTACTTGCTTTGCTGTTAATCCAGAAGTAATACAAATACAAAGCAACAAGAGAGGATTTGTGATGGAGGGAGCCAAAATAAATTAGAAGTTTAGTAAACATGAACTGTGAGTATGGAAGAAAAAGGGCAAGCCCTGACAACATTTTTTGTATCTGTAGGAGGTAGCTAAAAATAAGAGAATATACTCTTCTCCTTGATCCCTCCTAGTAAAAAAATGGATTACATCAAGAGAGACTTATCTAGGATGTGAGGAAATTATTTCTAATATTAAAGTTTATGAAGCCAGGGAATAGCCTACCTAGATCCAGAAATATTTCCTACTGGAGGACTTGAAGCTGACTGAACAAATATCTACACAAATATGATTCCCTTTCAGTCAGTGGGAGTACGACACTCTAAGCTCTATTAAGTTCTATACATTGTGCATTTTGTAATGTTTCTACATACTCTCCCAGAGGGTTTCTAAAAATTATCATTCATAAATGCAAGAAAGCAGAGTTTTTCATGTGATTGTTCTATGTATTGACAGGCATTAAAGCATGTAGCAAAAAATAAAGTCTCACTCAAGGTCAAATCACAGTCTTGTTTTCTTTTTCCTGAAAGTGAGCCTGAAAGTGGTTGTATCCTGAACGTACTGGGGATGTCAAATATTGGTGCAGAAGGAATGGTGTTACCTTGCTGAATAGTCTCTTCTTATTGATGGATTTTTTTTAAAATAATGTTTCAAAAGAAAAAAATATTTTGAAATATTAAAATTTTGTTGGGAAACTGATGAAAAAATAGAGCCATTGAATATCTGTCGACAAAACTGTGGAGTAAGATAGTCACTCCTCTCCCATCCCAGAGAATCTATTAAATGTTTGTTTTCCTTCAGTCAAAAATTGCTGCAGTGAAATTATTTTCCTCAAAACCCAATCCCAGCCCAAACCCCGCTGCTTTAAAAGCATTAACACTGGTTTTAAAGCATCAGTTTCTACGTCCTGGTACTACTGTACAGTAGTGGGCTTAGCCAGTGTACTCTCTCAGTGACATGGAAGGCAAAGGGCAAATAGCCCAGTGAGGGGAAAGGGACATTAACATTCTCTCAGGATTGATGGCAAAGTTGGTGCTCATTCTAATCTTGCAGGAAATTAGATATGTACAACAATCACTGTTGCCAGCTTTGCAGTGTAACGGTCAGTATTTAGCCCTAAGCAAAATATAGATCATAATTTCTTTACTTTCCATAGGAAAATCTGAGGCAATGAATGAAAGACAAAAAAAAGCTTAAATAACTGCAGATTATATTCTGCTTCAAGTATCTGACCTTCTGTATCTATGCTGATCTAATATTTCACCATGTAATTATTTTAAAGTGAAAAGAAAATACAATCAATTGTGCTAGCTGTTTTGGATATTTTAAGATGCATGAATGAAAGAAGCATAGTATATAAAAATTAAAAATGGTAAATGTCATCAGCATATTTTTCATCTCATAAAATAATCAAAGTTCAGTGCACATATTCTGCATTTTTAAAAGGTGCCCTATATGAATACATTTTATATT
The DNA here is from genome assembly GCA_013397175.1 of Platysteira castanea. NCBI lineage: Eukaryota > Metazoa > Chordata > Aves > Passeriformes > Platysteira > Platysteira castanea. The sequence goes on along the minus strand of VYXC01011974.1, from coordinate 2,074,302 downwards.
CCACTAATGCAAATACATTAATGACATTAAAACATGTAGAAAGCCATCAAAGTTCACCATGTAAAAGCCATGACCATTTAAAGATGCAAAGCCGCTCGTCCTCATATAAAGTTTAGAATTTTCAGGAGAGATTAAGGATAAAACATTCTAGAAGCTTACAAAGAGGCAATCCAATTCTTTGTCTCTCAAGAACTTCTAACCTAACCAGTATGGGTCCCTTTGAATATCTTACAGTGTTGCTGGCTGTCCACAGTTCAGTGTCCTAAATATAGGGTACATCATTAAAGGTATAAGGAATTAAATAAAAGAAAGAAAAACAACACCAAAAAGAAGTAGAAAGGCATTTGAGTTCATGCCTTGTAGACTGAATCAGCATTTCTTAACACTATATTATGACAGTGCTTTAAGAGCTATTTCAATGATAAATGTTCTAAAATTGAGCTGGAAATTCAGCCACAGTCAAATGGCAGATTTGTTTCTGGTGACGCAGGCTTGCAGCACTGTGCTATTTTCATACCAGTGGCCTGCAGCAAATATTCATTATTGCAACTGTCACAGCTTGGCTTTGGTATAGAAGTTGATTGCTGATATTGTATAGAACTGGACTCCAGCAGAAAAAAAAAAAAGGAACACTTCAGGACTCATAAGAATCCATTTGTGTTCCTGGTCTTAATATAGCAACAGAATAAAAACTAAAAATATAAAAATTTTGCATTAAAATCTAATCTTGGTCACTGGCAAAATCAAAGGTCTATTTTAACAAGAGACAAAGACAGATGAAAAAATATTCTGTGACAACTGACTTCTTTGAGTACTACAGATACCATTGTTCAAGTGGAAAACTGCATTGTGATTAAGGTTCTCCTAAGTAAGCAGGATTAATTTTATATCCCAGCTACAAGACTCATGAATTTTCTTTAGTCTGAAGAAAGCAGAAAATTACAACTCATGTTTTTCTTCTGAGTATGTGAAAGTCTCACTCATCAGTTCCTGCTACTAAGCCTAAGAATTTCTTATCCTGGAGCTATAAATAGACCCACAGAGAGAAATGTACTCTGACTTCAAACAAATCACAAATATTTATGAGCATGTTTTTTCTTCCGCAATCTCAAGTGGCATGCATTTAAAAATATCTGATTTAGCACATACCCATGCATTCTGGTCTCATTTAAATCAAACTTCGCCTTTGACATAAAAGGATTGAGCAATTGGCCCATAATGCTGTTCAGGAAAAAAATAAACAACAAAACCACCAAACAAAACCCAGCAACTTTGCCCCTTAAGAAGCTAAAACCCACTTTCTTTCTCATAACAAACAGGACTTGATACGAAATATTTCACTATGTAAGACCACTTAGTATTGCAGAAACACCGTCAGCTGGTTAGCTTGAAACAAACCTGTGTCAAGTAACTGAACGCTCCCACACAGATCCTTGACACTGAGATGCTCAAGGCTGGGACTGGGACTCAGTATACTATTTTCCTGACTATTAAAAACTGTGTCCTCAGTTTCCCTGGGCTGCTTTGAAAATCCCATTTTCCATGAGTTCTGTGGTAATTATATTTGAAGATACGGCTTAATTTCTTGAGAATCTATGAATATAACAGTGAACTACACCAAAACCAAAGTACCATCCCCAAAGAAACAACGGCTGACAGATATTTTTGTGCTTGGCTGGTTTTCTGTTCTCGTATGCTGAAACATAAGCATGTGTGCTAGCACATTGACTGGCTCCAGCACTTAAACAAAACACTGTGAGGAACTTTGACTCAGACGTAACAACTTCTTATCCTTTATATGTGCAGAATAAAAACTCACATATTTTGTGGTCGGTGGATATTTGGCCCTTTGCAATGTATTGTACAGAAAATTCTTTTGGTATCATATTATCAAAAATCCAGTCATTAGACTTAGTTTTACACTCAAAATCTGGATTGAATGTATTTTTTATAGATATATCCTTCCCATAATGGATATGTTTACTTGGAGAAATAGAAATGTAGTTTTAGAACTTAGAAGGACACACATAAATTTTTTCTAAGAAAAAATGATTACAACAGCATGATTAAGAGACATAAGTACCCAACACCACAGGGCTTTCTTGGCATAAAAGACCAAAATATCTGATTGACAGCTGTGCAACTCATCACTTTATGGTCTCCTTCAATGACACAGTATGAAATATTGGAAGCCGTGGTGTTCACCTGATCTTCTACAGGATGGATACTAATTATTATGCCATAATAGAAGAGTCAAGAGCTCTGAAGTAATAAAAAAAGCTGTTTATGACCAACCAGGAACAGTAGTTGAAAATTTTTGATTAGCTGCCCTTTTTGAATTTGTTTTTTTAAGCCTGTTTTTTAAACAGGTATTTACCTGTTTTGTCTCCCTTCCCTTATCACTACCCTGGCTCATCAGTACTTTCTTGGCCAAGTTCTTTATTAATTTTCTTTGTCTAGGTGTCTATCAAAATTACTTTTAATATCCAGAAAGTGAGAGGCTGAACGTGTCTAAGTACTGCCCCAAGCTTTTGCTCAAATGTACCAAACAAGCATTACTGAAAAACTGAAGGACTGCAAACTTTCCCAGGACCAGCATGAAAGGCAAACACCAGGAATTTTCTTGGACTGTAACTGGAGAAGCAATGACCTCAGTATTTTGACCAGTCCCTGCTTTTTAACACATAAATAAATCTTATTATACACAGTGTTCATCACTCAGAAACAGAGGATGAAGAAACAACTGTCTACACAACAGGAGACTTCATTTTACCACTGTCTCTACTCCATGCTTCCCAGAGACACGTCTTGGTGGTGATCTGATGGCAGGGAGACAGAAAACAGAATGTTTGGGGACAAAAGGTGCCCATGGAGAGAACGATGATGAAAAGAAAGTAGCAAACTTCATATATTTGATCTGTGGATATTTTCCTGCAGTTAAACTCAATTCTGTCAAGTCCTCAGATTCTGTCAAGTCCTCCTTTATTAATTAGGAGTACAAAATTTTCTAATGAAATTATATCTAATTTTTACTAGCAGTTCTCTTGGTTTAAAGCACAGTTCATTAATCCTGAACAGGATGAACCACAGAGGGACAACTGCATTCCTGTTGAGGTTAATTGAACAGAGCTGGCAGCAACAGCAACAGCTGGTGGGTAAAAGGCCTGTGGAAAGGGAAGGAGGTAGGTAGGGAAATGTCACACCACATCTGAGTTTTGGGTTCTTAGGCAAATGTAGCTGAGAAAAACATGACTGGAAGGTGAGGAAATGAGGAGAAGCCATTTATTTTTCAGGTCATTTAAGGGAATCTTGGTGATGACTGAGTTTGGACACTGAGCTTTCCTTATGATTGTATAGATTTTTCCTCAGCCAGGCAGGAGAAGATCACCTTTCACCAGCTATGAGTGAAAGGGTCCCCATGCAAGGAGCTGCTGGCTGAAACTACTCTTACAGTTTGATTAATGGGAACTCTTTAGTGAAAATTTGATTTGAAACCAGGACAAAGTGTTTGCTTAAGGGATGGAGCTCACACTCAAATGCAAAGAAGGATTTTTGCAGATTATGGTGCCTGCTAAAATAACACACTTCGTATTTTGACTCTAACTTGGAGGTTATACATAAGCCAGTGTTAGACAATTTTGATAGTTACATTTTTATTTTGTAGATTGCTTTTGAAGGAATAAAGCATGTACATGGTGGTGGGATCATATGTATAGAAGGAAGCTGTATTATCCCACACACAGGTTTCTCATGTTTGAGGCTATGTTGACAAACCACAACCAGTTTTACATCTGCACATGCCTCAGCATGCATTTCCCAACTTTTAAGTAAAAGTAAACATAATAAAAAATATACTTGTAGCTAATCTTAGTACATGAGTAGAAATTGAGCATCAGTTGAGTTTATCATCAGTAAAAACAAAAGAATTGAAAAAACTGAAAAAGAAAAAAGCCCAACAAGGAAAAGGTTTTGTAAGATATTGTCCAGTAAATTGAATTTGCCTTGAATGTATCTTTCTGTAACATGGAGGCCAACATCTGCCCAGCAGTCCCCACCTATATTATCATCCTCTCTGTTCCTCCAAAACAGGTCAGCTGTACATGAACTGCCTGTTTCTCCTTGGCTTGTATTGAATACCAGACTGCCCAGGGATATCTGGGAGATTCAGCTTTGTCCAGAAGTCATCCAGAGGCAGCTACAGCCGTGGAAAGGGATGATTGCATTCCTGTGTCCAGGAACATCCTTGGCACTGTGTGAATCACTAGCACAGACAGTAGTCCAAAATACTGTTTAAAAATAGGGCCTGCATCAGTGCCGAGGTCCAGGTGGCATGAGTTATACCCAGTCAGAACTGGAGACAGTGTTTCCCCAAGGAGAATTCAGGGAGCAACTTTTGTCTGTGTCAGTTACAGCAGTGGTTTCAAAGGAATACTTTACCACCCCAACACTCATTAGAGCTTTAACTCAAACGCTGTACCCAGGAGAAGAAATTGCTCTTACCAAGGCCAGTAAGTAACTATGTTTTAGTTTCTGCCTGTTGTCTGTACTGCCCCACACATCTACCGTGTAGACATGGGGAAGGAAGCAGCAGACAAGCTGTTCTCTTTCACTTTGCACTGTCAGCTGTAGTGATGGAAGTGAAGTTTGAAAGGGCCTCTCCTAAACTCCCCTTCTCTTTAACAGAGATGTAGAGTAGGCACAGTCCAGGCTATACACTGCTAGAAACTGAGAAATAATTTTCACAAAATAAGCAGGCTGGCAAAACCTATTTAAAACTTGATATCAGAAACAATTTACAGTGGAATCTCTCCCCAGCAATCTGCCACCAAAACCAAAGAAGAATGGAGAAGCATTAATCACTAGCAGAAGAAGAGAAAATACATTGTTTTCATTAATCAAATGCAATAAGGAAAGAATGAGTGAACTGCACTGCAGATTGCATAGGACTGCTCTCCATTTTAAGCAGGCAGTTGATTTTTTTTGTGTTTTAAGCAAGTTGAATGTCCTCTTTAAAAGCTCCATCTAAATGCTAAGTTTCAAAACAGATTTATAGCCATACAACCCCTAGAAATAAATTAAAATAACTGGAATATAACTCAGAATTTCTGAGAACTCTAACTTCTGACTGCTCTTCTAGGTTTAATACCTCATGGCATTCTCCTGTCTTGAATCCAGGAATAATTAAAGCTATTCCCTTTACAGAGCTTACTTCCTTTACTGGAGACCAATGAACTAGTAAATCTGATCTGGCAATAACTGAAGTTCTGTCTAGCACAGGAATTGTCACTTGCTGTATCAGCATCACAATTTTATAAGTTTTCTCAGTGGAGAGAAGGCAGGGAGAGCAATGAGAAGACATTCTTTCAGACACCTGTCCTGCAATATATCGTAAGTAGAGCCTGTAGCGGATGTGTTCCACAGACTGATCAGCAATGACTTTCTTACAAACACCTGCACTTACTTAAGTAGCTGAGACACCCAATGCCCATATTTGGAAGAAAAAATTTCAGAACAAATTGAGGAGAGAACAGAACAGGTGATGGTAGTATTATTACCATTCCTTTATCTTTGGAGTAAATAATTGTTTTGATTTTCCTGGTATCCCATTTAAATTTTTATTAGCCTTCTTCAGTCCAATGTTCTTGCAAGGAATTTTTCCCTTGACTGATCACATATGATTGGTAACATGTTTTGTAAATTGACAAGAGTACTCTTGCTACGAGAGTAGCATCCAGTTGAGTGCCAGGGAAAAGAAAACCTTTTGCAATTTTCAGAGTCTCTGGAAGGATCTTTTACTATTCACATCTGCAAGTTACTATGACCCTCTATTTAACTTGTTCTCGTATCTCCACCAGAGTCCATAATCTTACCTAAATTATTTTACTACTATCTGCATCCCCTCTGCTCCTTCCCCTCTCCAACTCACTAGAGATCGCTTCAGGGCTAGGACTGAAACAAAGGGCTTATGAAACACCCTGTGTCAACATTACAGTTAAAAACATTGAATGTTGTTTACTGAGGGTTTCACAGACAATACAGACCACAATTTCTGAAGAACTTGTTGTCATCACAGTTCTTGGTATTATTTACAGGTTTTGGGTTGCTTTTTCTTATTTTTTTAATAAAATAATTATTTTGTGCAACACCAGCCATCTACCCTGGCTATCATGTGTCAGTCTTTACTCTGCCTTCAGGCAGACTGCTACCAACTGAACTATTAGTCTAATTACATTAGCTGGCAGAAGAAACATGTTTAGTAAACCACAGTAAGGCTGGATAAATGGTAGTGGGATAAGGCAAAGAACAACAGAAACTTATCTATTTCAACAATTTAATGAGTTGCTTTTTATCAAATGTTGTCTTTGTCAGAAGGGACTGAAACAACCCTTTTTGTCTCTTCCAGTAGTGCTCCCTGACACCACCCACACATCCAGCAGAGAGATTATTAGTGCTTTGCAGTTTGGGATGTTTATCTAGTCAATACAATAATTTTATCAGGCAAGCTCTCCACAGAAGCAAAATGCAAGAAGCAATGTTTTCCTAGCCCAGAGCTGTTCTCATGAATTATATAAAGTCTTCTGCACACAAGAGAACAGCAAAAATCAAAAAGTATTTCCTAGTGGCACCATTCATAGATATCACTCCTACTTTCAAAGCTTGTAGAACCAAATATATTATTTGATTTAACCAATTACACACAAAACAATGATAGGTTTGTGTTTTAGGACACAAAGCTAGCAGAACAGTTCTTAAAGAAAATGACTGCTCTTAGTTTGCAGTGACAGTAGGAGACAGTAGCTGCATATTAATGGAAATTAGTATCAAAATGGCAGCACAAGACTAGCTATAGAAAACATTTGAAGGTTCTAGATGAGATATTTAATTTTTGCTCTGCTTTGGCCTTTTCTTATAAATCCTCTTGTAAGGCTGATATGAAATGCCTATGTTATCTGGAAAACTGGAAGTGACATACATTAATTCTCATAATGACATAGTTAATTTGCAAGAAGGTTTGGTCCAATGCTTGCAAAGACCGAAGTTCTGTCATGTGAAGGTAACTACCTTGTAAAAGTGTGGTTCTTAGGCAATTAATAATAGACAAAGTGAGAACTACAATCTGTTCAGAACAAATATCATGGAGGGATATTTGAAGAAAACGGTCTTATGCAACAGGAGCAGGACCGATAGTAATTGCAAACTCTGCTCGATTTGTTCACTTTTTTTTTTTTTTCCCAAGCAGGAAAGGGTATTAATGAACATAGTTATGGTTTTCCACTAATTTCTTTGGTAAACCCAAATGGTCATTCTCTTCATATGCCACATTTTCAATTGTATAAAGTTCTTTCCCTAACAACATAACACAGTAGCAACAAAAATGGTTTCAGCTTCCCTTCTAAACATGGTTGTAAATACAACACACCTTAAAAGATCATACTCCAGCTCCCTCTGTTAAAATTCTTTCCTTTCTTGCACATGATAGTTATTCAGACATCTCTAGATGTGACATCATTCAGACCCAGAATTAGCTCTCAGAAAAAAGAAAAAGAGAAAATGTAAGTTTTCTTTAGCAGTGTAATATACTATTGTGTTAGTTCCTTATTTTCCATTGTCATCTCTCTCTCCCATGTATACTATAACAAAGAAAAATTTATGAATAAGAGTCCATGAAAGCACCAATACAAGCCCAGATATTTGAAAATTGCCCTCATTGTAGCTATTTTATGAATAACTGTATATATTTTTCATATTCATGTTTACACAATGTCTAGGTTAATAGGTGCAATTTGCCTGCCTCAACAGCCTTTATGCATACAAATATTGTTAATGAGCATGTAAATTTGAAGGATTACACAACTGCAGCAAGCAGATCATCACTCCACAGCCACACCTTCACTCAGTTTAGCATTGTAACTTTTCTTTAAAACCCACTTTTCCTCCATAAAAAGTAGTATTTTTAACATTTCTATAATGACATCAGGTCTTATGTCAAGAAATCCAGTTCAAAGCCCTACTGAAGGGCAGAATACACAGAGTATAGGGGAAAATATTAGCAACTGGATAATACAATTAAAAACAATAACTCAGAAAAATTCTGTGTAAGGTCTGAGGGATTACTGGAGGGATGAGGTTTTTTATGAAATAGAGTGTTTTTTACATCCACTTGCTTACTCCTACTTAGTATGTAGCAAATAATTAAAAAAAATACAAGAAGTTTTTCAAAATTTTCAGAGGAAACCAGCTGCACTTAAAACAAAAAAGTGATTTGGATGAAAAATGTGGAATTAATGGTTTAGCTTTTTCTATTAGCTTTCAAAAACCTTGGTTAGAAGTTGTAGTATGACTGCATTAGTAGAATAACAGCAGCTGTAGCAACAAACTTCTGCACACCCTTCATATTCTGCAATGTCCAGTACAAGGACATTTAAGCCTTTTTCAGCACTGATATACTATATTAGGTGTGTTCTTGAGCTCCTAAGGTTGCTACCATTCCACACAAACAAAATCACAAATAGGTTTTCTTAGGATCACTTTGCATCACACAACATATTTGAAGACTTAGCAGAGGTTGTGAAAGATAACAGCACTCCTTTTTGGGAACAAAAATTCAGATATGCCAGTCCCTGAAATTACAATACACACTATGAAATGGAGGTTTCAGCCTTTGAGATAATTCCAGTGTTTTAATTTAGGAAAACTAGAAATGATTAATTTGCAATACAAAGAATTTGGCCAACACTTACACAACAGGTTTCCTTACGTAATGCTTGTGCATTAGTCATTTGGCAGGCAGGTAGGAAGCTTATTTACCTCTCCTTTAGAAAACCTGCATCAGTTGTGATCTTGTAAGCCAATTGATTATAGTGGCAATTCAGCTACAGCCTTAGGAGATACAGACATACTCACTTAGAATTTTTTTTTTTTTTTTTGGTGAGTGGGACAGAAAGACTGTAAGTTGATCAGAAAAGAGAATACTGGTTCCTCTCTCTAAAGCCTCTGAGCTGTAGACCAAGTGAATCTATAGATCAACACATCCCTCAGTCTATGACTATGAGAAAAATGCATACACTTGTACAGCTGTAAGATTTCTGTGAAAAGGAAAACAAGGAGGTGGGAAAATGCTCAAAGCAACAGCCCCAGGCTTCCACTGCCATACAACCATTAGCAAAAACCTCGCTGCCTCGCTTTTCTCTGAAAGGCTACACATTGTCTCCTCTCCCTCACAAAGTATAATTATACTAGTGCAACTCAAACATATTGTACTTACAATATATAGCATTAAACCAAAACCTTTATCAGTAATTTGAAAAATTGAAGGGTTTTGAGGTATTTGGCTTCAAAATAAGCCTTCCATCAGTTTTCCTGGAAAGATGCTATACTGTGCTTCCCAAATCTATTTACTGTATAGCACAGAGATATCTGTCGCCTTGCATGTCCAAGTAATAGTGAAACCAAGGTTTTTAAAGTCTGTGCATTGTTCACAAATATATAAAACAAAAAACACCTCCCCCATCACTCCCATGGCAGGAAATATCTCTGAATAAACCCTGAATATTCACTGCTCCTAAAATGAATTGTGCTGACAAAACAGCTGAAGATCAGGGTAGACATGACAACTTTTTCAATGTGGAAAGAGTGTTTTGTATCATCAATAAAATTCTGCAGGAATAGAGAGTCTATAAGCCAGTCATAAACATCACAAATCAGAGGTGACAAGCAGTCACCAGAACTGTTTTTATAAACTTGTTCTTACTGCTTTCAGACATTTTTCATAGGAAATTTGGGTGAAGTTTCAGCAGGTAAACAATGTGACCATCTAGACACAGTTCCTGTAAGAAAAACCCCAAATCCCTTCACTCCTCCTATCCTTAGTTTACACGTATTTGTAAAGTAAGGTAGAGATTATATATGAACACATCAAATGCTACAGCATGCAGTAGAAGATTTGACATGTTATGAGAATTCTTAGAAATACAGTACAAAGAAGAATAGACTTCTCAGTTTTACATGCTAGGCTAAAATGTCATTGAGGAACAGTAGAGCTGCCATTAGCTACGAGAGCAAAGTATTTGGTCCTTTTTAATATAAGCAGACCTCAAAGATAAAACAATATTTAAAAATATAACCCTGAAACGTGAAAGGCTTAAGGGCCAGTTATAAGTTGCTAACCACATATAGCACTTGCAAAGGCAGTTTGGGACTAAGTAAGGGTAGAAAAGCCAAAATGGAACTCTTAAAGCATATAAACAGCATGGTTTCCTTTCTTTCTAACTGTAATTTTAATTTTTACTTCCTTAGAAGAAATAAATTCTAGGTGTTTGGTTTTTCCCCCCCAGCATTTTTTATATATTTTTGTGTGCCCTTTCGTATCTTGTCTGACTACTTTTCTACTTATGGAACACCCAATAAAAAATCTTCATATAATAATCAAGCAAGCAACCACCTAAAGTTCACTTACTGTCCATTTCAATAGGTAATCTTCTCCATTGTCTTCATTAGACAGTAACCTCTTACACTTCAGGGACAACAGAACTTAGTGATGCCAGAAAAGATGATCTGGACAAAAAAGCCTTCTAGTCTGTGCTCTTTCACGATCTAAGGACACAGCCCACAATAATTGGCATTCCAGCCCCATATTAGGTAAGATTGTCACTGTACATGGAATTTCTTCTAACACGCTCTCCCAGATGGAATCTCAGAGAACTCATCCAGCCTTGGGAAAATTGTGAATACTGATTCAGCCTTCCAACTTCTTCTATTAAATAGTTTGCACCACAGTTTACGTTTCTGGCTTCATTACAAGATTGTGAATGGAACTTTTCCCTCTGAAGAAACAGTCATAACTTTAAATCATTCAGTGCACGGACTTGAGAGCTACCAAGCAGGTTTTTCTAACATGTTAATCACAACTTAGTCAACTAATCAATGATCTCTCTGTAGACTTAAGTTTTTCACAAATTCCACCAAAAAAATATGATTGGACTGGAAAGCATCCATGTTTTATAACATCTTTCTTTTCGTGACTTCAGGCTGTAACAGCTGTTTCAAATGTCAGCAGATAGGGCAGAATTAAAAAGGATTGACAGTGTGGACAGGGGAATTGCAGATCTAACCTGTCTGTGCCTAATGCCAAGAAATCTGCAGATGGATAGCTGTTTATCAATTCTTTCATCTAAATTTATTAATACTTTCAATCAGTCCAAATACGCAGCTGCCACAGTGCCAAATAAGATGAGTCTGTTAAAGCAATCCTCTTTGCTCTGCAGGGATACTGAAAAAATGTCACATAGCAATTGACATCCCAGAAAGAGCAAGTTTTAGCAAAATATTCAGATAATTGGTATTTTTAAAAAATATCTTTGAAATTAATTTTCTAGGCTATGTAGAGGACACCTATATAGACTATTTCTCTCAAAGACACAGTTTATAAAAAAACAAGACCCAGGCTTCTCATTTTATTGCATAGGTGAAAGTCTTTTGTGAGCTGATTACACCATATCTCTGGCTGTCAAGTTATCCTCTGAATGTGTTTCATGACCTAAGCTATTCCTTAATTCTTATCAGCAGTAATCACTAAAACTAGACAAGTATTTTTTATGATCTCACTCTTGCTCATGTAGCATGATAGGTTACTGTGGTGATTCTGCTAAGTTTGCAACTGGTAATACTGAATCTAAGACTTGACATAATCCAGTTGTCTCCAAAGCATTACTAGTAGTGCTTGTACTCCCCAGTTACTACAGGCTGTTTGCGGTATACAGTTCTGGTTACTCTGCTAGTTTGTTCAAATGCAGGTTAAGACCACTGTGGTGGTTTGAACCTGAGTTGATGGACAGTCCTTTAAACCAATAACGCTTCTCAAAATTTGCGTATTTAAACTGCGTGGAGACGTGGGAACTTCCCTTTGGTGTTCGAGCTTCCCACAGATGTCCCCTCAGAGCTGCGGGCAGCTAAGAAACAACCATTAAACTGCGACACAACTGATACCACCCAATGCGGCTTCTAACGACTACAGATCCCTCCCTCCTCACGCAGCCCTGCGCAGACCCGGCAGGAACTAAGAGAGCTTTCTCCAACCAACGTAGTTAGAATTGAACTGAAGAACCAGCTGCACAAAGAGAAAGAAACTTTTTCTCCAACATAGAGCCCGAAGCAAATCATGGCGACTTCAAGATCAGAGGGAAAGAAAAAGTAATTCATGGGAAATGGAGCTGAAGATGGCGACAGGAAAAGAGGGCGGAGTCGTGCCCAGCACGAAGCTTAAAAATACTTTTTGCACGCTGTGGTAAAAACTGTAATATCACAAACCGTTCTTTTGTCTTTAACTCACTTAAAGACATGGAGGGATGAGAATTTTGTGTGCAATTTGTGAGAAAAGAAACGTGACCATGCCCGGTCACCTTGGAACAATAAGAAACTTGTAGAGATTTTGTGAAGAAGAGAGCAGTTGCTTTTAAATTAGAATTTACTTATCCTTAAAAAAGAATACCCCATGTGTGGCTCATGCTGGCAGTTGTGGGAAGACTGCAAAATTCACAGGAGAGATACTTTTTGCGGCAGCAGAATTTCTGGGCGGGTCTGTTGCTCTTTGAGCAGTTTGGAAACCATGTGAAACAAAAGAAAACCTTTTTCCTTAAATAATGGAGAAACTTTTAAGAACTATAATACTGACCAAAATCATAGTTTGTTATCCTTTGTGCGAGTTGAGTAAAAAAGTAAGGTGCTGGAGGAAAAAGAGGATTTTGCTTTATTTCCTTATTATTTCTTTTTATTTTTAATTCTGTTAGTAATAAACTTCTTTATATTCTTTAAAGTTTGGAACTTGCTTTGCATTCCTCCTAATTCTTATCTCACAAAAAATAAAAGATGCGAACAATACCACTACACCACAAAAGAGAATTTTTATGTAAGTAGCACCAAAAAATGGAAGACGATAAATCATTCTTGCAACAGCAGATCTAGGAAGAAGTCTCAAAAATGGGATTTTGCCATAGATCCCTTCCACAGAAATAGTGTATTTTTATCTTTTCATATCTTTCTGTATGTCAGATTATAATTACTGGAACTAACCAGTTAAATTTAAGAGTATGACAATATCGTTAGGCCTAAATTGTGACCAGCCTTTTCTTAAATGTAATTTCTCATACCTGGCAGCATAATCCATGTAGTTCTTTATATGTGGAGTTTTTCTCCAGAACAAACACTTCAACAATGTGTTTTTCTAAAAGAGGAAGAGAAATAATGCCTGCGTCCAGACAATAAAAAAACAATCTGCATGCATGATGGAGGGGAACAAATGGTAAATATTTTTTTGCTGTTTCACGCTTCCAAGAGGTAATGTCTCCAAAAGATACAGAAAATCAAATGAGTTTGGAAATTATGAAAAATACCTCAGCAATGCTCTTGGAAACTGGAAACATAAATTTATCTATTCAGCCTTTAAAAAAAATCCATTAATCTTGTCTAGATATACACTGCTTCTTTCCCCTTTGAACTTTATTGCCTTTAATGCTTTTTCGTTTCAAATTCTCTTTCTCCAGTCTAACAGCTCACAGTAATTCACAGACTTCTGCTTTGTGACCAAAGCCTTGCACTGCACTGGCTTGTATCACCAGTATCAGCAGCTGCTGTTAAATCACCTGTCAAATTTGCAAAATTCTCACTCAATTTACCCTGAATTCCAGACTTGCACTTTTTTGTCCATGTGTCTGTTCACGTTGTTTACACAAGGGTTCTGTAGGGACCAATGGCCAACCAGCTTGAGCTTCATGCACAGATGATCCTTTAAGGTCAACTGCCTCTCCACTAGGAAAAATGGAACAGAGGAAAATTCTAGGTTGATGTTTTGTGTACTGGGTTGCATAAACCATTGATTCATGTATGAGGTAGAAAACTTTGTCTCTGGAATATCAAATTGGAAAGCCAGCAGTTCAACTTATTGTGCAGATATCTTACAAATTCATTAATTACTGTGCAATATAGTTATCTGTTTTGGAAATAATTTTATCACTTTTCACACACAAATTGGCTTGCATGAGCAATATGAAAATTTCTATGAAAAATATTTCATTACTGCAGATCAGATAATGATAATAAAATCTTGCAAATTGTACTTACAGAATTTCAGCCAAAAAATGATGGGTTTTAATGCAAAATCTACTCCAGACCAGAATGTCTAGAGAGTGAAAGAGATGTTCTGGAAACTATTTTCATCAGTTGTGGCAGCTATATATGAGGTCTCTTACATATTTGGAACAGACCTCTACAATAATAGAATTATAGGAATACAAGGGATGCTTTGGGTCAGAGATTTTTTCACTTACATGATAAGAAAAAAAGAATTGTATAATCACTCTTAAATCACATAACCAAGTATGTTTTTCTTGGGTACCACTGCTTTAAGGGCTGACTGAAAGCTGAATATCCTTCATAATTTTCTCAGTTCTTTCTCTCTCTCCCTTTAAAGATGACGGGATTGAAATCCAGATCTGCCAGACCAAATCAATTCTATAAAATTCAAGGTGAAAAGCCTCAAGTTTGGTTTGCAATTACTACTATGAGTTCTGAACATAAATCTTTCAGAGAAGTTCACGGAAAAATTGATTAGCTACAAATTCACTTTAGTAAATGCCCACGACAAAGAGCTCTATTGGTCCTTAATATCAAGCCATTTGTTTTAAGAATGCCCACTCCAGCTGCGCAATCCAGGATACTGCATTATTTTATACACAGTTAAACACAGACATGTACATGCACACGCACCTTAATGCTTTAATATTACAGAAAAATTTTTACTGCCTCCTCAGTGCAGTTTGTTGTGCAAGCAAGACAGTTTTGGACAACTGGCAGTGATTTTCACCTCCAGTTTTATAATTTTGAACATGTACTCTGATGATGCTAAACCCTCTAAAAAAAGTGATAGCAAATTTCATACAGCAGCTCCATTTGTGAATCTGTCTGTCAAGGTCACACCTTACTGCCTACTCTGTGAAATATTAAACTGTTTACCTGAATGAAGAAAATACCATTCGTCATTATTTTAAATAACTGGTTTTTTGTCTGGTTTTATATTAAAGGTTTCGCTTGCTAGGTGTCATGGGTTAACCCCAGCTTGAAGTTTTAGTTTGAGAATTCCAGCAGTCTATCCCAAGGTTACTGCTGCTCTGCATTTTGCTGCTGCTGCTAAGCATGGGGGCCACCCCTCCTCCTCCTGTTTTTTCAGGTTTCTTTGGAAAGAAATGGAGCTATGGAAGTAATGCTGCTGCTAAAGGCTGCAGTCACTTCCTCCAAAACTTATCAGAGCCAATCAATCGATTGATTTAAATATTGACAGCTTTATGGAACCACTCAAAAATAGTTAACGCCTTGTGAATGCCACTTTTTAAAAGACAAACAGGCGGGAATAGCTCTCTTGCTCTTCCGGCCTGGACACAGGTAACAGCAGGGCCCGATNAAGAGCTTTCCAGCTGTTTGTGCTACAATGAATAAATGACGTAAACCCGAAAGACCTCCATTCCAAACGAGAGGGCTACAATGGATAAAGGAGGTACAGAAGGGAACCTCATTTCCTAGAAATGAAGATGATTTTGAATCTTGTTCCTCTCTCTTCTTCTTTCCTGGACTGCTTCACACTGAGGTGAACGAGGCCCAGCGAGGAGGGCCCACCTTGTCCCCCTGCTCCAAGGGAAAAAATTGCCTATGGAAGGACTTTAGATTTTGTTTTCCCAGGTTTTTCTCTCTATAGCAAGGGGGAAGTTTGTCCCAGGGATGGATGAAGAGAAATCTTGTGTTTTTTCTGGAATTGCTCATCCTTAAACTTGTACCCCAGTGGCTGGGCGTGAACCCTCGAGACCAGTTGTGGAAAAGCTGTCATTGAGGGAAAGGGACTCACACCTGCCAGTGTAACCCACCCCGGGTAGCTGTTGGTGCCATGAGAAAATTGTCCTCATGGTAAAGTGCCATAACAACAAAAGAGACTCCTCTCCTTACATGGACTGATGAAAAATTGTTTTAAAGTGGTCAATTGACTGAAATGAGTCTCAATTTGTGTCTTTATGTTGGATAAATTGGGGAGGTGCTGGAAAGAGAAAGGGAGTGGTTTTTTTGCTTTAATTCCTTCTTATTTCTTTTTACCTTTCATTTTAGTAATAAACTTCATTGCATTCATTAAAGTGTAGTGCCTGCTCTGTATTCCTCCCTAATTCTTATCTCACAGAAGGGACAAATGCGAACCAACCCACTACACTAGGTTTCCTCTCTAACTCGCTGTTTTACTCTGAGCACTCCTGTCCACATACATGACAGTAAGAATTAACTCTTCTATATTTGAATATCCCTAACCTGCTAACCACATTTAGGAAAAGGTTTCAAACTGCCATAATAGCAGTGGTAGTAAAATAAATAATATTTATTTCCTGATTTTTTAGACTGAAGTATTGACTATGATATTGCAATTGTAAACAAAATGTGGTTTATAGTGCAGTTTCCAACATCAGCCTCTTTCCGGACCACGCGTTGAACAAAGTGGTCTCATTATTGTTTTCTTCCCAGTACTCCAGCAGCAGTGAGTCATTTCAGCTCCTGATGACAGAGGGATCTCTTTGCTCATTTTAAGGGACATACTCACTGGACTTTGTGGACTTTGAGTTTCTTGACAAAATTGCATCAAACTTACTTTTTTTTCTGTTTTTGATTGTGGAGAGTTGGTGGGCAGCAGGGGGCTTTTCTCATGGTTGAAGCACAAAATCTGGGTTCTGTGATTGTGTACCTATACACAAATTGTATGAGGTCTGAATAAACACATCTAAAGCCAAGCAAAGACAGCGTTTTTATTCAAAGACTTTCCTTGCATGTTATGCACAATACAATCGGAATTCTTAAAATACGGATACTTCACATGCGTGTATGTCTGCAGCACCATGGAAAAATAAACCATTGTTCTAACAGGTTTAACCGTAACTCATACAACTTAGTCTATATTACCAAGGTTGCTTACAAGTCTTTGTAGGATTTATGCTGCCACCTGAGAACATGTAGAAAATGTGGAAGTAGGTGTGCTGTGAGGAGTACAGAGGAAAAGATCTGGAAGGCTATTTAAAAGAAGCAGGCTTTATGGAGAGATTTTAAGAAACAAAGGATATGAGGGTTATCTAGCACATATGAAGAGACAGCTGTTTCAAGAACAGAAGTTAAATAAAAAAGCTGACACCAAAATGGCCTGGAATGAGACAAAGGAATTTTCTAGAAAGCAATCTTCACGGAAGCCTAGGGCTGTAAACATTCAACAGGGAAGAAAACAAAAATGGAAGAACAATTTTCTATTTTTGATGGAAAACTTTTGATGACAGACTTAAAAATACATTTATTTGTATGACAGGAGACATTTGCATCACATGTTTATCTTCACTGTTCAGGGAAGGAATATCGCAGAGTGGCAGAATCGAAAATGCTGCTCACTATTTTGTCCACAGAAAAATGTAAAATACAGGAACTTCATTTTGAGAAAACATTAACATTGCCATTATTAGAAAAAAATAAAAACCCTCCTCTGAACCTTTTCTTTATGTTTGTGTGTTTCAAACAAAAAAGTTATCTTAAATCAGTTTTTCACTTCCTTTTTGATTATTACTCAGACACAGTAGTAACTATATTGTTGGATGATTCTATATCAACATGTATTTCATGTAATGCCAGAATGATTTGCCTGACCAAGAAGATATCAACATCATTAACAACCTTTACCTCTGAATATAAGGACATTTTTCTTTAAAGAACTTTCATGTATCATATAAAGAAGTTGGAGGTATTTGACATTGAATATCAGGTACAGCATGAGAATTTGCTTTCAGAAAGATAAGGTACAGGTTTCCTTGAAAATTCACTCAGAAATATGGCACCATTTTGGAACATCTATTTTTTTTTTTTTAAATAAGGCTCTCAGTTGGTAATTAAAATGACTTATAATGACAAAATAACAGG
This sequence comes from Platysteira castanea, assembly GCA_013397175.1. Classification (NCBI taxonomy): domain Eukaryota; kingdom Metazoa; phylum Chordata; class Aves; order Passeriformes; genus Platysteira; species Platysteira castanea. Next base: position 2,056,326 of record VYXC01011974.1, on the reverse strand, counting down.
TGTTTCAAGCAATAACCGAGCAAAACATTTTCTGCAAAATAACAAATGCTGTAAGGGGAATTTGAAATTAAGTCTCTCACAGTTTTAAAAACTTCTGTCCTGCATCAGTACCAAAAAGAAAAAAAAAAATCACAAGTGGTTTAATAGTTTATAAATACACTTCTCAGGTGTCTGAAGCTTGAATAAAAAACAGTCATTAATGGAACATTAAAAAAACCAGAAGTTCTTTGATGGTATCAATCCTCTGAAAAAGTTTTCCTTGAGTTTGTACTTCTTCTTTTCTGAATACATCAATTATTCTATCTAGGCAGCAAATTTGGCTTAATCACAAGCTCTTCTCTCCAACATTGATTTTACTTTGTTTGGAAAACGGAAAAATTTAGTCCTTTGTTACCCAAGAAGCAACCTAGTGGACTTATTGACATAGATTTAATGTAGCAAAATAGAGAATTTTACTCCCTGGTGAGTTAAAAAAATTTTTTTTAAAAATTTTGGAGTGAGATCCAAAATATTTAAATAGCATCTTAATTGCAGAAAACTGCAAAGATGAAATTATGCACATAATTACAATTCATAGTTATTTTAAGAAGTGAAAGCTGCTGACAAATTTTGTTAATTTAGTCATACAGATAAAATTTTGCAATCTAGAGAAATGCCTATTCCTTTATTTACATTATTCCATTTTGAAATTAGGTGAAAATGAAATCTACTTAAGTACAAGGGATACAGGGAATTTACCGAAGCAAGGATTATCAAAATACTGCAATAGTATTTTAGTGAATGCAAAGGACATACGTTTGAGTAAGACTTATAATATCATTCTGACAAGGATATTCAGGAGGTCTTTTAATTTAGCAAATAAATTTTATTTATCTTGGAAAAAGAAGGATTAAAAGTTATTCTAAAGTGACTAGAACACCCCCAAAAATTCCACTTAAAATTTACTAATATAAGACCGCATACTGTACATGATCTTTCATAATTTTTTCTTGTCTCATAGGAAGATTTTTGTTATGCTTATGGGTAGATGTCACTAAACCTTTAAAAAGAAAGTAGAAAGCAAGAAAAATGCACAAGAAGTGTTCAAAAAAGTCTTGCTATTAATGTAAAGCTGGGTTTGGTTTAGGGGTTTGTTCCTGCCCCTTGGAAGCCAATATTCTAGTATCCTTTTTAAGAGTGTTGTCCAACTGAAATCTTTACCCTTTATCATGTATGGAGTTCCAGATGCCTTCTCCACTTCCACTTAAATGGATAACAGATGTCAAGTTCTTCTCTACAGACAGCAAGTCTTAAGACAGTGACCATGCTTCTCCTACAAATCCAGTGAAGGGATTTCACGGATAGCTTGAGAACAGTATAAATAATGACTTGCACATGTTGACTCACTTTTTATTGAATATATTCTAAAGTATTTTCAGTCCAACATATTTACATAAATCATACTTTGAGGTTCGTTATGATCTTACAAACATCTGGACAAGAGAGCATAAACTAATCAGCATTAAAGAGACTTACAGCACATTATTAATAAAGAACATGCCTAATATATACTTGGACAGCCTGCTTTTACTGCAGACAATGGGGTTTGATGATGATGGCATCTTTTCCATTATACCAGAAGGATTTACCAGTTACTTACATCTCCTGGTAAAACAATTTTAACTTCAGAAACAGCTAACAACATTTCATTTCTATCTATTACTGCTTGTGTGTTCAAGTTAACTCTAACATTAAAATGCCACTCTCGTCTAGACTCAGCATTGTGTGTGATGTTACTTTGCCCAAGTTATCCACACATGGGTATTTCCATCACTCACAGAGATGTAAAGACATTAATTAAGCCTGGGCACTTTTGACAGAGGGAGTGGTCAGATATGACACTGAACTTCAAGAACTGTCAGTGGGTCTTAGAAACCAAACTGGCTCAGTTTAAAACACAAAAAGCATTTAACTCCTACATAAGTGTTACAATCTGGCTTGCTGGGCCCAGGTTTTGGTGGTGAATATAGGAATCAAAATGTTAATCTGGCCTACATAATGTAGCTGTATTCTTAACCTGGAAGTGTTTGAGTGAACATTGTACTTTCCAGCAATCAGTCATGCACAAGGAAGCTGAAACTCGGAAGGTAAGACAGTTTATATATATGTCTTACATGCTAACGCAAGCGATTGAAATATAAAACAATATAAACTGATGTAAAAAAAAAGATTTCCATGGATCAAAGTATTTTCTTATTAAAAATACACTTCTGAAAAATCTGGCAGTTTTCAACTGAAGCCTGTGGAATGGAGTATTTGTTTTTATTATCTGTCCATACGATACCTGTTCCTATAATACAAATAATATTGTAGAACTGTTCCTGTCATTTTAAAACAAAGCACCACCTCTTCAGTGAAAAGAGACTACAGTATCTTTCCTAGACTAACATGAGACTGTCTCAACAAGAATATCAAATCCAAACTATATTTTAAACTTTCTGAGGTAATCTGTGTTGCTTGAAAGATTTGCATGGTTCTAATTCTAGTTATCTCATATTCCAGTGGGAGGTGCATCACAGCTGGAGGATCAGTCTGGAATTTAAGTTCCGTGACATTTTTTCATGAGATCATTAAATTTTTGGGGTCTGAGATGAGAAATAACAATACAAATAGATAAAAATAAGGTTAAAGAATATTAAGTTCTAATAGAAATAATATTATTAAGTATTTATATTATTTTGCTGCAAGGAAGGATCACACTGAGCATATTACAAGTATGTAGTTAAAATAAAATAAAACCAATTTTGAAACAAAATAAGAATTTTTCTCTGTACATCTGTATATAGATAATCAAATCCTGTATCAGCACCTTCAAGAGTCAGAAACAATAGGAGAAGCACACTGAATAGAATGTTTTACGTCATTTCTGTTATTAGATGGTTTTACAGAAGACTTGGCATTAATTCTTGTGAACTTTTCACTGTGCAGTCATCTATCATTTTCTCAAAATCACATCTATTATATTATTTCTTTTCCACAACTAAAAAATCTGCTCTAAGTTGAGATAGCCTTCAGACATCTCTGGGGAAGACATATTTTTATGCATTCTAATTTGCTGGACGCACACTGCACAGCTCTGCTGGCAAACAGCCCTGTTGCCTAACAAATTAAAGCAACTGAGATATATGCTGCTCCTTCATTTTACACATGGTAAAGATTTACTTTATGGATGTGAAATTTAATCTTTACCCAAACTGGGCAAATGAAAGGTAATGTCAATATTGATGGAGTGCAAAGAGGGAGGGAGCAAAGTGGTCAGCACACAAACCTTGTCTTGATGAATTCCTACAGAATATCATTCTGTAAGGTGTCTGTCTGGCTGAACTACTTAGGAGTTAGCTTGCTATGGCAAACAAGTCCTTTGGCAGTCTAAGCAATTTGGCAATTAACATAAAAATTAATCCTTTTTTTGCATGTTGTCCATAAGAAACATGTAACTGCTTGCAGCAGGTAGCAGGTCTGCCGTGCAGCAGCAATTTCACAGTGCATTTTTTTAAATGGGGAAGAGCCCTCCTACAGATATTAAGGTTTGTGATGGCTGAGCTGTCTCGGAGGAAGGGACCCTGCGCAGGGCAACCGCAGCGCTGCAGAGCCACCAGTGCTGCTCAGCACCAGCCCTCTGCTAATGCCACGTAGTCACATTTCACGGAGGGGCACAGGTGAGAATTTAATCACACTTGTTTTCAGATGAGAGAAACGGCACTCCCCAACATCTCTTGTCTGACAGGAGAGAGGCCTAATGAACATTTCTTAAATACTCATTAAATTTTCATTTTCTTTTTGTTTTTGATACCCACAACGTGACATTTATAATTCTTTAGAGCCATCCCTTATTTTCTAATCATGAACATCCTATAAAAATGGCATTTTAAACATTTTTTGACTACTAAATCATTGGGATTTTGGAGAGACTTGTTCGATTTACTGCTGGCAACATCTTATTGATATGCTTATTAGAGCACTGTGATTAAAAATTACTGTATAGCTGAAACATATTTACTTCCCCCTAATTTTAGTATAATTTGACTGGTTTGGAATCACTGAACAACTACAGAAAAGTTACTTTCTGATGGGTAATTCTGTCTTCCTTGAGTCTGGTTATTTCACAGATTTTTAGTTTCTGATTAAAACTTTAATAAAATTATGTGCTTATCAAAACTTTAGACTGAGAAACATCAGCTTCTTCATGGATAGCTAATGATTTCTCTTTAATGTAGGCATTTACTTGAAATGTCAGAAAACACTCAGAAAAATGTTTATAAAATAAGAGGAAGTAGTAAATTACATTTGCCCAGTAGATATTAAAAGATGTAGACTCAAGCATTTAAATGTGCAGAGTACAAAGTTGATGAAACAGTCATGCAATAAGTACAGAAATAAAAATAGACTTTTTAATACTTTGATTGCAGTGTACGACTGAGTTTTCAGATACTTTTCCTGGAATTCAGGAAATAAGAGCTGGGCTGCTTTACACATTCAAATTAGATCAATATTGAAATTAAAAATCCCATGGCTCATATGGCCCTCATATTAAGCAATAAATAGTGACTCTGAACTAAACAGGAAATGGGTTCTGAGAAAACTTGTAAGCTAATCGCAAGAAAGTTTGTAGAGGAAGGACAGTCCTGTAATTTAAGTGTTTTGTTGGTTTTTCCAGACAAGATAAAGGCTATTACATGAACATGGCCCCTCTAATAAATTTCAAAACCAGACATTTTTCCTGCACTTTTGAACGTCTCTTCCCTTTCTCTGTCTGCTTATCTGTCTCACCCAGATCTGTGTATGCCATTCAAACCTCTTCAGATCTCCAAAGAGCAACGGTTTGCCAAAATAATCCCCAAAGAACCACAGCCAGAGATATCTAATTCCATTCTAATAATAAAATTTCTCCACGAAAATACCCAGTTTAAAATGCAAGACAGTCAAGCAATAATGCAATTAAAAAAACATCCTTGCATCACTGTGGTATAAGCAGGAATTTCATATCACTTGAAAGGAACTTGTGGTCCACGTAGGTCAATGTTCTGTCTTCAGCACTAGCTGACACTTTCAGCTTGAAAGTAAAACCAATAAAAACACCAAATCAAAACTAAACAAAAAATCTATTACCATCAACATTTTGGAATGGACATCATGATATTGTGCCTAGAAGCTGGTTTATGATAAAAGCTGTTCAAAAAGAGACAGAGCTTTTGCTTCAAAACTAGCTAAGTTGTTAGATAATAGTTTTTAACACATGAAACATGTACTTTTTAAACCTCTTTCAAACAAGTGTTAGGTCTAGCCCCACCATTTTTACCCCTGGTCCCCTGAGGTGCAGCCAGTTCTATAAAGAAAAATATTTACCTACATAAATATTTACAAGCATTTTTCAAATAAAATATAAAACTCCAACAAGTCAAACTCAAGACTTTAGCTTTAAACTAGTCAGAGCCAAACAGAAATTGTTTTAGCCTTCAATACAGTGTTTTCATTTAGGATCAGAGAGAGAAAATAGAGCAAGTAATCCTGTGTGACACCATCAGCAAGGCAACAAAATTCTATTAAACAGCACAGCCTCCAGAAGCAGCATGGTTTTTAAACCAGTCTAATCCCAATGAGAAATGAGGCATTGGCAAAATGTTATAATGCTAGGATGCATAGGGAGCAAAAGAGAACTTGCAAGGAGCAAGGAAAGGTGAGTATTGTCAGCTATGAAACAAGAATGACATTGTCTAGAATGGAAAAATCTCTTTGTATGTCAAAATACTAACTAAAAACTAACCTACAATGAAAGAAGTCTTCCCTACATTTACTGCTTATTCCCTTACATCTTAATTTAGCTATGGCTGTTGTGTTCCACTGCATCCTAATGTAAGGGCATTTTCCATCAACTAAGTAACATTTTATTTGGTTGTAAAGAATGAACAATAATGGAGTCATGGGATGTCCACCTCTGCTGATTCCAGAACAGATTTGTTCCTTGAGTTCCTGTCTCTGTATGCATTCCCTGATTTTATATCATGGATGGTCCTTAGGAAATGGTGAGAACATGGAGTATAAAATGACACTTCAGTGGGGTCTGACCACTGAAATGATAATTCAGCTGTAGTTTCGGCATGAAAGCAAGCACATGAGAAAAATCATAACTTTTTCTGACAGACTTGAATTTGATTGCTAAAACTATTTAGGTAAAGGAAGTCCTGGTGTTGCACATGCCAAGCTGGGGTTGCCTGCTATCCATTTCCATCCCAAAACACTCATTCTGAGCATCTCTTCAGAGGCCCATGCTCAGAGCAAGCCTCACACACACCCCAACAGATCAGCCAAAACTGGTTACTTCAGCTCCCCAGCTAGCATGAGGCCTCTACCTCACAGTGCCTTTGAGAGTAGCAGCAGGGGTCCCTAGACCCCATCCATGTTTCCTGAAGGAAATTAGCTTCATCAACTCAACACCATCTCCCACACACATCTGTTAAATATACAGCTGTACCTGCATAAATGAGCAGTGCAGACTGTATTTTCTATAAGCTTTTCACAATGGTGATTGTCTGACTGTGTGAACAGCCCATGCTTAACCCACAGAAAAATGATGATCATCTCAACCAGTCCTTAGCTTTTTATGGAAAGCATAAATAATAAGATATTTATATACATACACATATATACAAAAATTGCACAATTTCTGAGGTTTTTTACAAACGAGGTTTTTCTCAGACCATTTAAGCAAAAATGAAAATAATTCATGCATATTTGTAGTTGAAATATTCTGCATGAAGTAGTGTGGAAACCAACTCAAGCCATTTTTACAACTATTTATAATGATTCTAGATGACCAGGAATTACATTTTAACACTCATCACCTGGTATCTAGCCCTTTTACCACAACCCTCTCACAAGATTTGATGTGCATCCATTCTCACCACCTACAGCACCTTAGAAACCTGAAAAATAACTTTTCCTAAACAGCTTTCTTAGTTTAGTCTTAGTTTCACCAGGCTTTCTGCATATGTGACTCCTCTGAACATGAGTCATTCTAGTTTGGCTTTTTGTGGACCTTTTAAATCTCTCTGTCTTTTTGAGGCCTCTGATTATACATGTGCTGAAAATTGCATACAGCTGTCCAAACACAATCTTAAAAGCCCCTTGGAGCATTAAAATATTTTTTCCTGCACTGCACTCTATCCGCCTCTTTAACACTAACAGTGTTCTGTTTGCTTTTTTATCTTCACTTATGTGCGATACTGAGCTTGATTCCTTGATTGTTTACTGTCACATGCAGATATTACTCATCTGTGTTTGACAGGATGTGCCTGCTAGTGCATATCCTCGCTATTCTAAATCTACTGCTCCACTCTTTCACAATGACCTCCTTGAAGATACAGATTAAATTTTCCCACTAAAGTTTCATAATCAAATGATTCTTAAAAATTAAGTTTAATTCTTCTATATTACAGGCCTGACATAATTTTTTTTTAAATAAGGAAGTTTTTCTTTGATTTTATAGGGTTGGCCTTAACTACTTATTTTATTTGCATGTTACATCATGTTCCATCAAAAATTTACTATTTGGTGTACAACTAAGCAAACAATCATCTTCCTAAAGCAGGTTCCCTCATGCTGCTAAAAAATATTTTAGGCTCTGTAAGTGACCTAACATTTGGGCAAACACAGATGCAATGAGCTCAATCAGTCAATGAAGGCTCAGATAACAAGTTGGTGGTTTTCTGTTGTTTTTTTTTTTTTTTTCCCCCCCCAAGTATAACTAATTATGTAATTTTGCACTTACAAAGGCAGAGGAGGAACACAGAAACGACTGGAGATTAGTCTTCAAAGCTGGTATGGGATTTAATTTTGGTGATGATGACATTTGAAAGATAAATAGGCCTATTTCATCTGGGGAATGAAAATTCTGGTACTTTAAAAGGCTATTGTGCAAGACACTGGCAATGTTTATTGGAATAAATGCATTCCATGATACAAAGCTTCATTCTAATTATTTGTTTAATTTAATCATAAGAGTTGAAAAATCATGAATGACAAATATTGCCTAATGTTAGGCTGAATGATGCACCTGTTTTTTCATGAAAGTACAGAGTAAATCACAAAACCCTAGATGTTATTTATCAAAAAGGCAGTATAATATTAACAAATCCATTCCTCTTACATTGGTACAATTACTTTCTCCTTCATAACTATAAATGTCGATAATTTCATTCATATTTTGATTTTCTTGGAAACTTTAAATATGAAACCACGAGTTGTCAAAACTAGTAACACACCATTCACCAAATAAAATTAAATTAAAAGATATAGTTCTAATTTTCCATCTGGATACAGGTTTCTAGAGGCTTATAGAAAAATGTACTGGGTTTTAATTTATGTCTTATGAATAATTTTTCATATTTTATCTACTTAGCTTTCTAGAATTTCATTTTTGACTGTACAGAGTTAATATTTCCTGCAGTCTGAAGAGATCTGTCTCTGAATGACAAGTTGAGGACAAGAATAGGGCACGATAGCAGTAAGAGCTGCAGCAGAGAATGCAAAAAGGGGATAGGGTGTAGAAAAGGTGCATGAGAGCACGATGAAAAAAAACTCTGATAGAAATGTTTCCTGTAGCCTTTCTTCAACACCTCTGACCAAAACCACCTTTAAAAGTAGGAGAGAGAAGCAGTGTTCACAGACCCTTTTTAGAAGTGTGATAACTAAGACAAATGGATCCACAGCTAGCCATCGACATTAGTATCCTCCTCCAAAAATGATTCTCAACAGCCTAGTGATAGCTAATAGTGCTACCATGATGCATACAGGACCGTAAGCAATATCATGTGTTCAGATAAAAGGGAAAAGAAAGTGGAAGAGCAGGAAGGTCCGAGCACCCTTTGATTTCTCTCTGTACCCCAGAACTACTGCTGCTCAAAGGACTGAATTATGGTCCTGAATGAATGTTTTCCCTTTGTTGCTGGATCACTTCCTTTAGCTGCTGATAAATTATAGGAATCCATATTACTCCTTTTAAATGATTTGTCTCTTTCAAAACTAATTACTAAGTTGACTTGCTCTTTGGGCTCTACACCATGTGTGGTATACAGTCACATTAAGACTATAAATTCAAATTACTTGATGGAGAATGAAAAAGGACATCAGATTTTTATTCTTTTAGGACCTTTGCTCTCCAGTAACTTGTCAGTTTAATAGATGACATGCTGTCAATAACTTCTAAATCTGCAGTGTTCATTAAAAAACATCTAACAAGGACTGGTGTCCCTGGTGTGCCAGTGAAATAAATACTCACTTTTAAACAAGTTACTTTAGGAGATAGTAATGACCATAGTATCAACAAATACAGTCTAAAATACAGTCCAGAATTCTGACTTCTAGAGACAAACAGTTATTAACAAAAGGGCAAAATCTTGAATTTAGTTTTACTAGGTGCACCTCTGTTCAAGAATGTCTATTTTTTGGTGTAGATTTAAATTCAGAATGCAGTGATTTATTTGTCTGTAGTTCATAGGAGAAAAGCAGATGTTCTAGGTCCTCTACATGAATATTTAATCAAAGAGAAAAACAGCTTATTTTTTTTCTTTTTCTTTTTTTTTTAAGGAATCTCATTCTTTAAACAGAGAGTGTCAAGTGAGATGCTTAAGAGATGTGAAACCACAAATTTCAATTGGACATTTAATATCTTTTACCATGCTCCCAGTAATAACCCTTTGGCAAAAAAACTTACTCCTAGTACAGCTGCTTTGGGTTTGTTTCATTTGTGGTTTTGTGGTTCTTTCCTGTCTATATGGCAGGTCATTAGAACTTTCCTGGATAACCTCTATACAAAATGTATATTTTCATACTCTCTATCGATCTTTAATGAATAACCATCTAAATGACTAGAGACCTACCAAGAACTGCTGTTAGTTCTGTTTGCGCCTTTTTCTCCATAGAAGTTTAAACATCAAGAGATTTAATTAATATTAGAAGAATTTTCCTCCCATGGCCTAAAATCTACATGGCTAATTTTCCCCTCAGACTCTTTAGTCCTGGTAGAATAGTTCTGGAAATAACTTATCCTTAGCAATATTTACATAGTCGGCCAGGAAATTTTCAGCATGAAAGTTATAGAGAAAGAAGAATAATCAATTAGCACTTGCTAGGAATACTCTTTCTCCTTTGTCTAGGAGACTGAGGCTGAATCATCACTTGACCATATTCTAACTGCTATATTTATCATAGGCAAATGCACATAGAGAATGCATTCAATTTTTCAAGTAATTTTTTGCCATTTTAGGAAAATATCATTATGAATGTCATAACCAGCCATTACTGATGACATTTTAAATTGTGTTGTTCTTTGAATGAGCACTAATAGTTTGGAATGTTAAAGCCAATATACACAGTTAGATGAAATAAATTTGAAACTGAATGAAAACAATATCGTGTTAATGTATCTTGTAGAGAAAAACAAACTGAAAAAAGCTACACATCAGTGGTAGATACTTTTCTTTCCTTTAGAGGAATCCAGAACAAGAATATTGGTTAAAATATTGACATTTCCATTTCTGTATGTCTTCAGCCAGGTGAGAGGTGAAATGGATAAATTCCTGTTTCTATATCTGTTTCATTTCCTTTTTTGCTTTACACTTACTGTGCATATAAATTATACATCTGGATAGTATTATTGGCAGCCTTCTTGTATCTGAACACACAAACACAGGATGATTTCTGAATTTAAGTGAAGAGATATTCAGAAGTTGATATTTTTTAGCTGAGGAAACCATGGCCAAAACACTTTTCAGAAAAAGGAACAAAAGAGACAGAAATGGGGCAGAAACCAGCACTAATTTCACACATATGTCAACAAACAATAGTTTGTTGTTTTTCTTAGCCCACACAACTTAAGCTTGTTGAACCTCTTACATAAAACTTTGCTAATTTTCAGTAATGACCTATAGAAAACTCAGTATTCGATGGGAGCTGGCAGGCAGGACTGTGTGAGATACTGCAGTCTTGCTTTGCTCTTTGGATAAAATGTAAATATGACATCTCAGTTACTACCCTTTGGAAAACAGTTTTATGACAATACAATGACAATTAAGCACTGCATCAAAACTTTCATTTTTTAAGGACCTTTTATAATTTTCTATTTATTATTTGACTTCTCCTGATATTTTCTAAAATAGCTTTGCCTGGTGTATTGGATTACAGCAGAATATTTAAATGGAGCCCCTTGTTTCTGGAATGACTTTGGTGAAACATGGGACAGCTTATGGTCTTGAAATCTTACAGGGAAAGATAAATATGTTTGTTAAGAATACACTGATAATAGAAACAACAGTAAACTGGTTCAATTAATATCAAGCCTGTAAGCAGTAACTAAGACAACACTGATAAATATATTTGTAACAGCAAAAGTCCTAGATCTTGGACCAGAGTGGACTAACTTGTTTTACAACAACAGGAAGACAGAAGTCAGTAGAGGCTTCTCATTTTGTTGCTGTTTGTAAGGAAGCAACCCTCTTCTGAATGAAACTCATTTTCATTCCCCTAAGAGCATTCTGTTCAAAATAATTACATTATCATTGAAGCAAATCAATAATTTCTGATGAAAAGAAACCAAACCAAACCAAACCAAACAAATTCCCCACCCTAAAACTACCTTTGTCTGGATAGTTTTTCATGTTATTTTTATCTCAACGTATGAAATCAAAAGCAGTCAAGGAATATAGGAACATAGAATTCATTGTTAAAATAGGTTAAAAGTACTAATAACCAAGAAAATTAAAATCAATATCAACAATAACTAGAAAACAAGTGTATATAAGAATGACCAAGAACTGAAGGAATATCTTTAATACAGAAGTGTTAGAACAAACATAGTTCCCATGAAACCACTCCAAAAGAGAAAAATAGAGGGGGGAAAAAAAGGAGATTGGATCCAGGAGTCCTAATTTATATATCTCAGAGTAAAAAACTATTTTCTATTGTTGAAAAATATGTTATAGTAGCCTCTTTTTTTCTCCTGTAATAAAAAAAGTTATGCAGTGAAGAGTGACAACATCCATAAACATTTCCATAATGTGGGAGTAAGTCTAACTAATGCATGAATAAGTTTTCATTAAGTCAACTAAGTTATTATGAGTTCTCAGGAAATTAATTTTTATACGTGCTCACACAAATAGACAAACTAGATAGAGGGACTTAAAACCAAACTGTACATTTTACCTACACACTTTTCTCTCATTCTTCTGTGATATTTTTTCTTATAAAAATATGTATAGTAAAAGTCATAAACAGCTTCTTGGCCCTCAGCAGTTAAAGTTCTTAGCAAATACAAAATTACAGCTTTCTCCTTTTAACATTTTAAGCCACCAAATGGTAAGTAGGAACATTATGAATATGATTAAGAATATGAAAATTCCTGCAGCTATTCAAAGATTACTCTTCTACAGAGCCTGCAAGAAAACTGTTGCTTTTGGCTTAGCTGAGAGCTCCCTGTACTTCTTATGTCAAGCTAAAGATAATAGATGAAAAGGTTGCACATGTGTATGAGGAGCTTGGGAGGGAAACAGATGCTTTAAATTGGTCTCTCAGAAGCACTGAGAGTGCAGATGGGAAATACACTATTAAAACACAGCCATTACATTACTTTTACTATCTCTAGTCTGAAAAAAAAAGAGGTCAGGTAAGGACTAACATGTTTGGTGATTCACTTAGGGCAAACATTAGCCCACCCAGCGTTAATAAAACATGCTTAGAAAACATTTTACAGTAAAATATACTAGATAAGAAGATGAAAATAGCCTGTAACAGCTGTGAAGCATGAGAGGGATAGCAAACCCTGAACTTGGTGTCTTGGCTAGCACCCCAAAATCAGCATGCTTTCACCACCAAACCTAGGAAGGTAGAGGGTGTAGACATCTGAAATGAATTATGTCTTTCAGGAACAAGAAAGAGGCAGAAATCACGAAAACAGAAGCTCAAATTTGATTCTCATTCATATCTCAGACTAAAGCAACATAGATATTAAAGCTACAGTAATTGTGTAGGGTTTATTTAAATTAACAGATGAAAGAGTGTTTCAATGTCATTAATGTTGATCAAAGCTAGAAAATACAAGACAAAAGAAACTAAACAAAGGGAACCAACCAACTAAAAAAAACCCCAAAAACAACAACAAAAACCACAACTGGATATGTTGTTCATGAACACCTTGTCCACCACCAAATGCCTACACCTGATTATTCTCCCTTAGGATCTGGAAAGATACAGCAGATTTATGACATCTTTTGGGGAATTATATTACAGTGATATCAAACATTCTCTAGAAGAGATGATTTTATCCAATTGACTACAAAAAGTGTTTCCATAAAGGAAACTCAAATAGTCTCATATAGGGTGAGATGAATTCAAACCCAAGTATGAGATTTACTTGACTTATTTGTGTGTTTATTACTTTTTTCCCCTCCTTCATCTGTTTTGGAAAAGTAGGAAATTGAATTACTACATGGATTGAATAGAGCAGTAAACATGTAAATTGCAACAGACCTTAGATACCAAGACATCAACCACTGTCACTTGACCATTGTTTGCCCTTCCTTCCTCCTCCCAACTCGAAGCATAAAATCCCATTTATATAGTTACTGTTTAGGAAGCTTATAAATACAAGTGTATCTCTCCTCGAACTATAAGCTCCATTTGGACACAAATAGCATTATCAACTCTTATGATTTAAAGGACTAGTAAAATTACTTTCAGTGAAAATTCACTGAGTACTTGACGACATGCTGGGCAAAGAACATTTTAACAGAAATTATTTTCTTCACAGGGCACATAGAGTAAATGCAATATACTGAACTTCAAAAACATCCAAAAGATCTGACAATGCTTTCCTGCATTGCTAGAGAATCTCATGAATTTCCTGTAAACAATAGTTTTACTCTTCAATAGTGCTAGATAATAAAAAGTTGGGAAAAAGTAGAATCTTACCTAGAAAATTCTAAACTACTTTTTCAAAATTTTTTGCTTGGTATTCCTCAGAGCAGCGACAAAAACAAGACACACACCTACACTGTTAAAATCCTGACACATCTGCTCTCCCTCTTCTACATTCTATTTCATAAAAACCTTTGAAATTTATTCTAAAGCAATATTTCCACTAATTGTAACTACACACCTTGAAGGCTGAATTCTCATTCTTCTATTAACTTCCCCTTAAAATTTAAAAATCTAGAAATCTGAGTAAAACAGTGTAAAAAACATGAAAACCTGACTTCACTGAAATCAATTAGAATTTCTACAGGAATAGGGCATTTTTAATGAAGGTTTTCGGCTTACTTAAAATAGATTTATGAAATTAACATATTATTCTCATTAATAATTCTCTGCAGGCACAGCTATTTCCATACTGAGCATAACTTAATGAAAAATGTAAACCATGTTTATAGCTTCCTCACTTCACTTATATTTTCTTAATGAAGAACCATTTTTGTGTCCCTGATTATGGAAGATCTATCTATTGATGAAGAATTGAAAAACACAAGCAGCTTGTTGTAAAACCATTATATTTTCAAGCTTTGCTCAGCTTTCAAATACATATTTCATATTTAAAATGTAACAGTATATGGACCAAAGTAATCTTGAAAAGTAAGTAACTTGAAAATCATTACTGGGATTGTAATTGTAGATAAATTGAAACAGTTGCACAATTATAACCAGTAATTAACTTATTTCCAAGCAGGCTATTTGACTGTTACATGCTGATCCTTACATAAGCTAAAATCAGATGCAAAATAATAGCATATTATCAGCATCAATTACAAGAAGTCTGATTAATCCTTAATTGTTTGATTCTGTGAAACACAAGAAAGAGAAAAGGTGATTCTGGTATGTGAGTGTGAGGAACTTAAATGCTAAAAACTGAGGTGTCTCTGAAATAGAGATGAGAGATGAACAAAAGCTTTAAAAATGGTTAAGTTCAGACTTAGGTCCTTAAATTCCACACTTCAAAAGTCTAAGACCTGTCACTAGATAGAATTACATTATCAAATTCCATGATGCCTTTGCTCCATACTTGCTCATTTGAAAAACAGTTTGCAGATTTTTTTCTATTCAGGCATATCCTTACATAGAATCAAAATAGTACATCCATTTAAAGCTAATTAATGACATTTATTCTAAATAGACATTTGACAATTTTCATTTTTATTAAAGAAGATTCATCATAAGTCAACAAAGTACTATGACAATGACAACAACAACAAAAAAGCCATATGGCAATCGCTCTCAAAACTCCAAAAGTGTGACTGTCAACACCTATCAAAAGCAAATAAGAAAAATGCATTTGTTTTTCAACTTAAACTACTAGAAAATAAGATTTTAGCTTTGTTATACCTTACTGGAAACAGTCTTTATAGTTATTATGTACTTATTAAAATTTTGAATTACTTTTTGGTACTAAGGAAAAAAGTTCCAAATAACATCTACACAGAAAGTCACAATATCCCTGGAAAAGAATTTGCCTGTAAGGGTCTTGCTTGGATGTTAGTAGCTAATTAATGCTAACCAGAACACCCCTGCCCTGCCCCCCCCAAACCAACCAACTCCCAAAAAATCCCAAACCCAAACCAAAATATTGGTAAAATTATGAAGCCCAGCTTCATGCACATAATACTTAATGTGCCAAAGTCTTTCTTTCACTTCCTAATCCAAAACAGCACACATCAAAATTGAGATCAAAGAAAAAATCCAGATGTATATTTGTACACTGACAGTTAAAAGCAAAGAACCTCTAATTAAAAAAGCAAACAAACAACAAACAAAACTCAGCATTTTCAAAACCTGTATCAAAATAGACAGCCAAAATTTAAATTCATTCATCTTATTTCTGAGGTAGAGGGATAATTCTTGTAGTTATTCCTTATCTTGCCTGAATTGTCATAGATGGCTGAACAGCAGAGATGTGTTCTGATGTGTGAACAGAATTTGAGAACTGTGCAGAAACAGAACAATCGATGAGTGTAAAGACTGTAAACTCATTTTCCTGAATATGACTTTGAATTTAGTTAGACACATGAGCAAAGTACTTGAAAAGTTGTATCAATGCTAAGCAACTTTCAGATGACAACCAAGTGGCCTAATTTTGTATTAACATTAGAAAAAGAAATTGATTTACAGTGGAAGACTATTTGCTGTAGCAGTTAATACTAAATTTGTATGCCTCTATAATTTACTTCACTTACGGCTGTCTCTTATATTAACATTCATTACAAAAGTCCTCTTCTAATATTTTTTGATTTGACAGGAATGCATTAGTGCCAGTGACTGAAATTCAGACTGAACCTGAGTCTGATTCTGGTTCCTGGATCTCCGATCTGAATCCTTTATTCAAAGGAACAAGCTGGTTTTATACCCTTCCCCAAGACACAGCTCCTCCCTTGATGGTAACTCTCCCCACACAACCCATCCCGTGTTGCCACGCCAGCAATGCACCTTCCCTGGGGCGATCATGCACTGCTCACCCGCCTGTCAGCTTCTGGCAGGCTCCTCTCTGTAGGGCTCAAATGCTTTATAATGTACTCAGACAATGTTAATACAATCAGAATTTCTGAT
The DNA here is from genome assembly GCA_013397175.1 of Platysteira castanea. Classification (NCBI taxonomy): domain Eukaryota; kingdom Metazoa; phylum Chordata; class Aves; order Passeriformes; genus Platysteira; species Platysteira castanea. The sequence continues at coordinate 2,039,703 of VYXC01011974.1, read as the reverse complement.
AATTGCTGTTACTTAAACACAAAGATTTTGGGTTTTATTTGAATTTACCCTCTTCTCTCTTCTTCCAACCTTTTGCTAATGTAAGTTTTGATAACTATACATCAGCCAGACTCATTCCGAAACTCAGCTTGGAGTGCTAGACCACATAAAAAACTGAACCAATTCAATGTTTTCAGAAATTTTGAAGTACAAAAACTGCTATGATTTTTTGGTCTGGGGAAGGGTGTATGCTCTATTTTATGTTAGAGGAAACAAATTCTTCCTCTTTAGGAGATGATTTGTTCATGGAAGTTCCTAATCCATATGTAATCTAAGACAACAGTCCCAAAGTTTGCTAGCAGACAGTAAAAGGAATGTGACTGCCAGGTTTTCTACTGCTTTACACAATTATTACAAAATTTGCCTGGAGAAATAGGGCCTGAAGTTTCAGCAACTACATAAGTAATGTACTACCACAAATTACATTCAAATATAGCAACATGTATAGATAATTGTATTAGTCTGTGAGCTCATACTGCAAAGATACCCATTAAAAAAAAAATTACAGCACCTTAATGTAACACAGTAGAATCCACAATTCAGCTTTTATAAGAACTATCATAATCATAGCTCAGCTTCATAAATACATTCATTAATTCACTCAGAACAAAACACTAAGTTGCTGTAGAATGGTGCTAACTCTGTTTTTTGCTATAATTGCTGAGTCTACCTTGTAGTCCGACAGAATTACCTAAAATTTACATTAAGAACACCAGAATCAACTCTCAATTTCTTGTTTTCTAAGACATTAGTATGATATATTTTAACAGTCTAAGTGAGGTGCCAGAGTTGTCCAGATAAATATTTGTCATGCTCATTTATAAAAAGAGGCATAGTTTAAGACTCTACTTTCTACAAAACCAAACGCCAACTCATCTTCACAACAAATATTCAGGGAAAATGTTTTTCATTTCTGATATCAATGGATATATTGACTTTCTGATATCATAGAGGTAATGAATTCAAGCAGTAAATCTGTTTAACTGCCTATAGTCCGATGTTTGAAATGCAGAATGTATACCTACTGTAGAACTAATATGTTCATGGTGCACAGCAAAGTATGTGAAACCTCATGAAAACTTACACATAGAGATGGAATAGAGGAAAACAAGAATGATTTGTAGCACCATTAGAATGATTTGTAGCAGATAATTCACATTGCTACACTGTGCAACATCAGTTATTTTCTTTGTATGAAAGTTGCCACTGTTGGATTTGGGAGGGCTGGTAAATCCTCCTTCTCAGAGAGGCCACAGTCCCTACCTCTATGGAGACAGAAATGTGCATGATTTGGCAGAAGATATAGTACAGAACAAGTGTCCCAAATCCATGTTTGACTAGAATCTGCTGGGGGGTATACAAAAAAGAGAAATATAGATAGCAGACAGGCAGTTACCGTACCGTAGCTAAATCCGTAAGTCCTTCATAGTTTTTGTTTCTGGTGGTTTCTGGGGCTCTGAAATAACATCGCTACCAAAGAGGTAACTTCACAACTTACATGACCTTCTAACTCATAACTAGAATGTCTGGAATTCCTCCCTCAATGCCACTGGGTTTTCTTCCCACTTTTCCACATGCAAAAGTGTCCCAGCTTTCTGAGTTTTTTTCCCACTTTGATAATCCTAGTGCCAATCAGTCTGACAGTAACATAACTCATTTGAATTGAAATTGGATAACCCATTTTATTAGCCCAGAAATTCATCAGCCAGTGATGAATGGTAAACATACATTTATACAATGGGCACTGGGGAAGTTTTCTTTAAATCTCTCCCTGGCTTTTCGCAAAGTTCTATCAATGGTAATCAAAACTTTTCAAAGCACTTAAAACACACATTCCATCCAGAAAGTCTTTATTAAATAAATTTCAGTAGTAAATCTTTAATGATTCTTCTTCAGGGTACATGCTCGTTATATTTATAAAACTTCACAAATAGTCTATAAATAATTCTACTCTGATGAGTTTCAGCACTTCTTTTTTAAAGCTGGAAACTGTGTGTTTGACATCATGTCAGAACTAGAATACAGGCAAGTTTTTGCCACGGTTGAAGTGGGAAAAGAATAAAAAAGCTGTACACGATTGCATTGTTAATAAAGTCCTGTGCTACTTGATCAGAATAGTTCATTTCCTAAGAGACCCAAAAGAGGAATCTTCTGTAGGTCACACTGTTGCTTCACTAGTCTGTAGCTAAGATAGGGTAAAGGTGTGTTCTAAATAATAAATGTTATTTGACTGATAGAATAATAGAATGTTCAGGTTGGAAAGGACCTTTAAGATCCTCTACTTCCAACCCCACTGCCATGGGTTATTACTTCTCATACTGAAATCTTTTTCTAAGTAAAAAAAAAAACCCAATAGGTTGGCAAAGAACAGCTCTTTTACGAAAGCACAGTTGTTCATATCTGAAAGAAGAATTTGGGGTATCAGTTTCATTATTCTGACACCAATCAACCATTCAGTACCACAGAGATGCATCTTCTTTCCCCATCCACACTGTACAACTTCAAACCAAATTCAGCTTCTGGAAGCCTCTTGGGTGATGATCACACTGAAGTTCAATTAAATTAAGGAATGTCTTAAACTGTCTCTGAAATGAAAATCTCCTAAGGCTTCTTCTGGTCAATTTATTAACTTTATTGCCAATACTTCAAATACTACATTTCAGTGCTTCAGATACTGAGGTCAGATGCTCCAAAAATCCATTAAAATAAAACAAATAATAATGAATTCTTCAGACAAGGAGATGAAGCAGTTAGTAATATATTAGATGAACTATGAATACTAAAAATAAATGTGTTAGTTCAGTTCAGATAATCAGAGATATATTAAAAAAAAAAAAAACCTATACAAGAATTTTAAAAAACCCCAAACAAACTAAAAAAACCCCACATCATATGTACCACAAAACTTCCTTCCTCTGGTAAGATATCAAATCTTGTCTCTTGATTCAGATGCTTCCTAAGTATATAGTAATGACCTTGAGAAAGTTAAGAGTGTTCTTTAAAATTGTGCTGAAGGACAAGGCAGATAGGAAGGTGGGCTCAGGCAGTGGAAAGCACTCCTTGCCAACCATAAAGCACGTGTGCACACAATAGCTGCAGCTCAGAGTATGGTGACACACTGCTAGAGGAAGATAAATGAACTCCCAAATATGTAAGGCTACAAATGCCAGCAATATATCTCATGAGTTCCATAATGACAGGTATCTTGACTCATTCAGTGTCCTGTCCACAGCATATGAGGAAGACAAAAACACTAAGTTGTAAGTAGGACAGCTGCATGTAACTGCTGGAAAGAGAGAAACTGTTCTTTCCAGCTGTCTGGTTTGGCTGCTGTGTTTGTTTGAGTTTGTTTTTTGGGACTGGCAGTTGCTAGATTGGTTGACTTTTTTTTTTTTCTCTCATAAACAGCAGTCAGAAACAAACTCAATAAAAGTAATACAGGCAGAGGCTGAAGATAATGCAAAATATAATGACCCGCTCTGCATGAACCAGATTAGTATCCACAACACTTGTTTTTTTTTCCCTCTACATCATCTTTTTCTCCCTGAGTATTCTCATTTCAAAAGTTTACTTTGAAGTGTCCCAGAAAGTGAAGTTCTGCATTTTTAAAAATCTCTTTAAACTACCAGAAATACTATTACCTGAAGGAAACAATGAGACAGATTTCCAGTTACAGATGGTTCTTCGAGACTATCACTGATCGACAAAAAATGTAGCAGTTGACAACCACACTGTTAGTGCTAATTAGTAGGAGTGGGCTAATTCAAAATTCCATTAATTTTCTTCCTTTGTTTAAAGTGAGCTAGGAACTGTGAAAAGCTTAAACCAAAATGACAGTAGATGACAGTCAGGAAGCAAGCTTCACAGTTGTGATAGAAGACAACCAGGGAACTTGACTTGGAGCTAGACAAAAAATTGGATAATTAAAAAGCAGTCCAGTAACAACTTGGCATTTGTGAGCAGCCATCACAGTGGACAGCTCAAAGAATCCCCTGGCACAGGAAAAGCAGAATGAGAATCTCAAACTTTTGTGCAGTGAAACAAAAGTTAAAAGTGAAAAATTAGCAACAATAAAAGAGTGATGACTAAAGGTTTAAATTTGCAGTAGAAGGCTGGGTAAGTTTCCTTTAAATTTACCTGAATACACTAGCTAAGTAACTGCCTATAATTATGTAGTGTGAATATTCAGCTAGATGGCTGTTTGCCTTTTAAACACTCCATGTAGCCTTAAATGGGTCCCCTGACTGAATTAAGAAGGCATTCAGATATCTGCTAAAAACTTGAAAAATTGATGGAGCCCTTATGCAAGTGGAAGATGGTCCCCCAAATCTGCCAAGGCAGCATTTTTGTCAGTATGAACTTTACATCTACTTCCTTAGTTTCCATATTGTTGTTCTGTTCATCATGGGTATAATTCACCTTCTCCATGCAGTAATGTGGTTACCACTCTCACTGGTGATACTCACAGCAGGAGCTGCAGGACCCATGACACAATACACACTTAAGGCTGGCAAACTGCAGTGAACAAGAAGCAGCAGGAATGAAAGCCCTTTTATTTCCCCTCTTCATAAATAAGTATCTGACCACCCAGGTATCATGCCTGAATTTATCTACATTTCAACAAAAACTTCTACCTGAACTTGTGATGGATCCATCTTGTAGATGGATCTTGTAGATTAATGTGTATGAATTTTCATGAGGGAAGTGCCAGTCATAAGCTTACAGTAACAAAGCCAATTGTTATTGTTAAAGGCTCCCAAATCCTTGCAGTTTGAAATAAAAGAGCTGATTGACATTATGAGATCCTGCCAGCCATGCTATTGATTGGTACAGGCTGTGAGCATTGCCACTCCTATGCACACACACCCCAGAATTGTCCCCATGACCGATCCATTAAATCTTGCTGCTGAAGTTCACTTACACCAGCCACACTCTGTGAGGGAGGTGACACACTAAGCCTTCTCCAAACCATTGCCCTTGCCCTGTGTCTGGTGTTATAACAAGAACTAGCAGCCTCAAAGCACGTGCAGAAAAAGCACAACAAGGGTGTTTGGCAAGATCTGTCACGTATTTCAAGCTCCCTATGTATTGTCATCAATAGCTGCTGCTATTTCCTGATACGTGAAAGCAGGAAAAAAGTGAGGCATCTTTCCCTGCTGGGAAATATTGGTTTTATTAAGGGCAACTACTTCAAGCAAATTCAACTAGATAGCTGTATTGGGTAATCTGTTGATGCAACTTTCAGAAGGATCTGCTAAGACAAGGCCAGAAACTTGCAGCTATTAAATCGGCAGAGCAGAAAATGAACCAGAAATACTAAAAAGTAAAGTGTAGCGAAGGAAGGGATTAAAACTGCATGGCAGCAATCTCGGGAATCCTCTGATAAGGTGAATGAACTAAAGAGTTCTTTTGAGTGCTCTAATTTAAGAAAGTGGTTATTTGCAAGCGGAAAGGAGATCATTTGAAAAATGATCATTTGAAATATGATAAAAAGAGTCTGATTTCCTAAATTTGCTTTCTCTCTAATACCTAGCTGGAAACATGGGTTACTTAAAGTAATGTAACTGCCTATGCTTTGATCAGTGCAGATCTACTGGATTAAATAAGTAAATCCTTCTGAATCTCCTAAAATGCTTATTAGAGGTCTTAAAACTAATCAGAAGTGGAAAAAGGATGTAGAACAAGGAAGTGGAAACAGTACTAAATTATGATTGAAAGAAGTAGTAAGAATGCCTGAAAGTATGCAGCTTGGGAATTAAAACACGTATTTTCATTGTCAATTCAAAATCTAGTAATGACAGAAAAATAAAATACTAAAGCAGGTGTAATAATAGAAAGAAGTTAGTCTTCCAGAGAAATAAAACACCTTCAATTATCTAGAGTCAATTTTGTGACATAATTAAGGACAGAGACAGGATTTGTTCCATAAAGCCTTCATTTCTTCAAACAAAACTACACCAGCAACTATGATTTCTTATGGTTTTAGTTAATCAAGCACTATTCATTTGTCCTGTCCTGTGCAAAACACAGACAAATAAAATCGTATGACCTAAGTAGGATTTACTTCAAGAATCTGTCCTTGAGCTTTGAAAATCCATGTTGTTTGACTGAAGTCAAATAAATTGGTCTCATAATTCAATTTAGGTACTATAATATTTGCCACTTGGAGAACTTCATTACAGAAGGACTCAAATGTGTAATACACAAGATCTGCAGCTTCTAAGCAGCAAAATCTTTTTTTCTGGGAGGAATAAGGGAAAAAAAATCATTCATTTGAAGCTTGAAATACTTATGTTCACAGTTTACTATGACATAAACCAGAATATTTTCCAGAGGATTTTCATTATTAATTCTTGAGTTTTACCTAGTAGCTTTAGCCAAAAGTATACCAAAATTCCACATGAAATTTTGTGTATCTTATAATCCTTTTGAGTGTTAAAAACTTTTATCTTGATTGTGGAATAAAGGTAACTATTTCCCACTTGCAATCTTTGGATACTGTCACATCTCCCAAGTAATACAGGTTGTTTTACTATAAGAGTGGTTTTCTCAACCTAGTTTTTATAGACTGTAATCAAAATATTTGTTACATTCTCTTTGATAAATACTCAAACTGAATGCATCTATCTCATTAGGTCTTTCACTACTAAACAATTCCTAAGTAAATGTATTAGATCTTCCTTAAATTTCCATTCCATTTGATGCCATTCTTTGGGGGGGAAAGAAAGGTAATATATTTCATTTACAGTAATAAGATAAACCAAAATCTTTCCATCCCTCCATCGTGTTCAAAAAAAGTATGTATTCCACAAGGCTTTCTGGAAACATCACTACACCAGTGGTTCCTGTGTAGCAGATATTTAGCCACGAACTCCCGAGCCAGTTTCTTCTTTACATCAAGTCCCCCTCAGCTTTTCAATAAATTCCATATGGTTCTTCCCTGTATTAAAAGCATTTGATGAACTGAATCTACAGCTCATCTTTATTATTTGCCCCAAATTCTAGTTTTTGTGCCATTTGTAAAGATTTTATAATTGCTTGCAGGTAACAGATGAAGTAAGATTATATTATAGTTAAAACCTTAATCCAAAAGGATTTTACTGGAATGTTTCTAAATGAATTTGTACCTCAAGATTGCATTCAAAGGCCTATAATTAGCAGGCTTAAATCCACTTAATGTGTTCCATATGCATTCTTCAGCATTCCAGTATCTTAGATAATTTTTAAATTCTGCACTTTCTAGAGACATGCAAACACAAAACCCCCCTTGCCTTTTATCAATCAAATATGTAATCTCATAAAAACAAATTTAGGTAGGAAAGTCTAACTTTCTCTCAATTAATATTCATTGTCATTATATAATTGATCTCATTTACTTCAGTACTCTATTTCCCTGCCAGCTGCTGCCTTATTTTCACAAGATTAGTGTTGGGCTGATAGACCTATAAGTACTTGATTCATCCTGTTTACCTTTTGTGAATATTGACACAACACTAACTTTCTTCTAGTCCTCTGGATTTCCTTCAGTGTCTACAATGAACAGAGAAAACCTAACAGCTTATGCAGAACGCTCTTTATCTGCTTCTTTTAAAACCATATGCAAGTTTTCCTGATCTGTTGTCTAATTTAGTACTTCTGGTTAAATATACTAAATCTTACCATTGGTATGGAAAGAATTTAAACATCAACATTATCATTAAGTTTACACGAGTAAACTGCTTTTGTGTCCTCTCAAATTAAATCTAAGAAACAATTGCTTGGTTCGTGTTACTCTTAAAAGTGCCTTTTTGTTTTCTTTGATGAGTCTAAATTTATTTTTGTATTGATTTGTTTCCTATAATACTTTTTTGTAGTTCTTAATTTCAATTTACATAATTTTTTTTAGCTCCTTTGATACTAATTCCATTATGGACATGTCATAAAAGAGGAGCTTTTATACTGAGAGACTGTTATTAGATCTAGCACAGTGGAGCACAGAATGCACAAAAATGAAATGAGAAACAGAATAATTCTTCAAAATGTTTGAAACCCTATATGAATCTTGAGAATAAGAGGCTCTGAACATACCTATTCTGAAGTTACAGGTGTGGCCTGCCTGAACTTTAACCTATAAGCAAACCATTTAGTGCATGAACTACTACATTAAGTCTAAGAAGCACTAAGTTTAGGTGCATGAAGTCAAATCGCACGTTTACTTCCCTCCTCAAAGAGGTATTACAGTGTCTTGAGGTGAGGAAAGAAATCACTGATCTGCAAAGACTTTAAATATATTATTGAAAGTTGTGGAATACCAAATGGAAGACACAATAAATAGAATTGTTGCAAATTAAATTGTTCTTCCCATTCTTAGAACAGTTTTTAATATTACTCACTTTTGGCCTTTTTCTGAAAACACCTACTATATGTACATAGAACGACCTTTTTCTAGAAATAATGATTTCTGCTGCGCTGAGTTCTTGTAACATGAATGGCAAATGAAATGCCAATGACTGGGTAAGGCAGAATATCCTACATTTATTAATACAACTGTTGCACTTATGGCTGTCTTTAGATCCCTCTGAATGGTGCTATGAGGGCATCATATAGCAATGGCTCCAACATTTAGCACAGTATATTTACTCATATTCTTAACCTTAAAACTCTCCAGCTTTCTTGATTTAGGCATGGCAAGAACATGACATGTACCACAAAAGAAAATAATCTAAGTAAGCTCTAAAGCCTCTTTGGAGATGTGGTTGATCTTGCCTTAGAAGCATCCCCTCCCAAAAAAAATCCAGTCCTCAACAGGTAACAGACCACCTCCTATTTCTTTCTTTCCCAGCCAGTATGATGTCAGCCTGAAAAAAGATGGATCACTTGAATGAAGACCTACCTACTCCTTTGTTGCCCTCAAAACAGACCCCTGTCATTTGAAAAATTCCATACTTGCAAAAACTGACCACCTCTCTGAGAGCGCCGGATCAAGAAGTTTCTAGTCCATTCCAAATCAGTACATAAACAAATACTCAATAGTTACAGGCTTCTGAAACTGCTGTTTTGCAGTAAAAATTTGAAAGAAGATCTAGGACTGCAATGATTTTTTTGAAATCCCAATGGCTAGAACTGAGGAGTCTTCAGACCCATCCTCCTAGATAGTGTCAATGCCCTTCTCACCATAACAACAAAACACACATGAAGAACATGTCATCCATCAGATTTGTGCTACAGTGCTTGATTTACAGCAGTAGTGATGAATAAGTTATAAACAGACACCTAATAAGCAGAAGATTACTCCCAATATTTCTAGTTGTTACTCCTATGGGCATGTGGCAGGCAAGCTGACTTTTCCCTGAGATAGAATGAAAGATTCAACTTAATATTTCAATAGAAAAGGCTTTTCAGACCTCTGAACAATACCATTGTTAGTGTGGGACTTTCATACGTATTCAATAGGCTGATACAGATGTTGTAACTGACAGCAGTTTCTAACTGCAGGATTATTCAAGCATAAAATTGCTGTCAAGGCAATCGCAATCAAAAGCAGCTGGGTCCACAGAAAACACATGGTGTTCATATGACGAAGCTCTCAGCATACGTAGATGCAAGCAACGAAGGATTTTATTTCACATTCACGATCCATTGAGGCACACATAAATTACTGTAATTTTTATATCGTCATTTAGCTACACTCTGAAAGAAAGAAAAAGCTCTAGTTCTACACAAAGATCAAAAGAGAAGCTATTGTCTTCCAAATTGCCATCAAGCTCTAATACAAAATTGGTACAACAGTCTGTGGAATGCTGATAACATTTAGGGCTGTAGTTAGCTACAGATTGTCTGAAGTATAGAAAAGTCAAAGCATAGATGATTTAGAGTGAAAGATGGCATTGCACGGTTAAATTTTGCTGGTTTGGGCTGAATTTTCCAGGCATGTGATAAAGAGAACTGATAGCTGTGAAACAGTAATTTCTAATTTCCAAGTAAATGACAAAAGAATTGAAAAAAAAGAACATTTCTTTCAGACTATAGCTTTTTAAAAAGATTTTTCATTCAAATAAAATTTAAAAAGAAGCTGTTTAACTTTAGGAATTGGGTGATTGGGAAGTGATCCATGAAGATCTATAGCTTGCTTTGAAACTCATCTGTGTTGTGCTAATCACCATGCAATTGCTTCTTTTTTTATTTCACACTTGCAACTTTTAAATGTTCCATGTGGAGTATCTTAAACAAGCAAATATGAAGTAAAAACCCTTAAAAACCCAAACTTCAAGGTCATTGTTCTATTTTGATGTGTACTAAAACATTGATTTCCAAAGGAAATCAATTTACATTCAGTATCTCACAAGCCTGAACCCAGAGTTAGCCTGTTAATTTTGCTGTGCCCTAAGCAATGCTGAAATGATCTGAAGAAATCACTTGCCAAAACAAAAGCATGCTTTATGATAAAATAAAGCATATGGAAACACAACATCTTAACTTAAACAAACAGACTGCACTGACTTGTACTCCTAGATTAAAGATCCTTAATATAATAATTGCATATACAAGGGTATCCACAGCCTAAGCTGTACCAGCAAATTGCACACTAGGATCATACAGTAAATTGCTTCTGCATACACCAGCAGATTTTGAATAGTATTAAATACTATTTTGAATTTTAAATACAGTTGACATAAGTATTATTGTTAGAAATAGAATTTCTTTTAGTTAGAAAAGATTGCAAGCAAATCTGCTGCCTATAAAAATGCTAATAAATAGACAATGTTAATATCATAAATACAGCGGTATATCTTCTTAAGCTTTCATTAAGAAATTAAAAGTTAGGGTGGTTTGTCACTAATAACAAAGGATTAAAGAAGTAACTTGAAAACAAAAATAATAAATATAATAATAAAATGGGGTAGCTACACCAAGCAATACCAGAAATAATCCAGTAATTCTTAATATCTGGAAACCCTCATAAACATGAAACCCTAGCCATTACCAAAATGTATTTTTATTATAAACAGCTGAATGTAAAGGAGATAAAATGAAATTGAAAATAAAAGGAAAGCAGAGATATGAGGAAAACTATGTTCATTTTAAAATGGGACTTCCTTTCTATTACAAGTTCTGGAGCTGAAACAGTAACTGCACAGATGCATCTATGTACAGAACTAATGTAACACATAAAGAGATAAAATAAAACAAGCAAGGTGTGCTAATGCATGGTATTGGAGGAAACAACAAGTGACTACTGGTCTTGGACAGGGAAGGGCAAATATTGTAATCAAACATGCAGAAACATATTAATATAAATAGTAGTATTAGTCAATTATATGTTGTCTATCTATAAATATTCACACAATCAAGTTTTCATTTGAGCACCGTGTTTGAAAACTTTCCCCTACAATTTAGAACAGAGGTTTTGAATCTTAAATAAAGCGCTACTTGCTATTAACAAGGAGTCCCTTGACTCCTTACTAGAGACCTGAAAGAGGTCTAATAAGGACATGCTCACTCACATTATGAACAAACCGACCAAACTCAGTAATCTCTGACCTAGGAGACCAGGGAAAAGAAGTATTGGAATGAGAACTTTCCCTTGGTCAAGGAGGCTTGGGTGAGAGAACACCTAAACAAACTTGACATCCAGAAGCCCATGGGCCCTGGCAGGATGCATCCAGGAGTGCTGAGAGAGCTCGTGGATGCCGTAGCTAAGCTGCTCACGATCTTTGGAAGTCCACAGAGTAAAAGAAAAGTGCCTAAAGGCTGGAAGAAAGCAAATGTCACCCTGGTCTTCCAAAAAAGCAAGGAGGACCCAGGGAACTACCAGCCAATCAGTCTCACTTCATTCCCTGGAAAGGTGATGGAGCACCTCATTCTGGAGGCCACCTCTATCCACATGGATGACAAGAACCTGATTAGGACTGGTCAGCAGGGATTTACTGAAGGTAAATCATGCTTAACCAACCTGACTGCCTTCTGTGGTGAAACAGCTACCTGTGGATGAGGGGAGAGCAGCAGTTTTTGTCTACCCTGACTTTCACAAGGCTTCCAACACTTGTCTCTACAATATCCTCATAGACAAACTCACAAAGAGTGGACTGGATGAGAGGACAGTGGGGTGGGTTGAGAACTGTCTAAACCAGAGAGTCACAATCAGTGGGGCAGGGTGTGATTTGAGGTAGCTACCTACTGGTGCTCCCCAAGGTTCAATACTGGGCCCAGTATTGTTTAACTTGTTCATCAATGACTTGGATGAAGGGGCAGATGCCTCCCCAGCAAGCTCACTGATGACAAAAAGCTGGTAGATGTGGCCGATACCTCAGAGGGCTGTGCAGCCCTTCAGAAGGACCTCAATGGGCTGGACAGACAGGCGGAGGAGAACTTTCTGGAATTCAACAAAGGCAAGTGCAGGGTCCTGCATCTGGGGAAGAATAACCCCACGCACCAGCACAGGCTGAAAAGCAGCACTGTGAAGATGGATCTGGGGGTCTTGGAGGACAAAAAGCTGTCCATGAGTCAGCAGCACGTCCTGAGGTCAAGGAGGCCAATCGTGTCCTGGGGTGCATTAGGAAAAGCATTTCCGGCAGAGCAAGGGAGATGATCCTACCCCTCTACTCAGCCCTGGTGAAGCCACATCTGAAGTGATGTGTTCAGTTCTGGGCTCCTCAGTACAAGAGAGACATGAAGCTCCTTGAGAGGGTCCAGAGGAGGGCAGCAAAGATGACTTAAGGGACTGGAGCATCTCCTTTATGAGGAACAGCTGAGGGAGTTGGGCCTGTTCAGCCTCGAGAAGAGATGACTGAGAGGGGACCTCATCAACGCCTACACATATCTGAAGGGAGAGTGCCAAGACGATGGAGCCTGGCTCTTCTTGGTGATGCCAAGCAGTAGGAAAAGAGGCAGTGGACAGAACATGACGCACAGGAAGTTCCATCTGAATGTGAGGAAGAACTTTTTTACTGTGCAGGTGACCAAACAGATTGCCCAATATTTTTTAGTCTTTATTAATGACCCACCCAATGGAACAGAGTGCACCTTCAGCAAGTTTGCAGATGATTAAAAACTGTGAGGAGGGCCTGATACACCCGATGGATGGGTTGCCATTCAGAGGGGCCTGGACTGACTGGAGAAATTGTACAACAGAAGTCCCTTGAAGTTCAATGAAGGAAAGCACAAAAGTCCACCAACTGAGAAGACATAACCCTACACATCAGTCTGGGCTGGAGGTTAAGCATCTGGAAAGCAGCTTTGTGAAGAAGAACCTGACAGCCTAGAGGGCACCACTTGAAAAATAAGCCAGCAGTGTATATAGATACCTGATGAGGTCAGGGAATAGAAAATACAAAGACTCTTTTTATTGATGCCCAGTGACAGGAAAAGGCCCAACAGCTAGAAACGGAAATACAGGACATTGGACTGAAACACAAGAAACACTGTTTTGCTCTTCTTTGAGGGTGGTCAAACCATAGAAGGGGTTGCCCAGCAAAAGGTTGTGAGGATATTCAAAACTCAACTGAAAAAGATACTCAGCATCCTGCTGAGGCTAACTCTGCTCTGACCTGTAGGCCTTGCCAATCTTCAGACATCCGTAATGATGTCCCTTCACAGAACCTCAAAAATTCTGTGATCCTCTGGTATTTTGGCTGCCAAACTCCTACATATCTTTCTAAACATTTCCATTTCGTGCCATCTACCTTTCTTCCTCCTGCAAAGTTTACCTTGACTTACCACACGATTTCTGGTTGGTTTCTCCCTCCTCCCTTCACTTTTATGCCCAAGACCTTGCCTGAATGACTGTTCACTCCCACTCCAACTGCTATCAATTTCATAATTATCCCAGCTGGACTGAAATTGCTACTTCAGGAGTGAGTTTCATCTGCTGACCAGAAATATCCTACCACTTCTTGGACAAAAAGAAAAAAAAAAAAAAGATTGTAAAGGGGTAATGAAACTAAACCTTTTTCCACAGAAGAATTTTCATACATGTCAGTGAAGGAAAAATAAAGAGAACTTATGCTTTCTCCATTGCTGTTACCCACACATATTCAGTATCTGAAAAAAACCCAACCCTCTTCCTTTTCATTCTAATCCATCTCTCAGTGTTTTCCCTTCTTGTGATGCCTTTATTACTTGAACGTGTTTATGCTACCACTCCTTTAAACACCTGCCTGTTACATTTATGGTGTCTATTCCTTAAGTTGTCTCTCATCATATGTGAAACTGTAAGCTTTTTAGGACAGGCACCGGTATTTTGTTCTCTGACAGCACAGGGGTCTCTCAGCTGTTAAGACTGTACTAGTGATAGATGATCTTGTCTGTGCCTTGGCCCAGTTCCACACTTTTTCTGCTTATCACATTTTTGTCTGTTTTTAAGAGCTGTTCACTGCATTTAAGCACATAGGATTCAAGGCACAGCGTATAACATTAAAAAGTAACATTAAAGACTTTGTCATCGTGATGCCTCCTAATGACATGTTTTTTCCCCTTTGAAAGGTCTATTCCTTTTTTTCCATTGATACCAAATGATCTAAATAATACTGAATTCTCTGCAGAATAAATAAATAAATAAAAGCAGCCCAAATCTTCAAGACTTAATATGTGATAATGTGGTCATGGAGTGTCCTGCTTAACTTCACATAGCTTTGGAAAAGATTAATATTTAGACATATGCAACAACTAGAGGGACATAATTTTACATCATATAATATTGGAGATTCAATCTATTTTCCAAAAATCTGAATGTAGGGCAATGACTCTACTGGACAGGTATTTTAATTAGGATGATGGAATGCACTCTATCTAAATATATTTTGACAAATGCTCTAAAGTATCAGTCCTTACAGCTGAAGATGTGAAGCAGCTTTTTGAACAAAATATACCTTCTCAGAAAGGAGAAGCAATTTGCAAAGCTATCAAAGATGTTTAACAATTTAATATCAGGGGATATGTATGCATATGTGTTAATATATAACAAAAATATGCATTTTTATTGTCACATCTGAATTAGAGAATAAAGAAATACTGAAACCTGGTTTGTATAATGCCATAAAGTAGGCTTCTCCTTGTAATGCTCATGTTTTATGTTTTTCTGTCCTGACTATCTGTGTAACATAATTGGTAAATACAGACGAAAGAAGTGTGTTAAATACTAGAATGATAACAAAGTTATCACATCTTGAGAATGGCATTGTTATTATATGACTGCCAACACAACTCTTGATGATGTTTTATTGCCCCAAAGATTTTTCAAGTTCAAGCCTTCTAATAATCCTACAAGTTTGTTTAAAGGTGAAAAAAAAAATTAAGGACTTTCACAGAATGAGAAAAATAGCCCTGTATTTTATGTTTTCTCCTTAACACATAATTTAAACACCAGGAATCATGTGTGAGAGATTTTAAAGGGTTAGCTTATGTTTTGAGCTGCACAGTGTCAGTAACACATGCTGGCACCACATCTAACAAGAGAGTTCCAGAATAAGCAACATAACAAATTGCTGCTTTAGCCCTTGAATCAGTTTGTATATTGTGTGATTTTTTTCATAATCCTTATTGCATAGCACTGCAGATTTCCTGGTGACATTTTGTTTACTGTAGCTGCTAAGCATACACAGAACCAGTGATCTGAAGTCCTGACCAGTGTGCTGTGATTGACATGTAATTCACCATTTAACCACTGCTGTAGATGATATATAAGAAGTGATATGTACATGACCCTACCCTCAGTGTATTTGGGATCAACTATTAATCTTCAGCAGACAGCTTTAAAATACTTTAGAAAAATCTTTTGTTCCAAATGATCACAAGTATATGGTCTTACTAACTTTTTTCTAGTCATGAAAAATTAATTTATGAATTATATTAGTACAACTATTCCCTGAGAACTGTATATTACTATCAGATGTTTGACTTTTAGAGTGATAATTTCCAAATCTAGAAACTCACACATTGCAGTATCTTCTGATGTTCAGAATCATTTTGCCCTTAAAAATTTTATCAAGCAAATATAGAACATAAGAACAAGTGGAAAAAAAAGGAAATATTCTGAGGGGTTTTGTGTGATGAAAGGGATTAAGTATGAGAAAATAGGAACAATGTCTAAAGTTATTTGGGAAAATATGTGTTTCTAAATATACAAATACCTTTAAAAGTTTCTTGTGCTGTTACCTGTTGAGATATTCAGAACAGGAAGGAGGCTGTTGTGTGAAAAGAGTGATTTATTTTTTACCAAATATGATCTAGTGGTTGACGAAAATAACTGAAGAAAAGAAAGATCTTTTAAAGCTTTAAACTGTATTATTCAAAAGCTTTTATCTTATGCTGTGTAAGTTTGAAGGATTTTCCAATGTGCCTTAAAGCCAATCTGAGTTTTTCTATCAAGCTTTGAATTAGATCCCTGAGAAGATATATGAACTGTCCTGTATCCAAGGTCAGTAGTCCAAATCTGTTTTTATATCAGCATAAGTACGAAAATATCAGAAATTCAGCTGCACACATAAGCAATGGCCCATGCAGGAGTTTCTTCAGCTTTACACAGCGACTGTGAACTCCCGGATTAATTTCATAGGATGTGTATAAACATATGTGTATGTATATGTATACATGTATTTTTTCTGTGTTAGAAATACTGACCTTAATGGGGATCTAAAAGACACATATTGATGTTAATTGACAAACAACCAAAATCTTCTAATTTCTTAAAATATTGAGAGTCATATTCAACTGCTGCCAAAATCCCTGTTCAACCAGGGGCATTTAAAGAAATGTTCTATCCAGATGCAGTTATTAGAGGTCAGCATTGATGTGACTGGCAACAGAATAAAATCCTTGGTGTAAATTATTCTTTGTCAAGCATGTATATATGGTGAGGGAAAAAAATTGTGTGGCCAAAAGAATGAAATTTTCTGTCCACTATGACAAGTCAAAAATTTCATAAACTGGATTTTATTTCTATAATAATGAGTTGTAACTAAGATAAACATATTTATAGAGAAAGATAGACATAGCAGTATCTGTCTACAACAAATACAGTGAAGATGTATCTTCAAAAAAGTATTACACATGCCTGCAAGGTACTTTTCTGTTATATTGTAGTTGGTTAGGGCACATCCATTTACAATGCTAAACTTACTGGATCAGAAGTGGTTCGAAATGAGCAGTTTTCAGCATCAGTACGTAGGTCTCTGATATTTCACAGCTTTGGCTTTTTTTACCCCGTGGTTATTTCTGCCTTGCTTGGGGAGGGGGATTGGTTATGCCTAAATATGCAAATTTTATCCCTTTATACACAAGAGCAGTCATACTTTGTGAGACACCAGACTACCTCTCAGGTACCTTACAACCCTCCTTTGAAATTTCCAACAATAGCTGCATATTTAAAAAGCAATCTCAACCAAATCCTGTTGACTTTACAAATACATAGATTTTATTTGCAAAGGAGTAACTTGTACCCACACAACAATCTAAGTGCTATTATTTCAGTGTGAAGACTTATTAAAGCAGAATAATTGGCATCAATAGCACTTACCTGATTGTGTGGAAGAGAGGTTATACAGCTCTTTTCCAATTCAAAACCATGCAATAGCCATTTAAAAAAAATAATGCAATGTTTGAAATTTATGAGAATTAGGTTTTTACTGAAAATGCTTTTAAAGAGGCTTCTAGCCACAATTAGTGCAATTTTTTACACTGTGGTTAAAAGAAATGTGCCATATATAATTACTGATAGAGAGATAGTGCATACAGACCAGGAGGTTTAGATAAGTTGATATGTTAATCAAGTAATGAGTATTGCATTCCATTGCAAAAAGAATGTCAAGCCTCTTTTCACTAAGAGAAATTGGCTACATGACTATCAGACTCTCACCAGCCTACTGAAGAGACTTAAAGAAATCAATATCACACAGAAAGATGGATCAAGCATGAATCAATGTGGCAAGCACATAACCAAACAGACATGGAATTAAACAAGAAAAATAAAAATACAAACCAAACCAAAACCAAACCAAACGAAACCAACAAAGATTGTCGCTTAACCTGTTTTGTCAGAGCTGGTATTGATGGTATTGGTAGTGATGGAAGTGAAGGTAGTCTTTGCGCTGTCCTTGGTAGTAACAGATTTCTGCTTATTTTTCATGGCTTCCAGTGCTTTGAGCTTCTTGGCATGTTTAGTGCCTTTGTAGTGGGCCGCAGCCTGGCTCTACAAAGGAGAACAAAATGAACCATGCAATCAGGCTCATTTCTAAACTGGCATTCTCTGTATTAGTACAAATACAGACTACCTTTCAATAATGGGTACCACTTACATTATCCAAGTAGTGACCAAACAGAAAATTATAATTAGAATGATGCTCGGAAAACAATGGAAAAAGTACTAGAGCAATGCAATTCAATAAATACAGTGTATTACTGTATAACAGTAGATTACTTTCAGACCAAAATTAGGTTGTTTTAGTCTATCTTGCTACCATTAGTTTTTCTATTAAGATTTATGTTGCTTTCACATCAGAAAAAAAAATTCTCAGGCAACTGGGAGAATGGCACTCTCCTCCCAGTAGCTTTGTACTTCTCCAGTTTCTATTTAAAACTAGAATTTTTGTCAAAGCTTCCTTCAAAGAACCGTTTACTACTAATAGTGGTATCAGCAACTTTTCAGCAAAGACTGAAAGTAAAAAACAAATCAAAAATACCCCAGCCCAAAACTAAAGCCCAAACAAAAGAAAGCAAAATATAAAACACACCCTTCAAAGCTCATCACCAAAGACTTAACTGAATGTGAGGCAGACATGCAATTATCTGGCTTCTCAAAAATAAA
>VYXC01011974.1:1959394-2020868 GCA_013397175.1 Platysteira castanea | reverse complement strand
AAAAAAAAAAAAAGGATTACTTTTGTTCACCCATTACAAAGGGTAATGTTTGAAATTCAAAGCCAGGAGCATCCTTTCAAAGGAGAAAGCTCCCACAAATCCTGTCACAGTCCCAAATATATTTTGGCTACTTCATATCCTTAAGATAAAATAGATTTGTATATGCACGGCTATTAAAATTCATGCATTACACTGCAAATAACTTTATTATTTCAAATTATACCAAATGTCTTCATTTACTATATGTGCAAGTATATTTTAAGAATAGTATTCAAACTATTAGATTAAACCTTGTACAAAATCCACTAGAATTTGAATGAATATTCAGAATTTATTTCTTCACTAATTAGTTAAAGTTTAATAAGAAAGATAATCTTTCAGTTGATACGCTGACAACATGAAAAATTGTTTATATCTTTACATTTGAAGTTTAAACTTTATGCAAAGTAACTCCTTTATTACTTGAAAGGGAAGTTAAGACTTTAGAAATGTAGTCAAAATCTAGCTACTACAGAATTGAAAAAATTAAAAGCAACAATTCTGGGACAGCTCAATAACCCATAAAGGTCAGTATTTTCTTTTTAGAAAACATTAAACAATAGAAGATACTTAGATCATAAAGGAAGGTAAATACTTTCTACTGTGGAATCAAAAGAATCAAAACATATCTATAGAATTTAGTGGCAACAAAACTAAAGTATCAAAAGGGATAAAAAGACACAGTCATTCCAATCACTAAGCTGCTCATACAGGTGGAAGAATCCTGCATTATCTGGCATTTCTTTGTCATTAGACCATTATTTAATGCTATTTGACATGCTGAATATTGGGGGAGAGGAGTTCTAGTGACTAACTATCTGTAAGGATGCATATTATTTCTGAGAATTGTGACTTTCAGCTTACATGAAAAGTCTTGATTCCTTCCAGATGCCTGAGATTTGAGAAGTGTGAGTACAAAGAAGTGAGAGACCTTGTCTAAAAACAATTAGCAATATATGTGTAAGTGTATATATGCGTAGATATACACACACACATGCGCTCTTGTATATTGAGATGCATCATTCAGTTTGGTTGAAAAGCCAGTTTCTCTATACTAAAATAATGTAAATATTGTATCAGGTACCCTTATTGAAAGAACACTGGACAGTGAAGTTTTTAATTAGAAACAACTTGAACAGAAACAGCACAATCATGCACCTTTTACAATTCTCAACACATAACATTGAGACATACTGTAAGCCAAATACAAACAGTCAGAGGATGTTAATTATAATCAAACTGAAAGACCAGTGTTAAGTCACAATGACGCATTAAAAATGACATAATACTATACACCCTTGTGTTGATATCATGTCAACTATTTTTAGAGTTTCTAGTCAATTTTAATCATCAGTCAGCTTCAGATTCTGACAGCACTTGTTTTCCCTAACTAATAGTGTCACTAGTCAAATATCAGAAACATAGTCATAACACAGTCCTTAATATTGAATTATGAATGCTGATATTAGTTTGATACACATCTCAACTTTCTTCACAGAATTGTTGGCAGAGAACCCCAAGTTTAATTCTTTTGCATCCATAGTCCTCTCCAAATTCTGGCAGCTATAAATCCACAAAGTTCATCTCAAGTTGTATGTTGGATGCTGAAGGAATATACAATGAGGGCCTATGTAGAAATTGGTGACATTCTCATTGCTCTGAAATATATGAATGAAATTGCTTTAAAGTGGAAACACATTGCTCAAATTTAGAGGCACGATGGCTGCTGCTCAGAGTTGTCCACAACTCACTTCCCACAGAACCCTGCCAGTTTACCCAGTCTCTACTTAAATAAGATCTTCAAGCCTTTTTATTTCAAAGTTTAAATGTCCTTCCTCTGTGGGGACATGAAGCCATCTGAGCTTGTTTCAATATAACTGTAGCTGGCACGTTAATCGGAGTTCTATGTGAGAGCAAACAGATTGCTCCTAAGCAGTTAACCAGCTCCAAATTAGATTATGCTGAACTTTTACAACTGAACTGGAACCCTAATTAAAAAGACAATAAAAAAAAAGAAGAGGTCTGTCATTATCTTTCCTTGCAAGAGTAAGATGTAGGAAATGGAAAAATATCCACAAATATATTTTTCAGCAAAGCAACGTAAAATATGGTACCTCACTGAATCATTTCTTGCAGTCATAAGAGGACCAAAATAATCCTCACCGCTTAAATGGCTTTTACTTGTAGTCTATCAAAATCGTTCCTTAAATAGTATTTACTTGTAGGAGGAATACAAAAACCAGATAGATCATAAAATGTAATTATTCCCAACTTTCATGCTGAATTAAGCAATAATAGGAGAGAGCAGAAGAGTGAAAAACAATTTAGTTCTAGTTTTTGCTGCCAACCATGATGCTTCACAGAATGAAGAGACTGTACCCCTTCAGAAAGGTATGAAGGGTCTCCTTCTGGAACACTTCACAGTTCAACAGTTGCAAAACCCAAGCAGATAATACATACATATTTTATATATGTTTTTATTACCTTACGAGGTTGTGCTAAGAGAAGACATGAGCAGAGTTTATAGGTGAAACCCTACACCTACAGAAGCCAAAGGGAATCGAAGGAGAATTTCCCTTTCCATGTTTTGTAAAGGGATACTGACTTTTTAAATTGCTCATTTTGGTGCAAGCCAGTTTCCTTTAGAAACAACTGTTCTCTCTTTAGAAACAGATGTTCTCTTACTGGAAAAAAAAAATCCCTAATATTACAGAACACTTCATAATCAGTTATCCTAAAAACTCTCAAATTCAGTTTCTTATTATGATGACAAAAGAATACATTAGAAGAATACTTTAGGAAAGAGTTTACTTTCTTCCTTCATCGTAGTTTCCATGTTTGATGCACAGAATTAACCCCAGCACTGTGAAGACAAGTCACTGTCAGCTGATGTGTAAGCCAGTCAGCGATGAAGCATGAGAAATATGTCAAATATTGCTGGCACAATATTATAGAGAACTTTAGGAAACTATATCCATTCTTAAAAAATATGTCCAATGTAAAAGTAAAAATTATTTCACTATTTATTATAATAATATATAGCTACGTAATATACAAAGAACATTAAATATAATAATAAAATAATATTGTTAATAAAATTATATAAATATATAACGTAACTATAATAATATTTATTACTACTTTGTGTCTAAGTTGAAAACTCAAGGATCCTTAAATAAATTTTGAGGGCCCTGATCCTGAAAATGACATGTAGACAAACTTTGGTCTGCGGGAACTACTTCAATAAAGTGTCAAGATGTCTACTAGCAAATCACTTTTCAATGTTATTTGTAATGACTTCCTGCCTATTTGATCAGTACAAGTCAATTTAAGCATCTCCTAATATTTTCCTTCAGTTTCATGTATCTGTGTTGAATGATTAGGGACCTTTCTAATCCATACATTTTATAACCTTGACAAATCACTCAAATATAAAAAAGGATTTGTCTATAAAATCTGTCTATGTATTTAAATATATATTATAACCACAGAGACATAAATATACTATAAAAGAATAAAAATTCTGTATGCAGAAGTAAACAGTTAGAAAATAGAGCCGTAGTGTAAAATCTCAGCTGTATTTTCTTTGCTTAAGTGCAGTATTTTACCACAATCACCATAAAGACATCATATCACCAAGCAAATTGAAATGTGTGAAATACACTGAGAAATGTTTTAAACAACCCAGACAGTATTCTCTTACAATTATAGTCAACATATCTACATGGAAGTCCTCAAAATAAGTTTGTCTGCCTGACTAATGTACTTCAGTGGATTATATGCCTTCTCACTTACGTTCTTTAGGCATTGGTCCAACAAAAACATTGTGCTTAATTTTTGCACTGAGACAAAAAACAGGTCTCGTCCTCTTCTCAGAGAGTTTTTAACTTTGCAGCACTGCATCTGCTTTTTCATATCCCTCCTGATCCACCTCATATTACCATTCTTCTTAGAGATTGTTTTCCTGCCTTAATCATTCCCTCTAGGCAACGCCTTCATAATGAAAGCTAGTTCAAATAAAAGAAACTTTTTGCAAAAGGTGTAGTGAATAGGTTCCACTGATTCTTCCCTGCAAAATTAAATCCAACTGTCTCACATTATGTCTTTCTCATTTCACGATGCATTTTGAAAGAAGTTCATTGTGGAGAGTGCTCTCCTTCATGCTTTTATCTGGCCAACTAATAGCAAGGCTGCACCCTAAGAAAGCACCAAACAAGAGCTGAGAGTGCTGGAAAATCTCTTCTGTCTGTCTGGGACTTCAGAAGATCATGCCCTCTCTCTTTTTTTTTAACCATCTACTGGATGCTACCATCACCTCTGCTATTATTCCCAATACTATAGTAGTAATTTGGGCTAATACGTCTGCAACTGGTGTTAGGATTCTCAAGAACAAAAAGCTCTAACACAAAATTAGATTCCCAGTTCAAACTAATACTGTCAGTGAGCTGGGCACACATGGAAAGCAATAATACATAACTGCATAAACCAAGAAGGCTTCTGTTCTTGATGAAGTCAGGGAAATTGCTTATGAGATGTCTAAGCTACACATTATCATAATCTCTGAATACAAATGTTTTTGTATAGATGGGCTGTCAATAAGTACTTGAAAAATAATTTTACTGATGTCCTAAGAACACAAGAAAGTGATAAAATTCAAATGGCCTTTTTATTTTTAGAGCAAGCACGTCATTTTTTTCTAATGACTCCAAAGCCTGGCCAGCCAGTGATGACAGCTCTGCCCAGGGAAGGTTGCAGTAT
The DNA here is from genome assembly GCA_013397175.1 of Platysteira castanea. Classification (NCBI taxonomy): domain Eukaryota; kingdom Metazoa; phylum Chordata; class Aves; order Passeriformes; genus Platysteira; species Platysteira castanea. The sequence goes on along the minus strand of VYXC01011974.1, from coordinate 2,016,071 downwards.
GCAGCTGAGACATCTGCATTTTACCAGTTATGTGTTATTTACAAAACAAGAGCTGATCTCTATGGAACTTTTCCAGTAAGTAAAATGCAGAAATTTACAGTGAGAAGGTCTAAGACCCCTAAGATACCAGAACTTGGTTCAGCCTACAGCAGGGCTCTAACTGTGAGAGTTAAAATTGTGTAGAGGATTGTGTAAAAAATTGTGTAGAGGATTGTGCAGTCTTTTTCACTGAGATATTGTAGCTATTTAGTAGTTAAGCTTTTACTTGAGGCTATATTAAATTTTAAAAAATACTTCCTTACAAGGCCCTCTATTTTGTTTGCCCAGTGAATGCACATGGAAAAGTCAGGATTACACACAAGTCCTGTGCTCGCTTTCTAGAAAACAGAAAATGTCCATGAACTTCAGCAGTTTCACAGACACTGTACAAGAAACGACAAATTACCTGTGCAAGCCTTTGCAGAAGAGGTGATTGAGTGAAAACGTGCAATGTAATTTCAAAAGATGATGTCAACATGACGACATGTCTCATATTGAACGAGTATCCTAATTTCTGCCTGATACATACAAATTCAATCTGCAGTCAATTATGGTGCAGATAACCATTGCCTATCATTATTTCTACCTTCTGCTAAGCTTACCTTTATCTTCTGAGTTGTGTCTCTTAAATTTATCGTGCAGTCTATCACAATACCGCTCTATAATCTAATTATCTTATGCACTCAGATGTAATTGTGGTATTAAACACCAAGGATAAGTGTAATATGACTTCTTTCGGATATGTCCTGAGAGAAGGGGTTTGTTCTTTAAACTGTGATCGATAATTTGCCCCTTTCCCTAGAACCAAATGTACAATAACAGGTCAAGTACCAAAAAAGTCTTTTCTGTAAAAAAAAAAAACAAACTAAACATTTCTCCATTATTATGGCAAAATAAATTGTCCCAATACGTTATTTCCCAAGTATTTATATGGGAAGAAAATCTTTCTACTCTCTCTTCTCCTTCCTAAAGCATTTATTCAGTATACTCATGAATGTACCCTGAGACTCACTGATCAGAGCGAATGGGTGCTTCCTGAGCTCACTAGCACCTTTGCATTAATAAATCTGCTCTATTTCACTCCCTGGTTTTGGGCTTCTTCCAGAGCCATTGATATAATGGTGAGAGACTGCACCTGTCAAGAGTCTGCATCACATTGTGAGAGATTGGCATCGACACCATTCTTATGGTAAAATCATCCATAGTGTACTAGAATCGATTTCATTTTCATTATGGAAAGGAATACCATAGTTTCATTATGGAAAGCAAAACTTGTTTTATCTTGGCCAGATGAAGAAGGTCAAAATTTCCCACTTAACATCACTTGTTCCATAACACAGTATTTTATGACCATGCATCTTTTTGTACTATAAACTGCCATTGAGTGTGACATTACCCAAAATGATTTAGGTAAGATACAAAAAAATGCCTAGATATAACACACTACATTCTGAGGTGACAAAAGCTATGTCAAAATATATATAGTGAAGGGAAGATAACTCAAGTAATCAATCACTTCCATATCTGGCATTTTTCTTTTAAGGACATCAGTACTTCATGCAGCACAACAAAATTGTGTTACATGTTGAAATTCAATAAACAGGCTGTTTGCTTTACCATCTATTTTATCGTTTTTATTGTTAAGACAGAGCAGTTTTAAGCTTATTTTGACAAGGTTAAAAAGTTCTAGAATCTGCAGTTTTATGTATACTGTCTTCCAAAGCAATATGGTTGTTTAGAGGGGTGCTCTTTTGATAAGGAGATGAAATGTGTTTTTTGAAAACTGGTATCATCAATAAAATTAACTTTAACATTTAATCTCATCTTTACTGTATTAATTGGCAGCATTATTTATTTTGCCCATGGCAAATCTTATTGTAGTCAGAGTTTCAAGAGAATATTAAGCTCATTTGGTATTTTTTTCATTTAGATTAACCAAGTGATTAATCTCAAATTAATTTTAGAATGAGATACAAAAAAAGTTAATCTAGACACACTGCTATTAGCCATGCATATGATAAAATAAAGCATGTATTAATTCAGTTTAGTAAACATAATATAGATGTTTCCAGTTTTGAATCTGGAACTGAAATATTCCAAAGTGAGAACTTGAACAAATGATTTATGCTACTGTAATTTTGTAGAAATGCACCCCAGTTTCCTTGCACTAGCAGTGAACACACCCACATATTTTTTATACATTGTGTTAATATTGTAAATGTAATTCAATATTCAGGTTATACACTAATGATGTTTACTTCAAAACAGCAGATACTCTTGAATTTAAAATAATACCAATTTTTCTGAACAGTGTTGAAAAGTTTAGTCTTTTCTAGTGTTATCAAAAGAATGACAGTGGTAGATATGGAGCCAGCACCTGTTTAAATCTGAGTTTGTTCACAACAGCTAATTGGAGTCAAGTACACATACTCTTACCTGCCCAGAGACTCATTTAATTTAGAACATTTTCACGGTCTGACCAAAACCCACTTGATTCCCTCTGCATGCAGCTTGTGAACTTATATCTAAGAAAGTTGAGTAGGTGGGTTTAGAATACCTTGTCTGAGTGTTTTCACCTGCTTTCCATTGCCAAGGAAGCTATTTCTGTCTGTTTACGCTCACAATAGCAATCTCATTGAATTCTGAGTTTCTGATAGTTTTTGACTGAAGCAAAGCATCATGGAAGAGTAGTGGTGAGACACAAAGATACTACAAGAAATTTCATGGAAAACAGGACAAGCTCAAAAACTACATATTTAATTATTAATTCCGCATGATTTGAACTTTATATTTGAAATTACAAACAAGTTAATGTGACTTCTACATACAGAACAAAGGAGAGTCCACGAGTTCTACATACCACAAAAGACAGTCCATGGAGTTATTGTACCTGCTCCTAAACACAATCTTAATACTTTTATTGGAATCACTGTTTTGAATACTATAATTATCAGAAGCTTTTCAAATTTCAGGTTTGTCTTCAGAAAAACGTTAATTTAACTTTCTGATTTTTTCACTCAAATATACAGTTACACAATTTTTTCATTTTTGATTTTCAATTTATATTTCAATAATTATTTTAATGTAAATATTTCTGGCATCCTTTAAATCAGCTCCTACCCATAAGCAGAAATTCAAAACCCATAATAAGAAACATAAATGCTCAAATTTCCTGATTACAGCTCTATTTTATGAGAGCTTGACTGTAGTTAGGTGCTTCCCAGGTTAAATCTCCAGCCTTCTATAAGAAGGCTGTAAATATATGTAAAATATTATGTGAACTTTTCCACCATGAAAAGTTTGCACAGATGCACAGACTGACAATTTAAGGATGGAAGAGTTTATAGATTCTTTCATTCTCTTCATATCTCAAAAGGAATCCAAGCCTCCCATGTGCAGAAGCATCCATAGAGAGGCAGTGTGTTTCCTCACAATAAAAGAACTCTCAGCCCACTAGTTGTTTGCTTATTTAGACACACTTTGTATGTCTAAAGGAGTCCTATGCCAGTAATTTGTTTAAAAAGTTTACCCACAGGACTTCTCTCTGTAGGTAGAAATACACCTTACATGAAAAAGAGAGGGAAAAGAAGTAAACTGAATAGATGTTTTTACCTACTAGAAACAAAAATAAATTGCTTTATGTAAAGAATCAATAGAAATAGAACATAAAAATCTAACTGGCGATAAAAATTAGTGCCATGCTATGGAAGTAAATTTTCATTAAAAACTAGTTTTATCTAAACAATTAGCCAGGGAAAAAATATTTTGAGAAAAACATTCCAAATATCTAGAGGGAACAAAGGTTTAAAAGGCCTAGGAACTTGAATATTGGTCAGTCAACAATACAGTTATATTTATTCCTTTACATATTTTTGTTTCTTTGCCTTGCTTTCAATCATCCTTGGGTGATTCTGTGAACACATTCAGGGCCTCAGTGAAGTCCACAAGATACTGTATATACCTACAAGTTCACCAGCACACTTCTACCAACTATCACAGCGTCAGAGCCTTAGTACTTTGAATCATTACCTTAGCACATACCCAGAGTGTAAAGATCTGCTTGTGAGGCAAGTTAGTCATTAAATCAATTAATGTGTTGGTTCTTAAAGAGATACATATATGTGGATAGATCAAGTTGTTCCAAAAATAGTGAAGGCTGAAAAAAGAGGTTTATTTAATGAGACACGTAGGTTGTACTGCCAGCAATACAGAAATGGCAATGTTACCTTCCAGAGCTGACAAGTCAGCATCTTTCACTCCTTTAAGCTGTTAGGTTCTATGTAAGAAGCCATGGTTAGGGATAGCAAATAGGGATACCAAACAGTACAAAAAATTTAATGAGATGTTCTGACATCACTTACCGTTTACACTGCAATTATGTTTTGTCTCCTTCCTACAAACCTTTTAACTTATCTGATGTTACACTGAAATCTGAAAATCTGTTTTTTTCATTGACCAAAATCAAATACTTATTGAAGCTAAAAGAAACTGGCTGCAATCCTACAAACTTTACTGGATAAGAACAGTCCCTCTGAAATCAACAGGACATTTTAGATGTTGAAGTGTTATAAGACAAATCTCAGAGATGCTCTATATTCCTACATTGGCTTTAATGTTTCTCATCTCCTCTAGTCAAGCACAGGTTATCAGGTTCAAAACTGGAACAGTTATATGAGATCATAAGCTGTATAATGTCAAAAAAGGTTAAACTAGACAGGTATAAAAGCTTTTTTTAAACCCTAAGACATTTGTTTGGGCAGTGATTACTTAAAGAGTGAAATTTCCAAATGGTACTGAAATGTAATGCTGAGACTCCAAATTCTTTAGAGCAGGCAAATCTCTTAATATTTATTCACAAAGTTAATTAACAAATTTATACTTATCTATTTGTTCTTGTTTTTATGTTGTTCTTCCTTTTGTTATGGCAGGGCTAAAGTAAAGATAGTATGTCTTCCCTAGTCCCTAAAAAATTACTTTTGGAAAGCTGATTTCATTAGTGAAAAGCCATAGAGATTTCTGAATCTCCTTTGAATAAAATGGAAATAGGAATCTTTAACTTCATCTCCAAGGATGAACTGAAACAGTGAATAGCTCTCAGTTTACACCTGTGACATGTCATCACTGTGATAATTAATATGCCTCACTGTGCTTTGCTGCACCCCAAATTTATATGATGGAGCACATTGTACTGAAAACTTCTTTCTAAATAAAGACAGAACTCTTAATAAGGAAATCTCCTCATAGGTTTCTAAGCTGCTGGTGTACATCTGGGATGTATGGACAGTTTGAACTGATTTGAGCACAATGAGCTTCAGGACGCTTTCTGGAGCTCAACCACCACTGAGTACAGCTGAAACAGCAATATGGCACAGCCATGCTTTTATGTTCATAGCTTTATAACTTTTAAAACTAGTACCTAAAAAATTTCTTTAATATGTTATGTTCAACACTACTATTAAATTGGATTAACCAGTAAGTTATTTTTCCCTTGGGTATGTATTAACGACTTACTTTTTGCAGATAAGTGCACAAATATGATTATCTTTTGCAAATTGCTCCTTATTCTGTTACTGGTAAGTAATTTTTATAATTCTGCATTGTAAACAGATGCTATTTTCCACTACATATTCAGCAGTAATGAGTTAATTCAATGCGTTAAAAACAACAAAAGATCTTCAAGAATGAGCTATTTGCTTCAATATTCCAACCTCCTTTGAATCTGTGTTGAAATCACCCATGATAGGAAGTTAGCAAATTACTGTAGAAGCCCTGTTGCAAAAGAGAGACTTTAGTTCATATATTCAAATCCCAGCTGTGTTCTGTTACCTTCCTAACATGCATCTTCTCCATCATACTGATCCAAAAGTTATTTTTTGACCACAGCTAATACACTTCATTACTTTTCCTGTAACAAAACAATATTTGGACATGGGTTTTACAACTGTTTCAACATCCTTATAAAATCATGATACACCAACATCTAGAAAAAATGAACCATGATATTTTCCTTGCCCTTTGGAAATTGCAAGGACCTCCTTGCTACGAAAGAGAGAAAAACAAAACGAAACCAGAAAGCAAACATGTTAAGTTTAGATTGTGTGGGTGAAATCCTGGCACCACTTAAGTCAACAGAAATGCTGACATTTATTTCACCCTGGACTGGCAACTGAAAGCAAGAGCGATACTCCATCGGACACAGTGAAGAATTTCAAGATGGATGGACAGCCTTTGACTAAGCCAACAAAACCAAATGTACATCAGAGAAACACATCAGCTGAGAAAAAAAAAGTTGTGTTTTCACCACAAAAATGTGTCATAAGCAACTCAGAATATGCTAAACACTTACCCTCACTATAGCATTTGTTTGAGTAACTGCATCATCTTGGTTGGAACTCTATACTAATACTCATGCTACTGGTATTTCATGCATAAATACATGCTACAGAAGAGTGAAAAATAAAAATTACGAACACCAGAACAATTTAGCTCCAGTGGAAATGACTCGATTTGTTTTTCTGCCCTTTTTTACTAAGTTTTACATAACACTGCTAGAAACAACCGTGGGAATATTTTCCAATTTCTTTTATATTCCAGCAAACCCGTTTGAGGAAGGTAATTGTATGTGAGTATATATATATTTATATAGTTACACACACAGCATAGGAAAGCTGCCATCTCATCAGAAATATAATATTAGATGGAAAGCTTTCCAGTGTGGGGTACACTTGAAATATATATAGATATGTATATATCTATATCTTCAGCAAGCATCCAGCTATAACAGACTCACAGTTTTGTCAGAGAGACCTAATCCATTGTCCTTTTTCTAGTGGGTTGCAAATAATTTGTGCAGCAGTTTATGGACAGATATAAAGACACTGCATATCAGAAGCACCACATAATGATATCTAGGGAATATAACATCAGAAGAAGGCAGATAATCCTTAGAATTCTCAGTCTCAAGTGAATTTGTGAGACCATTTTTCCATTTTAGATCATTTCCTGCTTTTGATCCTGGAGCTAGATTACATCTGAGTCTATAATAAAAATACAAACAAAATGTAATAAAATAAATAGAATAACTCAATCTATCTCCCGAAGACTGTGCTTTATAGTTTAAATAATGTCAAGAATGACTGTTATTCTGACACAAATGAATCTTAGATAGACCAAGAAAACAAGCACCCTACCTTGAGGAGACCTTAAGAGTGTGAGGTCAGACCATGGATTTGGGAAGGTAATACCAGACAGCAAATGTTGTTATTGTAAAAGCAAGGAATTGCAGGTGTAGGTTCCTATGATCTAGCAAATTGTGACAAACATTGCCAATAAGCTATGTAAATCTGCCTGAGGCAAATTAACTTCCCTGAGACAAGTCAACATCCCCAAGGTATCTTCCTGGCTTTCAGAGTTAATGGCTGGAACCATGTCACCCCTGTGCCTGTGCATGTCACTCTCCTCAGAGCCTTCTGAGGCCTCCACTGCCAGCTCTGAGTGATGTGCCTCTGTGTGCCACCTACCCCACCAACCACATCATAGAATTGGAATGGCTTGGGTTGTAAGGGATCTTAAAGATCTATTTCCAACAGTCCTGACATGGCCAGGGACAGTTTCCACTACACCAGCATATGCAAAGTCCCACCCAGCCTGGCCTTGAACACTTCCAGGGATGGGCCCTCTACAACTTCTCTGTTTAAGTGCCTCACCACGCTCACAGTAAAGAATTTCTTTCTAATATCTGGCCTAAACTTGAGTTCTCTCAGTTTGAAGCCATCTTTCCTAGTCCTGTCCTTGTAAATAATCCCTTTCCAGGTCTCTTGTAGGCCCCCTTCAGGAACTGGAAGACTGCAATAAGATCCTTCTAGAACCTTCACTTCTCCAGACTGAACAGCCTCAACTCTCTCAGCCTGTCTTCACGGGAGAGGTGCTCCAGCCCTCTGATCACTTTCATGGCCTCCTCTGGACTCACTCATTCCAGCAAGTCCATGTCCTTCTCCTGCTGGGGGTCCCAGAGCTGGACACAGTGCTCCAGGTGGGGCCTCACCAGAGTGAACAGATGGATAGAATCTCGACCAGTTGTCTGCCTGGGCTACAAATGCACTTTAACAGGTCATGCTGAGATCTTCATCCAGCAGTATCCCAATTTTCTGTAATCCTCCCAGACTACCTGTCCTTCTTTTTACTCTGTAGGCTTCCTTTTTGTGTTTTGCATTTCAAATACTTCCAGCTGAGAGGTTTAAGATGTATTAGCACCTTCAGGCCTACAGAAGATAATTCTAACAGGTTACTTTAGGCAGACAACTGGCCAGGAATATAACTGGAAGCTTTCAGGCTAAGCCAAAGCTTTGACTAGTCCAAATATGGTAGGAGGACAAGCAGTTACCTGCTAACGATGGAATAAATCTATAGCCAAAGCGTTTATTCAGTCACATGCAAACATCTTTCAGCCAGCCAAACAGGTCTATGACTTTTACAGATTCAGGAATATGGGTCTAAACCTGCCTGATATTTTATAGGAGAGAGCCTCTACCTTCTTTAGCTGATCAGACAGACCACATCATTGGCCCTGCATATTACCACAGCAGGCAGCAACAGAATTTAATCTCTACGTTTTCAGAAAATGTGCAGATATGGCCCTTGAGGACATGGTTTAGTTGGACTTGATGGTCTTTGAGGTCTTTTCCAGCCTTAATGATTCTAGAATTCTATGATAATATGTCTGAATGTGTGGTTATTTATACTGCAAAAATTTCAGAAAATGACTTGGTGTTATTGATAAAATCATCATCCCATTGGTTTATCTTTTGGTGCTGATAAAAGAGAATTATGCCAGCCAAAGGTCCTCAAGGACCAACCCATCACTTACCAGTTCTCAGTTATCATCCCTTATCAGGTTGAAAATCATCTTTGCACACACCAAAACAGCTTGCAGTGAAACATCAGGAGCCCCCGTCTTGTCCTAAACGTAATTCATGTTCTATAAACAACATACTGAATTGAAATAAGCCACTGTTACCGACTCAGGCAAGGAAAATCCTGCTTCATAGCCACAGTTCAAACCCCTCAGTTTGTTGTGAATGGAGGTACTCAATTAAAAATGCACATTTAGAATTGGTGGGACTTCTTTTTATAGGAAAAAGCAATCAGACCTGCAAAATGCACAGATTCTTATGACTGCAACAATCAGTTTCAATATTTGAATTAAAATTCATAGTTCAATTACTCTAAGTTGCTATACCTTGTCACTGCAAATCGATCTCTTACTATTCGTGTTAGGAGGAGCCGTAACAAATCACCAACATGAGGACATCAGTGGGGTGGTGGGAAAAGCAGGTAAATGTTTTTGGCCTTCACTTTCCAGTTCAGGGAATAGATAAATCAATATCTTTTGGATACACGTAGACTTTCTGAAAAAGATAATATACAATCCTTTCTAATTTTAAAAATCCAGATTTAAATCAGTTAGCCATTTAAACTATTCTAGAACTGCTTCTCTCATTATTCCTTCCTGCAAACACTAGAAAAAGGCTAACTGATAGACTTCTATTTTTGTATAGGTTTTAGTAGGGAGTGAGAGAAAAAATATTAATTAAGGCTGACTTTTGAGAAAATCTGAATCCTAAGTAACCCCAGCTGAAGAATGTCTGGATGACAAAAATCCTCCCAGCTGGAAAAAAGGGAAAAAGACTTGCACTGGCCAGGGTCATGTATTTCAATATTCTGTCTTCAAGCCTTTCCACTCTCTGGATGTGGACACATTTTCTTTGGGATGACTTCTTGGGTTCCAACCAATATCTTTATGATCATCAGCATTAACAGCTCCTGGATGCCTCTAATCATTCTCCCACTTTACTTTGCCACCCGAAATTCTCCATTTCTCAAATCACTCCTTTCTGTCACTATATCCCAAATGTTAATCACAGACTATGACAGACTCAGAATCTCCTTTTTACCCACATATTGATCTCCTACTCTGCATCATCAGACCTGTTACTCAATATTGTTTATTTGTTCCTTCTCTTATAAAGCTTCTTCTCCCTCTTGCATACCTTAGAAAACACACCTCAGTGTCTGGACCAGAACCTTTGTTTTCTCACTACAGTCCCCACTCCTCATGATCCCTGCTGCTGAATGTCACTGCATCTGCTGCTTTCTTCTCCTGAATATCTGTCCTCTCCTTATTTCTTGCCTTTTTTTTTTTTTGGTGGCAGCATCACCTCCAGCAACAATAATCTAGCACAGGAGAAGCTAATAAACCTGTAAGGATCACAGGCTTCTCTCTGTGTCTCACGCCACGGTGGCCCACCTTGCTAATAAGGCCTGTGTCACCAACCAGGACATGGGGCTCAGACTCTAGAAGAATAGCCAGAATAATACTGCACCATTTTTACATATACATGGTGCTCATTTTCTTAGCTCTCCTGTGAAGGAAGTTTCATTCTTACAGCCTTTTCAAGCACTGAAGAGACACAGATTAAGCACGTCAAATAATTTTAGAATAAAGATCTTTGCCCCTGGGAATTACACAAAAGAAAGTACTGTTAAATGCATAAAAAAATCTTTATTCATCCAGTTTCCAAAATGTTTAATATTTCCATATACTCCATGTTTTCTGATATTTTCAGACATTCTTACTCATTCATTGCTGCTTCTCAAAATGTGTTTACATTAGAAATTTACTTTATTACAACTGTTTATCACTACATATGACTCTGGTGTGAAAAACATGCTAGAGAATAAATTGAAGAATGACAGGTGACTTTTGGTGGGCTATTTGGCTAGAATTGTGTTAGTAAAAACCCCATCAAAAATCTCTATTCAATAACAAAAAATTAATTTTCTGTCTTGTCATTATAATAAGTGGTAAGAGTCTTTGAAAAGAATATGTAGATCGATGTACTTGTAAAATAAAAATTATGCTATATGCTCAGATTAGTTACTAAACTGTAAAAATAAACAGATTGTCATTTTGGAAGAACAACTTTTATGCATACGATGAAATTCTGTATTTGGCAAACAAGGTATTCAAGCAGACAGAATGTAAGGACTGAGGCTCAGTGATTATTTGATTTGCAATTTATTGCTTTTATCATCAATTTAAAAAGAAACAAAACATCTGAGCAAATATCCTGTAGTTTTAAAATTACTGCATATACAACTGGCTTATAGAATTATGACATTTAGACATGTTTTGTATTCGTGTGTAGACTAAGGTGAGAGATAATAATGTTGCAGCGTCTGCAGATAATGAAAACATAACACCTTCTATTGGATGGCATAGCTCACTGCAAAAAAGCAATATATCACTGTCCTGAAAATGACCAGCAGGAGTAGGAAAATGAGCTATTGGTAATTAAACCTTTTATGTAAAAACATGATTGCTAATCAAATCTTTATTACCCCACATTGTCACATTCTGTCTTCTTCATTTACACTTCATCCTGTAGTCCTTGAAGTATCACATTTATGCTTGTCTTATAGGTTGTGGTTTTTTGGCATTGTAAAAGGATAAACTTGTGACAATGATTACTGAGAAGAGATAGCTAAAATAAAAGAGTGACCATAGGTGAAAAAAGAATGGTAAAATTAAACTACATCTGATCATTCTGACAGGTAATTAAAAGTCATATTGAAGTTACTAGCAAAACATAAAGTGTTTCCTCAAGCTAAAATTTCATCTTTCTTGTAATATCTGAAAATCACCTTTATTACAAGGAAAGTGTTATTCAGTAATGACCACAATATAAGAAGAATCCCTTAAAGAATGTTTTAGATTTTAATTATTTAATTGCGATGAAATTTGCTATACAATTTTCATATAAATTGAATACTGAAGATAAATATTACCTTAACCAAATATCTGATTAAAAGCCAACAAAACAGCTTTTTCAAAAATTCTGGACTAGTGTATAAGAATGCTAGTGAAGTACCACATAACAATTCTACTTTTAATTTACATAGTTATAATTATTGCAATATTTGTACAATGAAATGAAAAAGAACATAAGATATTTGAAATAGAAAAGCATTCTTCTTCTATCATGTAGGGAAAGATCAACTGAACTTCTTATTTTTGTCAAAGAAATAATAAAATCAAAGCAAGCACTGACAATTTCAATACTCTAAATGTAAATTAAAATACTTCAGACAAAAGGCTTGAAGGCAAGTGATTCTCCCACCAAGGGATGATTTTCACTTGTCTCCAGGTGTAACATTATGTGCACTGATGGGCTGATCAACAGAACAGAACTTCTCCCCAGCTGTAATCAGGAGTGATTGATGGTTGGGACAAAAAAGTTGATTATCATGACAAGTCCGCTGATGCAGAGAAAATAGGCTATGCTGGGAAAAGGATAAAACTTGTTCAGAGACTACCTTCTAAAATATCCTTTCTAAGGAATAAAAAGAAATATTTATGCCCATAAAAAAACCACTAACATAAATTAATTCAGTGCATTTGCTATGCATCTGTATCTAAAATTATCCCACCATAATGAGACCTATCTAAATACGAAACAGAATGAAGCCTTGTATTTTTAAAGTCATACTTAGAGATCACGTCATCAAAAATTATATATATGAAATTACCGGTATGGTCTACCAGTAGACCATTGCCTCAGTTTAAATACATGTTTCAAATTCATAATTCAGCTCTTAAGCCATGGGGGAGTCAGGTGTAAGTGCCATACTGAATTCTTTGCTGAAAAGAAGTCAATCCCCTTTAGCCATTTAAAACCTTGAAAGACTTCATTTTCAATTGAGCTTAAAAAAAAAACAAAAACAATGCAAAAGTGTGGGCAAGATGCCCTCAAAAGTATAGTTCAAATATGTGCTTTTTTTCTTCCAATATAAGGCTTTTAAAAGGACATATTAGGTTGCACTTCCACTCCTTTGGAGGATAAGGCTCCCAGCTGTCAGCTGTGATGTAAGTAAGAACACAGAATAGCACTATCTCCAGAGATTGTAAAAGACATGAGAGAAGTGATAAAAGAACTTGGGAGCTGAAAAAGTCAGGCCTGAAGGTTCTGAAGCGGAATTTGTTTACATCAGGGGCAGTTGTGTTTAATAGCAATTCTTTCAAAAGGAAATATTATATTTGCTACAAGAAGAGGCTGCACAGATACAATGGAGAAGAATATATTACAGGTACATCAGAGACTGCAAATTTACTGACCAAAAAGAGAAAAAAAAAAGGTGTCCAGAGTCTGTGTAACATTATTTGGAAAGATTTTATGGGTGTTTGAAGAGAGTATCATCAACCAAAGCCAAGTATAAGCACAACTTTACCCTTAATGCATTTTTAGAAGAATTTAGTAGGGGGAGGGGGTGTTGATGAAAAATACCATTTGCTGCGCATTTTCTTCACTCTAATCTTTCTGTAAACCAGACTCGCACACACCCCTGTCTGTTCATCTTCGGGTTTTTTATTTCCTTATTGGTGCCTAAGAAAGTGAACCAGGAGTCACTGATTGGTAACTGGAAGTAGACAATGTTTTGCCATTTTTACAGTGAAATCTGTTATCTGCCCCTATTATTAATACTCTAGAATCTCAGATTCTCTACCATATGAATTCTTAAATAAATGTACAAGTAAAAACTTACAACAGACCAAAAAAANAAAAAAAAAAAAAGCTAGATGAAGATTGCACAACAAAGAATTTAAAATGAGGACTTGTTTATGGAAAGTGGTTCCTGTAAAGAGCCCCCAGCATGTTTATTCTTAAATTTCAGTTGCTTACTAGAGTTGACTGACTTTGAACATTGACTGAAGAAGCTGACAGGAGAAAACTGCCTGAAGTACAAGTAACTGTAGGGCAAGAAATGAAAAGAGATTTCTCTCCTTGCATCTTTAATAGGCAGACTTTTCCATGAATGTCACAATAGAGAACTGGAAGAGAGTCTTCCTTTCCCCTCTTTTATACTGTCTATCTTTTCCCCTGTCTATACCTATTCCCTCATGTATAAAATGGTATTTTTCAATGTACAGTTAAAAAATACTGAACACTGTCTTCTTTCCCACAACTCCAGCCGAAGACTTCAAAGAAGTTCTGGTTAGTCTCTACCTGCCCAGCTTTAGCACTTGAATTTCATTTGCATGTTCCTCCATCCTACTCCAGGCACAAAATCTTTCTGACTCTGTTGTAACTCAAAGAATGTAGTTACAGGACTAAATCCATTAAAACAACTGGAAACACATTTATAATTTGCCTGGAAGACACTTCCATGAGTAACAGATAATTCACTGAAAGTAGATTTTGGAAGATCTAGGACCTATGAGACCATTTAGGCTTGCATCCTGCCTCCCAGTATAATGTTTTCTGATATATTCTTATATATTAATGTAATAATTTCTGAAAGAAAGGAAATTTCTGACAGTAACACACATAGATGTGGAGGGGAGCTGTTTTTATTTCAGACTTTCTGTCTTATTAACTGCAATCACCTCTGCTTTTCCTTCAGCTCTTTGCAGTTCTGAGATCCATGCCCACCTAAAGTTAAAAGTTGGCCCGAAAAGGGCAAGTACTGCAACCATTCTCTTCAGTGCCAGAAGCAGAAACCTTTTAAACTAATTTGTCTTCATAGTCCACCATCAGAATACTGGTCATTAATCTTTTGCAATTTATGAACAGGACTATCAGAGAGAGCAATTGCCTATTCACATATCATTTCTGGCAAACTCTAGTAATTTAAAAGAGGTGTCAAACCTTCTGCACAATTGACTTGTTTTATCAAAATAAGTGAGAGCTTTGAAAATGAAATAACCTAATAGGATGAGCAGAGGTAGGAAGCAAGAGCTGCCAAACAAAAATAAAAAAAAAGTTTAAGTTTTACATAATCTCAGTCCTACACAGCAACACCTGATGATCAGCTGAATGTTTTAATCTCTCCAGGATCATGTTCCTATAGTGACTCTGACATTCAGCTGACATAAACATTAGACATTTCTCCTCAATCCTGCTTGCTCAGAGACCAAGTAGCTGAAAGCATTAGCTTTTTCTTTCTCCTGGATATACAGAATAGTTTAGATTAGAAAAGACTTTTAAGATCATCAAGGCCAACTGTTAACCCAGCATTGCCAAGTCCCTAAGTACAATTACCTTGAAGGATGGTGACCCAACTACTTCCCGTGGGAGCCTGTTCCAGTGCTTCATTTAGACACTCTCTTTTCTACTACCACTGCTGAATGTGGCTAGAGAGTGAATTTTGAGAGGAAAGTGTAAGTCTTGTAATACAAATATAGGGAACGCCCAGGCACTCCATCTCTCCCCACCAGCAGCAGCCTGACAAAACAGCTGACATTAGAATGTGCTTTCTTAAAGTTCAGTCACTTAAAACCTTCTTCTTTCCTGCTGCCTCCTTGACCTCAGGCAATGTCCCTGTGGGCCTGATACCTCCAGGCTGCTCCATGTTCTGGAACAGTACAGATTTTCTAGACAGAATAGGTTACTTTCATTAAAAGAGAGGTGATAAGGACAAGGATTATCAAGAGTTTGAGTAGTGAGTTTGTCTAGAGTACTCCACAGCTTGCACACCACACAGAGACTACTCACAGCAGTTACTGAGGGTCACACAAAATATTTAGATTGCTGACGGTTCTTAAGAGGCAAAGAAATAGTCACAACCTTAGGATATGATATCAGTGAGAAGACTCAGTTAAACACCAAAAGTACTCCTAAAGTATTCTGGAGTTCAAACATCAAAAGTACTTCAAAGCCAAACAAGGTACTGCGTCAGGTATGAATAATTTCTGCTTCTAGGTTGTACAGATTCATAAAAGTACTGTATAGAAAGTGAAAATTATGGGAAAAGTACTTTATAAAACAAAAGGAAATTAATTGTACTTTCTACTTAAGCATTTTAGAAATGCTTTAAGAAACTAGAGGGTATGTGAAAATTTATTACTACTCTTAAATCCAGATTATTCTGTATTTCATCATCTATAAATTAAGTTACTTATTTTCTACATGAAAAGGTTTACATATAAGAAAATTAAGATTATTTTCTTTCAAAATAAAATTTTTAAAAAATGAAAATAAAAATATTTTTTAAAAGTTTGAATGCTCTAGTATGGGAGAGACCAGATCTGCACAGGATCAGACTGCATTTCATATTACAGTCTTTAAAAATATGCTCTAGGAAAGAGGAGGTAATGCTTCTAAAATGCTCAGGCTAAGCCTACAAAATCAGATTCCGCCGAACATCATACTGGGCAGAGGACATACCAGGTTGTTTTCAAAATTATTCATGTATGCAATGTAAGTGCAAAATATTCAATGCTATTTGATTAGACTATTGGAATGCCAAAAAATCAAATAATTAAGTATTTTGTTAGCAATTCTTTACAGTTTCTATATTGTATTGATGCAAATGCCAGTATCCCATGGAAATCTCCTCACTAATCACTTTCTGTGATTACTTGCACTTTACACAGTGAATACCATAGACCAGTACCTCTGGAAAAATATCCACTTTGAGTGTATTTCCATTCTGACTCACATTCCGATCTCAAATAAATAGCATACGCAATTCTGCAACTGGAATCAGCATTTGTTTCTTTTTACATTTAACTCCATAGTACAGGAAAGATGGCGGATTATTAGAAAGAAGCAGAATATATACAGACAGTTACAGAAACATATAAACTATGTATATACATGAATAAGTTAAATCTGGATGAATTTTTATTCTTGTTCGGGTGCAGCTGCTGCAATCAATATTATACCCTCATATAGTAATAATGATTTTGAGGGGATGCAGAGCATCTGTAAATATTTACATAAAAGCATCTCCTTAAAGAACCAGGCTGATGAATTCATATAACACAGGCACATTGGTTTGGCAAGACAATAAATAAAATGTCCCAAGATAATCAATCAATCAATCAATCAATCAATCAATCAATCAATCAATAAAAGTGCTTGATGGCTAATAATACCTGCCAAAAGTGACTTTGCTTAAAAAAGCTGAGTATTACAATTCAAACAGAAATTATTTTGTTTATACCAAAGCAGGATTCTAAATCTCTATCTTAATTGTAAATCTGAATCTAACCCATAATTGGAAGCACAACAAAACATGCAAAGAATAAGACTCTATGGTTATAGCCACAAACAGAACCGTGATTGAGGCAAATAGTATTGATTGCTTCAAATACCATTTAAGAATATCTCGGGAAATTGAAAAACAACAGATTTCAAATCAGAAGGGTGAAATGCTAGATAACTTCTAGCATTTGACTGTACCAGCCTTTCCTGGCTCTTAATGGACCAGTGTTTTAAAGTTCCCCTCTCTTTGCAAGATAGAGGCCACAGGCCAGGTGTGACAGTCACTGGGCATGGATGAGGAATGAAGTCTCTATTATTAATCTTCCAAACCACAGAGAGATATCTGTAAATTAATCAAGCAAGATGTCATATAATCCCTCTCTCAGGTATGGGATTAAGTTCACCATTTCTTGTCCCTCCTCAGATACAGGTGTCTAATTTGTGAATACTCTGCCAATAGGCACCCCTCAACTGGCCCTACGTGTTTCCTTACAGAACTTCACTACCATTACAGCTAAAATTGTTTCACAAAGCATTCCAACAAAAAATCTTTTAAATCAAATTAATCTGAAAAATTTGTCAATTTATTTATCAAAACTAAGGAACACAGAGACCAATTGGTCACTAAACTCTTATTAACCCCCTTTCAGATATGGATAACCTACTATATTTTCCTGGTCTTTTTTGCTGTACATCTATCCAGTTCTTTCTCCTTTCCCTAGCTAAGAGATTTTTTTTCATGTCTTGTCATACTAGTGGATGTGTTCTAAATACTGCAACTAATTATGCTTTTGTTGGAGTGTGATGACCACTGTTGAAATAATTCTTCACCCAAGGCATTGCCAATTTTAACTCATGGAATCACAGAATAGTTTGAGTTGGAAGGGACCTTTTAAAGGTCATCTAGTTAACACCTGTGCAAGAAGCAGGGACATCTTGAACTAGATCAGGCTGCTCAGAGGTAAGTCCAGCCTGACCTTGGATATTTCCAGGGATGGGGCATCAACCACCTCCCTGGGAAACCCATTCCAGTGTTCTATCACCCTCATTTTAATAAACTTATTTCTTGTATCTGACCTAAATTGACCCTCCTTCGGTTTAAAACCATTACCTCTTGTCCAAAAGTTTGTTCCCATCTCTCTTTTGAGTCCTGAAAGGCCACAGTGATCCCCACTGCATTCTTTTCTCCAGGCTGAACAACTCCAAATCTCTCAGCTTTTCCTCACAGGAGAGGTGTTCAAGCCCACTGATGATCTTGGTGTCCCCTCTTCTGGACCTGCTCCAACAGGTCCATGTCTTTCCTGTGCTGAGGATCCCAGTGCTGAATGCAGTGCTCGAGGTTGGGTCTCAAAAGACAGGAGCAGAGGAGCAGAGGAGCAGAGGAGCAGAGGAGCAGAGGAGCAGAGGAGGAGAATCCCCTCCCTTGACCGGCTGCCCATGCTGCTTTGGATGCAGCCCAAGAATTGTTTGGCTTTCTGGGCTGTGAGTGCATATTGTCAGGTCATGTCCAGCCTCTCATCCCCAAGCACCCTCAGTCCTCTGCAGGGCTGCTCTTGAATATTTGTTGTGAAATACTTACCTATTGATAAATGTTGTACTTGGGGGAAAAAGTTATCATAGGACTAGCTGGGTGAGTTTTTCTTCTTTTTTCTGCATTAGCCATCATATTTGGATTATGATTCACTATAATTTCTTTTTTGCCATTAAGGCCGACATTTACTCATTTTAGTACTTGTGCATTTACTTTTTCCAGTCTAATCACAATAATTCATGCTTTTATTTACTACACTTGTCAGAATTCCAGACTCTTTTTTTCCAGCTGGAGATAATTTTGGACTGAGATCTGGAACTTACCACCTTCCATCAAGAGGCTGCCACCCTCCATCTAGATGTCATCCACAAAACTGGCATATGTTCACTCTATTCTGTCAGGCACATTGCTAATGAAAAATTAGAGTAGCAGCAAGCGTGGAAGAGACTCTTGAAGATCCTGACTTGTTGTGATCTTTTGTTTTGACAGAAAACCATCAGCAACTACTCTCACTGCAGTTCTTCATTCTGTTGTGCAACCAACTTTTAATAATTTCACCTGGACCGTATTCCCCTACTTATGTTGCAGGACTGTCACGTAGGACTGTATAAACCCTTGTTAAAGCCAAAATATGTCACATCTATTTATTCCCTATTATCCATTAGGCTAATTACCCTGTCAAAGGAAAAAATTAGATTCATTTGACATGATTTGTTCTTGACAAATTCATGTTGACTGTTTATTATCGCCTTATTATACCCTAGGTCCTTACAAGTTGATACATTAATCTTTTGTTCTAGATATCAAACATAGCCTAAATAGGATATTAGTCTGCTGGTCCTGTTTCTTTCCCCACAAAAGTTAGAACCATAGTAAAATACTGCAGAGTTATACTGCATCCTATCCTCAAAAAAAATCCTTCACTGCTGTTCTAATGAAAGAGCACCTTTTGAATCCTGACAAATTCATACAGTGGAACAATATATCAATTCAGTGATACATTTGTTTCATAGAGATGGAGAAAAATGAGGTAGAAACCCAACAAATAAGGACTGATGAGCATCCCTGATTTGCAGGGAAATATTACTGCTGTTGCTATTTAAGTCAAACAATAATTTCTGGCGCATATAATTGGAAATATTTTTAAAGTGTGTCATAATGGAATTCAAGTCCTGTGAACACATCAGAATGCTGCCCAATCTTTCTTTAAAGGCAAACTGGGTCATCACTCAGCCATCTCATTAAATGAGAGGGAAGAAAAAGGTAATCCCTCTGCAAAAATTGACCTTGTTGACAGATACTGATAACTAGATAACTTCATCAAATCAGAAAATCAGAAATGCAGGCAAAGGAAGATCAAATACTCAAGGTAGGAAAACTCCGTACTTTTTTCTTTTTTTCCAGGCCATAAGAAGAAAATTTACTCCTCCTGCCCTATAGGCACCTGAGTTATCCTACTGAAGTCACCTGGACTTCATTTTACAGATACTTTTAGCAGATATTTAATGTTCACTATGAGGCATGGATTTACTGCTGTAATAGCTCTCAGCAGCTGCCAACATCTGAGTGGCAAGAAGCACTTGCAGCTAAGCATGTATTTAAACGTTTCACCCTAGACTGAATGCACAATGTGAGTGTAAATGATATATCTAGATTTGTCTGAATTTAAAGAAAAAAAATTGCTTGAAATGGACTCCACAAAACCTACCTCTGCTGTTATAATGTTTTTTCTCAGCGTGGAAACGCTTTGGTTATTTGCACATTCCTCCCATACCTTGTATGAGATTTACTTTAAAAAGAAATACTGAACACACAGCTGTCATGAAGATGTATAGATAACTCCTTTACAAAGAAGCTAAATGATTTTAGTCTATTGTACTGCCTTTTTTCACTTTTTTGAAATGTGATTTTGATACCATGTAACCAGAAAAAAAAGCCCTATTGCTCTTAAAGAAATCTGTATCAAAAGGGAAAAAATTGTGTATTCTATGCAAAAAAAAAACCCCAAAACCACAGACCAGTTTTATTGTCGACATTTTCATAATATTGTTGTGTAGCAGGCAAATGGAATTTCTATTCATTACTCTCTGATAAAACCGATCTCTCGCATCTAAAAATAGAGACATATTGGTAGAATCGACACAAAGCCTAGGTTCCTAGACAGAAAAGTTATTTATTGTTGCTATGGATTTAAATTGTGTTCAACAAAATATGATGAAAACGAAAGGTAGAAATATTGAGTAAATGAAAACTTTTTCATGATAATAGGAGAAAGAATTACAATGTGTGTGCTTGCCATTCATAGTAGAGTTATCAAAAAATGATAGCTAACAGCTCTTTTTCTTCAAAGCATTTTTTCTTTGAATCCCAATAGTAAATCTTTAGTTTAGCACATTTTTGCTTCAAACATGGGTGGACATTTCAAAATTACCGAAGCAGCAGAGGAAATAGCTCTGCCTATTCCCCTCACATTGCAGAAAAACATTCCTAAACTGCAGTGGAACTCTGACTACAAATTATTTCTTGGAAACCTCAGCAGAGCACTTTGTGATTTTCAGCAGTAATAACTATAAGCACTGGAATGAGAAGAGACCATCATAAAGATACCCACAAATAGCCTCTGTGTGGTAGTGAAAAGGGGGAGAGATATCATTCCAGGTTAATCAATGGGTGGATTTTGGATTGTAATCTCTCCATCAATCAGCACCAAGGTTGCTCTAAAACTTGGGTGAATATTAAAAATGGAAAATGAAACACACTCATCAATAAGGCCTCCCCATTCCGCAGAGATAATATTGATCTAGTAGAGAGAGGGGAGCATTAAACAACCTTCTGAACAGTGTTGACTATTTGAGTTCAAGCTCTAACACCTGAGGGTGTGAAGGGACAGATAAATATCAGCTAGTCTTCCAAACTGTTTCTGTGAACAGCTTAAATGAATAGATTTCTTCTGAAACCAGTTTTTCGGACACTGTAGGTGACTCTGAAAATGGCCTCTGCTTCTTCCCTCTCTCTTCTTCAGAATCTTTCCTAAGAACAGCAGAAAAGGAGTTGTATGGGAGCAGAGTAGTCCTCTGAGTAAAAGGTATCAGTGTCCACTGATGCCTTGTTTGTTTCTGTGCAGAAGAATTTTTACTTCAAACATTTTATTCTGGAAAATGCCTAGATTCTCTCGGCTGGAAAATTTTCCACTCCACATATCAATCCAAGTTGTGTAACTGCCAATGACTAAGTAACTTTACTTATGTGTTCATCTTGTCTTTTTCTGGATCTTTTTGCAGACAAACAAATCCTCTTTGAAAGGAGATGTTTCACTCTTGTATGTAACACTAAAATATTTGATATCTCTTTCAGCTATATACTTTGTCTGGTTCAGTGTGACATGCTTTTTCCTAAGACAAAGCTGAAAAAGCTGAAAATTTTGAGTGCTAAATTGGGCTGCTTAGTTGGTTAAGATCCACTGTGGCCCAGAAGTCTCCATCACCCCCTCCTCAAGGATGACTCAGTAATCACAGTTCTAATTTTGGCATCTGGCTACTAAATGGAAGAATCTAATTTGACTCTTCTTTTTTTATCTGTGAGGGACATGATAGTTTCAGAGAGTGTATTACCCTTCCTTGCACCACTCTTCAACAATTAGGTCAGTGTTAGAAGAAAAGGTGTCCATTCAGTAAATGAAATAAATAACCTGGAGCCATCAGTAAAATTAAGTATGTGATGATGACCGGTCCAGAAATTGTGACTGAGATATTTTAAAAGTTATTTCCAAGGGATAAAAGGCTGAGGGGAATGAAAAGAGCTACATTATTTTCACTCCTAGGTGGGAAATCCCTAAAACTAGGGTTCAAGGTTCAATTCATGGCATTGATAAATAACCAATAAATTAAAAGTAGTACAAACTGTACATAAATAGTAGCCTATAAAGAAGCAAGAGCGCACAAGAATTGTTTCACTTCTTCCTATGACTAAAATTAGGAAGGAACCTCGTGGACAGTTTTGGGTTTGACCTCACTCTAAATTTAAACATTTTTATTCTGACATAAGTAACTTCCATATTTAAATTAAGTTGTGAATTAAAGACAGGGGAAGATCAGTTTCCACTAGCTATGCCCATGTGAAGAAACTTCCTGAAGAGACTAGACTAGCAGAAGGGAATATATTGTGCTATGTCACGTTTTGTCTGCGTACACAGTGATTCCAAGAAGGAAATAGAAGAGTTAAAACCTAAGAGGCTTTTCTGTGACACAACAGGTATTACTTGGCAAGGAGCACCACAGCACAGCTTCCTTGGGTAATTATGGGAGACAGGTTTCCTCGGTGTATTAGAGACCATCTCCAGTTCAGGTTCCTCTGTTTCATTGCTGGAGGAGTGAGAGGATGCAAGGTAGGAGCCAACTGAAGGTAAACGTAACCAGGACTGGTGGAAGAATTAGGATCCAGCAAATATACCAGCCTCATTAGCAGTAATGGATCAGTCAATTTTTCCTATTTACACTCAGTGCAGCACGACTGAAGTTGATGAGCTTACAGGGATATATTGGCAGGGAAAATCTGGCTGGGTGTATAAACATTACCAAGCCATTATGTTTATTTGAAACATCCTACAGCCTTTTCATCTGCTGAGAGACAAACTGAAATCACAACGTTTCATTTATGTTCAATTTATGAAAATTATGGCACATCCTAGAAGATAAGTACATATTTCTAATCTGATACAAAATGATGGACTTACATCAGAATTGAATCTCAGCTGGCAAATGTTGCATGATATGATTTGCTTTCTTCGATGAGGAAGAGGAACTCCAAATGTATGATTTATTACAGCTTTTTGAATTGGGTCCATCTGTGAAGAGAGAAGAAGAAAATAAAAAGCTTTTGCTGTTCCACTACGTGCTATATTATCTACAATCTCAAAACAGATTCTGCATCATGCCATACCATGATCTACAGAAAACGATTATTTTTCTTTGAAACTGAGTATTTCTTCATGCAGTTATAGAAAGAGCTTATGCAGAAAGGAACAAAGGAAAGTGTCATTAGATACTATTGAAATAGTTCAATTTTATATGCACCAATGTCCCTTTACTGAAGAAAGGTAAAAGCTGTAAATGTTGAATAAGTTTATCTATACAAACATCAGTTTGTGATTTTTATGTCAGAGAAAAGGTAGTTTGATAAATAAAACAAGAATATTTTAAATAAAATTACTAAGAAAAGGATTAATGAAAATGTGAAAGAATATTATGTACAAATAATTCCAGACAAGCACACAATAGCTCCGTATTAAAAAAATAATAATAATATCCCATGAACCAATAAATGAATCTCTTCCTTGAAACAACATCTACATAAATTATGAAAGATACAAATCCTCCAGAGATTATTTTCACAGTCATTTGAAGGAAACTACTTTGAATAGACTCTGCTTTAAGGATGAATTTGGACTTTTATGAAAGGGATTATTCTGAGCAAACTTCTACCAGAACACTGATCTGACAGTGTCTGCAAGTCAGGGTGCCTATAAAAAAAATTACCATTTTGGCAGAGAATTTCAGAAAAACTTCTGGAGGGAGTTTTTTACTTGGGGGATTGAAATCACATTCCCCAAATTAATTGAACAAAATGATTCTTATTTCTTTTTCACAAAAAACATTTGACAGCTACTTTAAAAATCTGGTAATAGCTTTGCAGCCACTTGGTTAAGCCACTGATTTTTTTTAATCTTTAAATTGTAAAAAATCACGTATTTTGACTAATTCTGATAACCAGTATTCACAGAGCATAATCTGCGTATGTAGTGAAAAAACCCTCATCTTTTACCATGCCCATATCTCCATGATTCACTATTTTCTAGTCTGTTGGCAAAGGGTTATTTGATAAATAAAGAATAAGCTTTTCCTTAGAGTAATCAATTATTCATGAAATCTGTAATGGTAGACAGTCATGGCCTCTATTGCACTGAATCCAGAACAGATCACTACAGAATTTTTGCATCACCTGACAGCTGTTCAGTGTCAGATATGAAACAGGTCTTTAAATTAATTCTTGTTGAAAAGAAAATCAGACTGGTAAAAAAAAAATTAAAAAATTAAACACACACACACACCCACACACCCCCCACCCCACCAACAAACCAAGGAAAACAGCACAGCTTTATAGAATGGTAGAACAGTCTGGAAAAAATTCTCAGTTTGAGCATCTTCTTCAATTTGATGTGAAAGTGAAACACCTCATACATTTGTGTAATGACCAGCATAAAAGAACACCAATCCCACCTAGAAACTAGGGATGCCACTGTAACATAACCCCAAAATAACACCAGTGACTAAGCTATGGGCAGAGTATATCAAGCTCTGAAGCATGACAGCATGTTGTGTAAGACTTTCTACAGCGATCAAATCACGCTCTAGGAGTGCTCATTTTCCTGAGTAATGTGATCTTGAGAAAGCCCTCAATCAAAAAATACTATTCTATAGACCAGAAAGAACACCAGTACGTAGTGAAGTAAATAAATAGTAACAGCTCTTCTCTTTTTGACTGCTCCACTATCTGAGAGATGAATTCTTATGCCAGAAGAATCAATAGACCTGTATCTTGTTATTTTTAACACTAAAGTATGACCTGGTCTTAACTGATGCTAATTCTGTGCTGTTTAAGTTTGGAGAAATACTGTTCCTTTGCCAGTGCAGGTCTAAAGTAACTAGGCAAACCTCAAGCTCAGATATATGGATAAGTCAGCACATGGTAGAAAGAAATTGTACATTCCATGATCCAGTGTAACTGGTTGCCTTCACGTTAACCACAGCTGTGAGATGCTTTAGAGAGTTTCTTTGTTCACTTTCTCAGGTTATGGCACTCGTCAGATACTGTGAGATAATGGCCTTCAGCGTTAACATGTTAGTCTTCCCCACTATTGTACAAGTGGCCATTATCTCACAACGACTTGAGAAAGCCAAGTCATTGTGAGATAATGACTTGAAAGAAGTGCTCTAAGGGTTAAATGAAAGATACTACCATGGTTCACAAGATGGAAAGATTATTGGTTTTTTAATTGGATTTACCCATTTTCAGAGTAAGTATTCTAGCTCCAAATGAGATTGGATTTCTGAGGCAACTGATGCTTATATATTGAGAATGAGACAAAATATTTTTAGAATTAAAAAGATCACGAATGTATGGAATAGTTACTCTATGTTATATTTAATTTTATTTTGGCCTCGTGGAAAAATGTGGTGTTTCTTTTCTAATAAGACCACAGATTTTCTCTTGTTTATCTGCTGATACAGAAACCCATCTGCACCCTTCCCTTTGAGTTTTTAAAGATGTAGACTTCTAGATATACAACTCCATGGCATTACTGTGAACAGGATTGTTTGTGTTTGTGGCTCTAAATAAAGAAGTGTTCTGGATGACTTTCAAATTAATTAAGAAAAGTTGCTTCAAAATAATAATCCCTTCTTCTCTGCCAGTACATAGAATAGTAGAATCACAGAATTTTTTGGGTTGGAAAGGACCTCAGAGATTATCTATTTCCAATCCCCTGCCATGGGCAGGGACGTATTCCACTAGACCAGGTTGCTCAAAGCCTCATCCAGCCTGGTCTTGGACACTTCCAAGGGAGAACTGTTCTTTGATACTGCAAAGCACAGTTAAACTTAAATATTTAGCACCAGATTCTAATGAAATTGGGATGAAATGCCTGAGGGGTATTTAACATTATTTTTCCCTAGAGATATCATCTGGGAAATATCACCAATACATTAATTCCAAATAAACATCCAAAAGCACCAGCTAAGCCTCCACAAGTTTTATGCAGGAAATCTGAGAGGCAGCAGGATACTTAGGTGCAGCATGATAAGGACTCAGATTCCACAGATACTGGAAGACAGAGAGGAGGCCTGCTGAGAGTCAGAGGAATAGAACTAGCTGATTGCAGAAAATAGAGAGCAAGAATTGCAGGGAAGTATACAGAGGAAAATAACATCATATAGCTGAGATAATCAGCAAGTGGTGAGATACTTTAAAGCATCTCCAAGCACTTCTAGGCTTACTGAACATTACTAATTATACATATAAATTTTATTTCAATTTATGTAAGCTGTATGCACTTTCAAAATAAAAGTTATCATTATAAACTTTGATAAAATCTGCTTTTTACTTATTACTAGTGTTATTTTTTCTGGATTTTATTTCTTAGATGAAACCCATTTAATTTACTCTCATTTAAAGTGAAGGACAGAGAAGTTTGCAATTCACGTGAAAGATTATCATTCAGCTGTCTAAGCTGTGCAGAAGACCAAGGTTGGCAAGATGTCCCTTTACTTCCTCTTGACAATATATTTGCACTGTAAGTTAAAGCACAAAGACAGTTTGCACTGTTTTTCACTCACCCATCACCTTTTGCCTTTCTACTCTCCAGCACTAGGCATTATCTGTATGTCACACTTTTCCATGTGGTCAGTCTAGGGATAGCACAGTGCTCAAGGTTTACTGCAAACCACAAGATGACTATTAGATTGGGCAATGAAGATAAATATAAAAGTTAATTTGATTCATTTTTGGTTTCAATACATGTACACCAGTTACATCATCTGTGTTTTAATTATTCAAGCTGAAATTTGTGGCAAGAAGATACGATTCATGTTCTTTGAACAAATACCGTACGTCCTTCCCAAAATCTTCAGGATCTTACCATACTTCAGGAAAATCCAGCCTTAAACCAAGGCCATGATAGAACTTGGCCCCTTACTCCATATTCATAGTTGTTGACCCTATCACTATAATTTGGTTTTGCTTGCTTTAAATTCAGTCCTGCCAGACCTATGGTACTAACTGTAGTCCTTGTTCTTCTGCTTACTATAGAGCATGAAAATGCTCTTTATTTTGTTGACTGCAGATGAAAGGAGTGGCTGTTTACTTAACTTTTCTGGAGGAAACATCTACCATGAAATCACAATGAAGTTGACCCAGGAAATCCCTTGCCATCCTACCTGCCTGGGACACTTTTCCAGAATCACCATAGATGCTATCCTTGAAGGCTTTCTGTAGCCAACTCTTCATCTCATTAAATTTTCAGTAAATATCTGTTTAATGCAGAAGCTGGGATGGTATACTTTATGTACAGAGAAATCTGATTCTTTGGAAAGGTAAGTCTTGCATATTTTCCACAAATAATATCTAAGTGTTGTCTTTGGGGTGTGTGTGGGTGTGCGTGTGGGTGTGTGTGAAGAATTATTTTATGCTGAAGCTGAAATTCAAAAACATAGGTCTTCCTGAATTTCAAGAAATTTTAATATATATTATTTCTATTAGTTTCTTTCCTGTGACTTCTTAACCCAGAGGCATGAGAATATGCCTAAATTAAAATCAACAACAAAGCAAGAGGAAAGGAAAGCATTCAAGTTTGAGCCACAAAGGCCCAAATCACAAAAGAATATAAACCAAAGGGACTTATTTTTTATTTGTGTATTAAAACCGAAAGGCATGATATGAGAATTTCAAATGCTTAAGGTTTGCAGTAAATTAACTGAAATTCACTAATGTCCATAAATAAAAGCATACAGGTCAGAGGATGAAGACGATGTGGATGTCTAGAGCCTGTTCAGAGTATATGGTAGGCCTAAAGCAATCAAATAAGGAAGAAAGTATTTTTACCTCAATACCAAATAAATTAGCAGAAAAAGATTGACTCAGATCATTATGGTCTTATACTAAGTGAGCAGAAAAACATGTCAGGTCATTGACGCTCTCAGGAAAAAATTGCTGTAGACCATATCAGAAGTAATTAAAAAAAAAAATTACCCACCAAAAGACCGACTTCCATTACTTGAACAGCTTAGTGAATTTAGTGACACAGGTACCACCACCTACCACAACCTAGATCCTAACATATTTGATAATAATATTACAATATGCTTATTTGGCCTCATTTTGTAGTTATTAATAAATATATTTGTAGAAATCCAGACTGATGACAAGAAACCATACTCAGAATATATATATAATTTTATATATATAATTATAATATTTATTTATAATTACTCAAAGTGTAATTCTCTTAATGTTATTTTTATTGTAACATTGCATTGTGTTAGGGTTGTAACATCGATAAGAAATAAAGATAACTCAGTGCGGGCTTCTTTCATTCATTCTCTTATGTTCCAACTAATAGTGAAACTAGTAAGAGCATTGGAAACAGTTTAAATCCTGTATCAATCTTTGTCATTACCAAGCAAAAATCCCAAAATATCACGTCCTCCACATTATACTTATTGGTCAACCTGATCCATTTTTAAAACTGCACAATACTTGCAGTTTTAACACCAACCAGTTCAAACGTAAAGCTGCTTACTTGATTATTATTTTGCCATACTTATAGAAACACAGAAAGTTTAAGCTATAGAAAAACTCCTCAGGGACTCTTAGAGCAAGAAATTTTCTCACAGCATAATTTAACTATTTTGAATTGAAAACTGAGCAGTTCCTCTGTAATCTCAGTGGCATCAAGAATTCACAGACCTTTCCCCTACAATCATGGTGGTCAGTTTTAGAGATGCAGCAATATTATATTAGATACACTACACTGTTATATTATTACTTACACAGAAACTTAGATATTTTGGATACATTGGCTGTATAGACTGCCCATGTCATGGGCACTGTGCAGCTGTGTGGGAGTTACATCTTCTCCAAGAGATACTCGGCATCTGCTGCAGTTCCATTTTCAAGCTGTGCAAAGCATGTGCAACAGGTCTAAGACTTCCAGGAAAAACATGAATGACTGGGTGTCGTACATTGTAGTTCACTTCTGTGTGTGCACAGCAATCTCAGCACTTGTAAAAGTATTTATTAACTATGCCCATTAAAAAAAATATATATCTGTGCAGAACATGATGCTTTCCAGAAGTGTCATACCTATAATTTACAATCTACCTGACACATTCTTAATATCCTGGTGACCAGGTCAGAAACAGAACAGTTCAACAACAGCTTAGTGATTTGATCCTAAGTATATCTGACATTCTGCATTTCCATAAGAAATAAGTCCCATTGTTAAGGTTGGCACTCCAGGGCTGTTTTCTTCCAAAACCACATTAATCTGTGAATAAGAATCTTATAATCTAACTAAAGAACACAGCTCAAGAGGAATGACGGGAAGAGCTTAGTAGGCATAATTAAACACACACAAAAAAATGGATGTTCAACAATATTTTGGTTTCACGTACGAATAGAACAATATGATGTCAAACAGTTAAAATACATGTTCTAGATGTGCTACCATGCATAGTTTATCCTTTTACAGCTAATTTATTCAGTATTGCCCTAATAATTACGGTGAATAATTACGCAGAGAGTTGAACTCTGCATTACATATCTTTTCTTAGTGTCTACCATTTCTCTTCTTATCAAAGAAAGAGGGCACAACTAACCTGATGCTTTCCATGTACATAAACAGAAATACTGCTCATCCTTGTTAAATGTAACATAATTCATAGGAAATATATGCACCAACTAAAATAATGTGCAATATTTACAGAATAATT
The DNA here is from genome assembly GCA_013397175.1 of Platysteira castanea. Lineage (NCBI taxonomy): Eukaryota > Metazoa > Chordata > Aves > Passeriformes > Platysteira > Platysteira castanea. Next base: position 1,985,913 of record VYXC01011974.1, on the reverse strand, counting down.
ACTTTTNTCATTATGGTCTTATACTAAGTGAGCAGAAAAACATGTCAGGTCATTGACGCTCTCAGGAAAAAATTGCTGTAGACCATATCAGAAGTAATTAAAAAAAAATTACCCACCACAAGACCGACTTCCATTACTTGAACAGCTTAGTGAATTTAGTGACACAGGTACCACCACCTACCACAACCTAGATCCTAACATATTTGATAATAATATTACAATATGCTTATTTGGCCTCATTTTGTAGTTATTAATAAATATATTTGTAGAAATCCAGACTGATGACAAGAAACCATACTCAGAATATATATATAATTTTATATAGATAATTATAATATTTATTTATAATTACTCAAAGTGTAATTCTCTTAATGTTATTTTTATTGTAACATTGCATTGTGTTAGGGTTGTAACATCGATAAGAAATAAAGATAACTCAGTGCGGGCTTCTTTCATTCATTCTCTTATGTTCCAACTAATAGTGAAACTAGTAAGAGCATTGGAAACAGTTTAAATCCTGTATCAATCTTTGTCATTACCAAGCAAAAATCCCAAAATATCACGTCCTCCACATTATACTTATTGGTCAACCTGATCCATTTTTAAAACTGCACAATACTTGCAGTTTTAACACCAACCAGTTCAAACGTAAAGCTGCTTACTTGATTATTATTTTGCCATACTTATAGAAACACAGAAAGTTTAAGCTATAGAAAAACTCCTCAGGGACTCTTAGAGCAAGAAATTTTCTCACAGCATAATTTAACTATTTTGAATTGAAAACTGAGCAGTTCCTCTGTAATCTCAGTGGCATCAAGAATTCACAGACCTTTCCCCTACAATCATGGTGGTCAGTTTTAGAGATGCAGCAATATTATATTAGATACACTACACTGTTATATTATTACTTACACAGAAACTTAGATATTTTGGATACATTGGCTGTATAGACTGCCCATGTCATGGGCACTGTGCAGCTGTGTGGGAGTTACATCTTCTCCAAGAGATACTCGGCATCTGCTGCAGTTCCATTTTCAAGCTGTGCAAAGCATGTGCAACAGGTCTAAGACTTCCAGGAAAAACATGAATGACTGGGTGTCGTACATTGTAGTTCACTTCTGTGTGTGCACAGCAATCTCAGCACTTGTAAAAGTATTTATTAACTATGCCCATTAAAAAAAATATATATCTGTGCAGAACATGATGCTTTCCAGAAGTGTCATACCTATAATTTACAATCTACCTGACACATTCTTAATATCCTGGTGACCAGGTCAGAAACAGAACAGTTCAACAACAGCTTAGTGATTTGATCCTAAGTATATCTGACATTCTGCATTTCCATAAGAAATAAGTCCCATTGTTAAGGTTGGCACTCCAGGGCTGTTTTCTTCCAAAACCACATTAATCTGTGAATAAGAATCTTATAATCTAACTAAAGAACACAGCTCAAGAGGAATGATGGGAAGAGCTTAGTAGGCATAATTAAACACACACAAAAAAATGGATGTTCAACAATATTTTGGTTTCACGTACGAATAGAACAATATGATGTCAAACAGTTAAAATACATGTTCTAGATGTGCTACCATGCATAGTTTATCCTTTTACAGCTAATTTATTCAGTATTGCCCTAATAATTACGGTGAATAATTACGCAGAGAGTTGAACTCTGCATTACATATCTTTTCTTAGTGTCTACCATTTCTCTTCTTATCAAAGAAAGAGGGCACAACTAACCTGATGCTTTCCATGTACATAAACAGAAATACTGCTCATCCTTGTTAAATGTAACATAATTCATAGGAAATATATGCACCAACTAAAATAATGTGCAATATTTACAGAATAATTACTTTTCTTTTAAAAAGTGGTATCTGTCAAAAAGAAAATTACTGCCACTTCCCAAACAATGCAACTAGTAAGTTGAATAGTACTTCAGAATGAATTCCCAAAGTAAACTTTTTATTCTTTTGTTGAAATCCTGTAAGAGTGTTTCTTTCTTTTTTTTCATCCTAATGGAGCTCTTTAATTGCAGCAGTTGTCTAGTCACCTTTCTGATGTGACTCTAGTATTTCTTCCTTTCTTTTTGTTATTTTTTTTCTTGTAGATTTTTCCACTTGGAAATGAGATGCTGAAGCAGCAGCAGTATTTCTGGCAAGCTGCTTGAATATACAGAAACCAGTCAGAGTAAAAGTATTTGCATTCACAGTGGTACTGCACACAAATACTGTAACCACAGAGAGATTATGCAAATCCTTATACTCTGATTGTCTAATAATGGTTGTCAGTCAAAAGACAAGAATTTGCATATGCTAAGGCTAGTGAGAAATAATCACACAGTAATTATGCTAATCAAACACACTAAACAACATGTGAAGGACTGTCAAACTGGAACAAATCTGTGTATGTATGCTAAATACAGAAACACACAGTGCTAAAAGAACATTAAGGTCGCAGATCAAGCCCTTAAAAACATGAAATGCCTATAAGCTTTAATTTGACACCTTTATGAATTTATATTTTTGAAATATGTTCACATATTTTCTCAAGAAGGCTTTGGCTTTGTTCTGCTCAGAAAATGGACAATGTTTACCTAATGAGCAACTGTTCAGTGTTGTGTTTTGTCCAAGAGGTTCAATGAATAACCCTAAACCTCATTGACTATATAAAGCTGAAACCTCCTCCCAGTGGGAATTACCAGCCTATTCATTGGCTCTCCTACAGTCTTCGCTGGCACAGGATGCGAGTAGTTCACAAGTACAATTAACTTATTTTGGAAACCATTTTTTAGATGAGAGATGGTATTTTCTTAGAAATAAAAGACAAAAATTGTACACCACTTCCAGTTACTTAACTTAACATACCTGATAGTACTTACTAGTATATTGACTTTCCCATGTTCCCCACACAGTTCCTGATTCCGGATTCATCTGTGAAGGGGCTACACAGACTAAACACAGCTTTACAACTGCAAGCTGGACTTACAATCCATAAAGTTGTCTGGGAAATGTTTGAGTTAATTGACTTGCCTAACATCTCGCGGAACAACTCTCTGGAGTGGTATTCAACTGGTTTTCTAAAACAGGATAGCCCTTATTTTAGTCCTATCTCATTCAAAATATGCTTTCTGTTTTATGGAACAAACAGAGCAAAAATACTATGGATAATAATCTTCTGAACTGTGAAACCATGATTGATGCTCAGTGCTTATCCAAAAGAAAATTCTACCAGACCTAAAATATTCTCTCAAAGGAGAGTAGATGAAAGGCAACCAAATGTGGCATGCTCATCCTACTGCTCAATTATCTAGCAGATAAAACTCAGTACAACAATTGCAGCATAAGAATAGACCAATATGAAACAGATCACCTTGAAAGTGAAAGAATTACTCACTCCACTTCAACTAGGCATTACCGAAGTGGTGTGGAAAGAAGGGGTGGATTGCTTCTTTTATCTGCTTACTTAAGTGTGCAGTGGCAGATGGTAAAAATATGATTAAACCCAAAACAATTGGTTAAAACAAAAAGAGATAAATGTTATACCCTCCCTAAAGATATCTCTAAAGATGCCAATAAAGATAAAAACCTAAGGTTCACAAACACCATTTGTTTTCTGAGATTCAACCAAGAACAAAGCAAAAATGAGTTCATGAGAAATAGAACACATTAAAAAAAGTTAAGGGTATTTTCATGTTTTATGTTCAACGGTTTGGAACAAAAGGTTGGCAAGGCCTAATGAGGGTTGCACAACAAATTCCCAATAGCATCATTCTTATGTGAATGTATCTCAGAAAACTGAACCAAGCGTTATAATTGGCATTTAATAATAGTGAGTCTTTCTAATCACAACAACAATAAAAGCAGGATGTGTGCCAGACAGAGAACTGTCAGAGAGGCACTTGATTCACTCTTACAAGTGAATTGCTTACAAGTACCAGAGTGCAAAGTGGTCTCTGAAAACTACTACATATTTTTCAGAGAAGTGACTACGTATGTATTTGCTTAAGGACTGAGAAAATAATTCTGCAATGCGAAGTTCCTGTTCATGCCATGCTTTTTTAGCCTAAGATGTAGAATATAACTGGAATTTTTAAAGATATCTATTCTTTACTTTAAAAAATCATGGGATGTTTCAGACATTATTAAAATACTCTGTCAAATCTATAATTTTATAGCATTTCAACACATTTTAAAATACTAGTGTGTTAAGATTTAACACTCGGAGAAGTTACAACTCTTAAGCCATACTTGTAGAATCAGAAAATAACAAATTAAAAGGGACCCTAACATAATTTAATCCATACATTCCATTATTAGAGGAAAAAGTTGTTATAGGGACAGAATAATTTTACCCCAGGTTCTGGTGCGTAATACTTGAGTTAGCAAATATTTTCAGGAAGCAAAGGCAAAAGTATAGAAGTTCAATGTTGGAGAGAAAGATATTTTTCAGATTCTAATCTTATAATTGTTTCAGTGTAAAACACTTCAACATTTCAATTGAAACATTTTACAAAGCTGCTCTGCTTGTTTAGCCGCTATAATTCTGACAACCCCTTATAACAGAGTAATTAGAAAATTACTGCATTTTTCTCTTGGCTTTTAATCGATGTCTCTCTTTGTTCAAAACCTGGTACAAGTACTTCATTTCAGGTGAAAGCAGAGATATTTGCTGGTATAATTATTTGACTATAAGTGTTCTCTTTTTTTTTTTTTTTTTCCTTTTTTTCCCCACTTCCTTCTCTTGGAAGAGAGTTCTACTCTCCTTTTTATGAAAATTCCAGGATATAAAACCATGTGACCAACTGTCATCATTATGCCTCACGTCTGGAGGTTCAAGACAATTTTATGTAAATTAATTGCACCACCAGCACTCAATACAGAAAAATAATGCTCCTCACACTCTTCACACATGTGAACTGAAGGGCTATAGTTTGCACATGCAGCTGAATACACCCTTATAACAGGTAATGATTAAATACAAGGGCAAATTATGTGTGTGGCTATATTCGTAGCCCTCATACAGATCACTTAAGAGCCTTATACCTCCTTGCATGCAAATAATACTTTAACTTTGCTCAGCTCATGGATTATGGACGAGAGGAGAAGTCATTAACCTGCTTACTCCCTCCATAACATGATTAGCTCTAAAACCTGCCTGATTTTTTGAACCAGGATAAGACTCAGTGTTCAGGATACTCACTTCCACTAAGAGAGAGAGGAATATGAAATTGGAAAATGGAAAAACAAAATTGTAATTTATTGATACAGTTTAAGAACTTACACAATAATGTAAACAAACCTTGCTCTTCTTAGTAACTATGTATAAACATAAACATTATGCATGTCTATGCATAAACAACATTAGGATTTGGTACTAAGCTGAGCAAGATCCCAAGAAGACAAGGGAAATAGGTGGTCAAAGGTGATTTGTATTTTAATAACCTATTTCTAACTGAAAAATTAAGATCAATCTGATTTCTTCTTCAGATTCTCTATGAAACAGAAAGCAGGAAAAGACAGAAAAGAAATCATTCAGAATAAATGGAGATTATTACATTTCTAACCCAAGTCCCTACCAGTTGAAATGCCTCATTTTCTTCATGGTAAAAAAAAAACAGGACTATATTCCGTTTGGATGAAAAGAACACACTTATACCTTCACTGGTACCCACACTGTGACTGTGCTTTTCCAGTAATTCTCTACAGATTACCACTGAGATTCATTCCAACTCTCCTGTCAGTCTTAGTGACTAAATCATTAGTGCAATCCTGAGTGCACTGAACAGCTGTGGAGAATATAGTTATGGCTCATTCACTACTTGAAGTGCTTTAATCCCTTCCTACCCATCTCTGAAATGTGGTGCATTAAATAACTCTCAGCATGTTTTTATATCATTTGGAAAAAGATGAAACATTAACAGTGTACTTTTCCGTGCAATTTCATGTTTGAAGTTTTATCTGAGTGACATATCAAAATTAAAATTTAGAAAAAGGTATTGCCAGGGAAGTACCAGTCTGACTCTGACTTCTGAGCTTTTTGTAGATCAAAACAGAACTAAATGAAACAAAGGAAGGAAAGAAACCTGTTTTTACATGTGTGCATACAGAAATAGCTGTCTATGAGTTCAAGATACCTTAAAACAGGCTTAAAATGGCAATCTCCCCTCCTTCCAAGAGCCTACTACCATAAATAAATATTAATATATCTACAAAGACCAAAATGTAGAGCTAATAAGAGCCTTTGGTTTCTTGCACAACTTTGGTTACTTTTGCTTTTGTGAAAGGACAATACCGCACAGTGGAACACATTCACTTCTTTACTGTCACGGCAGAGTGTATCGGTCTGGACTAGTTCACACATTTTCTTGAATTCTCTGATTGTTTAAAGTTTCTTCATGTTGATTTTGATCTTTATATGATTTTAAGTCTAGCAAACTCCAACTGGATGGCCAAATCAGCTCTGACTACACCAGTGTTATACAGATTCTGACACACACAGGGTAGTCAGAGGCTCATCGACCAGGTAAGGATTGTGGGCTCTAGTCCAGTGAGTAAGAATGGATGCTGTGTCCCTCCAGGCTGGAATCCCAGATGAACTAATACATGCAGATGGGAAACAGAATTTAGGCAAACATGAATGGATGAAGCAGCTAGACACCGAGCTGCTGCAGGAAAAGAGGCCCTGATAGTTTTTCCATCTCCTCAGCTGACCCCTGCCAGCAGGACAGCATCACTTCACATTAAGTGAAACAGTGGTGCCACTGAGTCTTAGAACTCAAGGGTGAAAAGGATTTTCTGTGTATTATGAACTTAAACACAATAGGAAGTCTCATCTGAGTATTTCCTTTTACAAAGACCATTTACAGACAGGTAATTAACATAAAAACTGAGCTGCACTGGAACTTTTGACAAATCCACTTGTTCTTATGCACAGCCTTTTGACTTTGCACTAGGAGGCACAGGCATAATTGATTCAAGATCATCCATGTCTGGAGTACCTCACAAAAGTACCTATGGGTCTGAAGACAGGAAATTTTATTGCCTGTGAACCGTGTAGTTGTCTGCAAGTCAAGTTCTTAAAGACATCTGCACTGCTAGCATATCTTTCCAGAAAAGAAACTCCATGATGCACAAGCAGCCCAGCTTTGCTTATATTGAAGGTTTCACTTATACACTGTTTAAGGTTTGTGGATATCATAAGGGTGCATTGTCTCCACTTTTATAGTAAAAGTTCTATCCTTTAGATATCTAAAACACAGAATAGGTATGAGGGACCTGATAAGATAGCAGCAACTAATGAAAGAACTCTGAAAAAATGAAGAAGACATAAAAAGTGCTGAGCAAATCCCCACAAGGTTTGCTCCTGTCATCTTAGATCTCTTCAGGGCTCTCAGCCCTATGACTGGTTCTACTTTCTACTCAATTAGTTATCTGTGATTATAAAAACAACACCACCAATGAAAACACCATTCCTCCTGCTACTGTAAAGTTCTATATACTGATGTAATATTAGAGATGAACCTTGTCTCCCGTGACTTATTCCTGCATATCTTGACACTGATGGAACAAGTTTAAACCAAGGCTTGACCTTGGATCTCAGCTTTGACAATTATGATTAGATCTTAATACACACTGCACACATTCATGGACCGGGATTAATCATTAATGATCAGGATCTTTGTCACACACTTAAGAGGCCAGGAGATATTTTCCTCATCTTACACACAGGAACGGAGAGTAAGTAATGGTTCAAGGTCGCCATGGAGGTCTGTGCCTGAATGCAGAGTTGAAGCCATCATCTCTTCCACCAACTCCTTCTTGCTATCTCAGAGCAGCATTTGTGGTCAACCCTCACCACACCCTGTGTCTTTTGGTTCTCGTTTTAAAAGACCATCTGACTGTTACCCCAGCAGCTCTCATGAACAGCTGCAGGCACAAACAGTTCTGCTTCGGGATAGGATAACTAAAAAAGTACTTCAGGAGCAGCTGCAAACTACACTGCTCCAACGCTTCTTCTTTTCCTGTGTCTTCTTAAAAAGTGCTGCTGCCTTTTCAGGCACTACTGAGAAAACCCTACTGTTATCTCCCTGTGATTTGCATAGAAGATTGCCTCTGCAATGGCTGTGCCTATAGCCTGAAAGAAGAGGAAAACAGGAGACTCAAATACAGAATTAAAACCAGTAGTGTTGGTTGTTATACTGAAATGGACTCGCGTCTGTTTTTCCTTCCACACACAAGAAATCCATGCTATTATAAAAGGCATAAATACAACCACCCATTTGATTTAATGATTGGAAAGGGTTTTTTTCATCTTTCCCCCTTTACAAATCTTCAGTTCACACTCCACATGAGGAAGCACACAGCACATTTGCAGCATGCAGCAGTGTCATCTGATCCTGAAAAATGCAGTATGTTCTTGAGAATATTCATGTTTACAAATGGCATTTCTGAACCATTGTCATTCAAGGAACTGCTTTTGGTTTTCCTTTCAGATTTATGATTATTTAAATGGCATTACCAGCATAAATTCTCTCTCTCTGTCACTTCTTGCCTTTCTCACTATTAACTGCAACTGGAAGTTTAACAACTGAAATAGCATTATGCCCTTATTGGGGGGAGGGGGGCGGGATTTGTCACATCAGTTTTATACAGATAAGACAATACTACATCAAAGCCACACACTCAGCACAGGGCTACATCACCTTTTGCTGATCAAATTCAAAGATAAACAAGTTGAAAAGCTCACGTGGCAAAAGCTTTTATGATATCAGGCTGGTCAGGTTTCCCAACTGTTAACATTAAACCTGAGCTCAAGTAGAACTTGCCATTTCCTGGCTGCTGTTTGCAAAACCAGCAACTCATCACATCTGCTTCTATCTGAGACAAGTACCTGAATTTGTACTCTTGTTTGGCCTGACGGCTTTAATGTGAAAATTACAATGACATCTTCTGGCCTCCACAGAAATCAGACAGAAAATACATGTGCTTTCCTTAATATGCTTTGATCGGAATGAACACCTCGCTAATGATGGTCAATTACTATGCAAATATCCAGTAATTGCACCAGTCAAAAGCAAAGCATGTTACAAAAAGCACTTTAAAAAAACCTCAACAAACCACAAAATAAAACCTAAGAAGCCCAGAGTAAAACCAGAAATGAGAAATTACTAGTACAAGGCACAAGTTAATTATTAAGAAATGGAGAAAAACTTTCAGTCTAAATTTTCAAAACCTGTTTTTTACAATGATGTAAATATAAAAGAGCAAAGCTACAACTTTAAACTGGCACATTGCAAGTCCTGTGTTTCTATAATTATGCTTTTGCTGTCTAAGATTAATCAGGGTAGTTAATGATGCAAAAAATTACATTTATAATCCAGTCTGAATACAGCTGTACTGCAAGCTATGATCTAAGTGCCATTAAGGTAAATGGAATTAATGGGCTGTCTCTGGCAATTTTTATATATATCAGTTACTAATTAACATTCTTCTGCAAAGAATAATTTATGGGGGAAAAATACATACAGAAGCAATAATGTTAAAACTTGCAACACAGAGTGGTCACAGGGTAGCTGTGCAGCTGTAATAGACAATGTGTTGTGCTCATTTCAACAGAGAACAAGAAAGTGCCAACTGGCACTGCAATCAGTAAAATCTTTTATGTTAAGTAATTTATTTTATATTGCAGCAAATTATTACTGCCAAGGATGAACTTTTGTGAGAAATCTCAACTTCAGCTAATAGTGGAAGGACTGAGCAGAAGCAGCAATAAAAGCTTGGTAGTTAAATTATCTACCAAGAAAAATGAACACTGTGTGTTATCTTTGTAGATAGCATAGCACATTTGCTGCTCCCAGCTTGATTGCTGATTTTATGCATTCAGTACTTGCATTAGTTTTAAAAGTGTTCCTGTAAAACCTTTACCAGAATCTTATTGTAGTTCCCTTGTATTTTTGACTTTATGACACAAAACCACTACATAATTCTTTAGGGTCCTTTTTGAAATCCTCCTTATCTTCTTGCCTATGAACCTATGCACCATCATTTCACATACCAGGAACTAATATTAGAGAATAAATCTTACAGTGAACATCAGAGCTCCAGAGATTATTATATCCCTCCTCGTTTTTTAAAACAAAACAAATTCAAAAACCTCCAAAACATACGAAGAGAAAAACACCCGAACCCCTTGAAACACTCACTCCCCTGCTTGTAAAAATGCCCCTAGGAACAGGCAGATACAGAAGTGGGTGGTAGAATCAAAATCAGAATCTAATGGCAACCGTTGCATCTGAAAATCATTCCCCACACTAAAGGCAGTAGTATTTAGTGGTTTTAAAGGAATATCAAGATATTTCAGTTTGCTTACAGCAAGAAAACAAACATGTTAATCATTCTGAATTTATACTTACAAAAATCCAGCTTAGAGATAATCCTTTAAATCCCTGGTAACAGTATTATTCCAAGTAAACGTCACTGAATTAGGTTGATTTTAATCTTTCCAGACCCTGACCAAAAATGGTATATAACTACAACAAGCTATACGACTACCAAAACCAGCAAAAATAATATTATTGGTATTTATATAAGCGAGATTCATTATGTAATAATGGCATTCCTTCAGTTTCATACTTATTTCCTATGTCAATCATGATGAATCTTGAGTTTAGAATACCAACATGACAATTCACACTAACCACAATTTGCTGCCTTCAAATTGAAGTTGTAAAGCAACATTTAGGATATTTGCATTTTATTATAACTTAGTCAGTAAGATGTCAGTGATAAAAAAAATCCTAACTTCAGAATTTACATGAAGAGCTATTTTGAACATAATGTAGATAATTATCAGATAAGAATTTAATTAATTCACAAATACTTAGTGTTATTTATCACTTTGGGGAAAAAAATCCTGAATCCTTGAGAACAATAATTATACTGCTATCAAAAATATGTTGTACACTTGTAAGAATTCCATTCTAGTGCTATAGGAATAAGCATTAGGCATTCTAATATGCTCTCTCTTGTGTATCCATCTCCTCCCTTTGTCACTCCACTACAACCCCCCAAAATACAGAACTGCCTGTCTGGACTGTAGAATTTTAGGTAGAAGAGAAAGATAAGTTTGTTAGAATAAAATACTGATTCACAAATATTGATAAGCTTGCAGAGAAAAGAAGGAAAGGTTTATAAACCCAGTTTCAAAAAATACGACAGACCTAGAGAATTTACTGCTTCAAGAACACAAAGAGAAATACATAATTTCATTTTTTCTGAGGCAATTGAATGAGATAATAGATAAATCCTGTCAGGATGGATCTGACTGCATTGCAGTAAATGATAAAGTAAGTGTCCAATATTTTCATTATACAGGCTGGCACATTTGCAATATAACTAAAAATACAACATATAATGACTATTCAAATCAATGCTTTTAACAAAATTATTTTAATGCTTTTGATTACAAAGCATATTCAGATTAAAAAAAACCAAAACCACAAAACACCACCACATACTTTAAAGCTTTTCTCTAGAGCTCTCCCTGCTCGTACATTAGGCATGTTATTACAGGGTCTAGTGGTGCTTCTATACTGAAGGTTTTGGCTGCCTTCTTCACTCTAACCTCTTTGCTTAGGAATTTATTAACATATTGAATGATATGCTTTTGGTCTGAACTTTATAGAAAGGAAATTAAGCTCTTTTCTAGGGGAGTATTTATTGACCTAAAATCAAAGCAAATGGAAACATCATGTAAAAGTATCTTCAAACACCATGTCAAAGACAAATATTTTTGTAAAGCAAAAGGAAGATAAGTAAGACAATTACATGATAATATGGTTCAGTCTCTTTAGTTATTTGCTTTTAATAGTGAATATTATGTCAACAAGAGAGCTGGACTGACTGTTTTGACAGTGGAATTCTGTCTTTTAGTCATATATAATGAAATGTGCTAATTCAATATAAGTTGCTGGGTAGCAGGTCATTGTGTATATCTTTGATGTGCAAATTCATGCTTATATGCTTTGAAGACTTAAGGCCTGAAGTCCGTACTGGATCCTCAGCAATAAAACATTTTATCCTTTGGTGCTTTATCTGAATGCTGTCTTAGAGAGATCTCTCCCAAGAGCTGGACTAGATGATGCCCATTCTGCAATACATTCAGTGTGAAAAGCAAGTTTTTAGCTAGCTGATAAGCTAAAAAGAGTCTTCATCATTCTTACTTACATTATGTGCTTGTTGCCACTTTATTGCCACACTGTTTTAACCAACGTGAAACAGAATATTGCTCTTTCAAAGGTTTCACAGTCCTACAAATGTTGTTACAAACATCTAATTTTTAAACTTAAAAATCTTAACTAATTAAGTGAAGCATTATCAATTTGCTTTATGTATAGTGATAGACTGATGTTTCATGGCTAACCTGCATTTGTCAAAATAAATGAAAAAAAATCAGTGTATCATGGTACAAAAACATAGACGTAATTGCAGGAGTGACAAAATTCTGATGCCATAATTCAGTAACAAATTCGCTAAATTAAGAAATCTTATGATGTTAGGATGGTAGCTCAAGATAGTGGAAGCTAAGCATGAGAATGGAGAGGTGAAAGAACTCCTTAGGGTCAACAAGCCTCAAAAAATCCTGAAAAGGACAAAATTCCTCTGGATATAAAAGAGGTTTCACCTCAGACCTACTGCTTATGCACCTACTACTATTCACATATTAAGCTCTGCCTCAGTTGTTAATGAACCCGGGAAGCTGTTATGCTATGCATCTTCTCATCTAAGTTTGCCTCTTTGAAAAGCAATCTAAAAAACCAATTTCCACAATATATGTTCCTTGGGGACAGTTACAATTACTCACAAATGCACCTCTGAGGTGGCAAGCACCTTGGTTTTTACTTTTCTCTGGGTGGATGTCAATGACTCAAATAAAAAAACTGAATCTCACTGCTGCCGTTGCTGTTACACTACTTCTATGGGTGCTGACCAGCCCAAAAAAGTCCTTTCAGGTGCCCATGACAGAAGCTGGTAAGAGGCCTCGAACAGTTCCTCACAGGCAAAGGGGCATCTTTGGCCAAAAAGTTTGACACAAGTAAAGAGAACGATTCAGCCTACCCGAGGCCCGCAGATTTGACTTTTAGGTTTACCTTGGTGCTTCTTACATAATTCAGTTACCTGTTTGGAAGCAACACCTATTCCTGGGTGCTGTGGTATAACCTGGCAGCCAGCTAAATACCACACAGCCAATTGCTCACTTTCCCCCAGTGAGATGGGGGAAAGAATCAGAAAAAACCCCAAAAAACACAGGGGTTGAGATAAGTGCAGTTTAATAGGACAGAAAATGAAGGTAAATTAGTAATAAAGGTAAAAGAATATACAAAATTAATGATGCACAATTCAACTGCTCACGACCGGCTGATCGATGCCCAGCCTGCCCTCAAGCAGCAAGCTGCCATGCCCTAGACAATTCCTCCCAGTTTTGTTGTTCAGCATGGTGCCATATGGTATGGAATATCCTTCTGGCCAGCTGTGTCAGCTGTCCCAGCTGTGTCCCCTCACTAACTTCTCATGCATGCCCAGCCTCCTCGGTGACACAAAGGTGTGAGAAACTGACGAATCTCTGACTTAGTGTCATCACTGCTCTGCAACAACAAAAACATCAGTGTGTCATCAACATTTTTCTCATTCTAAATCCAAAATACAGCACTGTACTATTAGGAAGAAAATTAGCTTTATCACAGCTCAAACCAGGTCACTGAGCCAGGAGAGGAAGGTTTTCCTCCTACATTTTTCCTCTCAAACTTTCCCTGACAATGTGTCAAAATATTTGTTCTCCGTTCCGTCACCTTTTCTCTCTTAGCAGGATTTTTTTATGTCTTAAATATTTTTTTGCTCTTAGACTCTGGCCTGCAAGAACACAAGCTTGTTAACTGAGATGGCAACAGGAACATCAATATTTTCTGGTGACAAGCTCATCATTTTTACTGTAAGGGGCCTCAATATACTTTCTAAAGATAAAGTGCATATCCTTCATTGTTTTCTTCAATACTTATTCCTCCCTTGAAGCCTCATTTGATTTCATTATTGAGCAGCCAGAATAATACCAAGTAGATAATCTCAAACACAATATTCATACAAAATAACATCGCTTCTCCACAGCCTTATATAAAAAGTCCTGTTCCAAAGCACCTGTGTTTGATTTCTGGTTGTGCCTTTTTGTCTTTCTATTCTTTTTTTTTCTTAAGCATTTTTCATAAACTGGGAAGAGTTCATAACCATGTTAAAGTGACAACAGATCAAACTATTTTCCAATGCTACTATATCACTGAAGCATTACTTGGAAAGAAGTGGCACCAACACACTGCATCCTGTGTTTAAATCTGTTTTAGTCACATTTTCTGCTGACAGTTGCTCTTTTTTGCCATCCAGTGTTTACACTGCTGAATGACAGAAGTCCAGTTTTGCTAATGTGGGAGACAAATCATTCCTATAAAAATTGAAGTAAGACTTTCTATTCTTCAGCAGCAGGTAGCACTTTAGCCCATAGATTTACAGGAAAAATATGACTTAAGAGATCCTAGTGTATGTGAGTACAAACACACAGTTCCATTTTGAGAGGTGTGGAATTCTCGCTATCCCTTCTGACTCACCACCTGCAACAATTCGAATATCTAGTTTATCTGTCTTCCTGTTTGTCAACTATGATACCAAAATCAGTCAGAATTCAGGGGGCTTTGCACATTCTGAGCTTGTTCCTACCAGACACAGAGTTTTAATTACATAGAGGGTAGGACAATGGCACTGTCATATCATTGGCACTGATGAAGTGGAGTCTGGAGGAAGATCTTGCAGACAAGGAGCTTATTTTGAAGATGAGGAACTGAACGGTGCCATATGATGACATATTAACAAAGTTAGTAGGAAGGAAAATGGGCATTCTGCAGTGAGATTCAGAAGCAGGAAGGCACAATACTAGAGCTTCTTAACTACCACACAAAAACGTAGGAAAACAATAGCTCAGAGGTAGAGTACCTCATATGCACAAATATAACAAATGCACAGGTTGACAGAAGACATTTAAGATTTTATATTAATGTTCTTGGAGGAAGAGAAAAAGTTGCCTTAGGGTCAGAACTGCCTGTTCCTTCACTCTTCTGTCTACTGTTCCCTATACAGTTTCTTGCAATGCACTTCTTTTCCAAACAGGCTTTTATCACAATCACCTTGCCTAGTTTACTCCTAATGAAAAATTTAAGAGATATGCATTACTCCATCCCTTCTCACTTAGGTGACCTGATTAAGGGGAGGGAGACCTCAGTGATTACATAATTCACATGCTGTTATGTCATCCAGCAATGCCTGCACTCATTTCAACACACACCAAGGGATTTTTTTAATAGAAAAGTAAAATGGATACTAAATAAATCAAACTACACTAATATTAGATCAGAATTCATTCCGTATGAGCTCCTGGACAATACATTTGAGTTAAGCAGAAGATGCCATCAAACTTTTTTTGGTCTGATACCTTTATGTTGCAACACATGTTGTCTAAGAGCAGTAGGTGTATTTAGCCATTTCACGTAACAAAGCAGATGATGTGACATTTGCTTCAAGGACTAGCATGCTAAATCAAACATATAATGGTAACTTAAATGAAAAACAGTTTGCTGGAAGTCCCACTTCAGACTGATACACTTAAAATGCCTATATCATAATTTCTATACTAATTATTTCTCAATGAAAGAATGTTCTTGTAATGTGTTCTACCAAAATAAGTGAATTTGAGACCCAGCTAGAATGTGGCCAACTTATGACACCCTAAACTTAAACTCCAGTAATATTCTGGATTGGGAAATGTGGATTAGTTCCTACAGAATTTATTTGCTCTCAATTCACTACTTATTCAGCAAAAAATGGTTTGATTAGCTATTTCATTTTTTTCATTGAAATGGCAAAATCATTTACAGCATTTAACAAATCCTTGTTCCAGAAAAGATGGTTGACTTCTATTGAGACTGCAGCAATACTAGGAAGTTAATGGCATATATAATGGCATATAATGGCATACATACAAACCTGTAATATTTTAACCACCACATAGTAAAACTATGTACAGTTAAATATGATATCATACCCTCATTTGTCCTTTGCCGACAAGTACTCAAAAATACGCTATTTGTTAACAGACTCTTCCAACCTTTTAAAACTAAAAATACATTAAATAAAATCTAATTAGCTACAGCCAACATTACTATTTAAAAATTCCTAGAAAAGACAGTTTGTATATCTAAACCTTTAAGTCATTTCCAGACTATGTAAGAATATTTGGTATCTCTGAGCAGTGGAGACATCCGATTTAAATCAGCTTAAAATTTGGGTGCTACATTTGAGGGACTGAAAATGACCCACTTTGGGATGTCCACTTCATGTTTCATGTTTGAAAGGAAATGGCAGCTACGTCATCCCACTGCAGAAAAATGCCTGCAGTAAGCAGATACCATACAGTCTAGAGGAATTCAGGTCAATCTCTTGCTCAAACACTTATCTCCTGTAGGACATGAAGTAAATGCCAGAGCCCTTCCACTTCCATTAAGCCATCAAAGAGAAAATGAGGTACACAGGGTGCTGAAGTATACAATCATTGAAGACTGAGAAGTTCAGAAACTAGAACAACTAGCAACAAGTACTGCAGACCAGCACGGAGAGGTTTATCCCCATCTCTTTGCAGAACAAGATATTACAAGAATGGACTCCTGTAATATCTGGAGTCCTTGGCTACTTCTGCCATTGTATTTAGGAATAAAAAGACGAATAAATTTCTTGACTGCAAATCTACAGAAAGACAGAACACAATTTGTTGCTTG
The DNA here is from genome assembly GCA_013397175.1 of Platysteira castanea. Taxonomy (NCBI): domain Eukaryota; kingdom Metazoa; phylum Chordata; class Aves; order Passeriformes; genus Platysteira; species Platysteira castanea. Next base: position 1,969,043 of record VYXC01011974.1, on the reverse strand, counting down.
AATTTATACGGCCATGCCAAACTCACACTGTGATAAATTTAAATTTTCTATGTGGATGGATATTTAAAAGAGGATGGTATTTGCATTGCCCACTGCAGTGGCCTCTACTCCCTACCCCTGTGCATTAGTCTTAACCAGACCAGTCCTGGGTACTAAGAGGACTGATAGGGTTGGCACGTTACAAACACAACAGCCCTTTACAATGGATAGTTACAGTGTCGGAAGGGGATAGTCCATCTGTGGTTAGGACAACACATCTCACTTTTACTACAGAAGGAAATAGCAGAAGTGCACACCCATACCCATACACGAAAGACAAACCTCCAGAATTCTAATAGCAATGTTATTAAACTGCAGGAAAATAAGTTCATCGAAGGAATTCAATTTCATGCCGTGTCAAAAGAAGACATCATTTTGCGTCAGATGTTTTGGCAAGCAGAATGCAGAGCAAACTCCAAGCTCTAATTGTGAGCTTCTGCCTCACAGTGTGAATTTTCCAAACTGAACATCTCACTGTCTAATTGAAGCATTCAACCAGCATCCATTCTGCTCAAGCAACTGTGTGAAGTTTGAAATACTGTATATAGGCAGTATTAATTTCTTTTGCTTTCAAGGCAACAAACCCTTGGAAATAACTATTCCTTAATTTAATGCTGAAATGTAACTTCAATTACTAAGAAGCAGTCTTTTCTTGATGAAAAAACAATTTGTAAATATCCAGCAGGGAATGATGTTACAGCTTAATACAAACCACACATTTTCATCCCTACTTTATTGCTTCTCCTGTTCTATCACCACACAGAGACACCAACAGGTTTTAAATTAAGCCACCCATATATCCAAGTTTGGACAGGATCTAGTCAGTGTTTCTGGATCTCAGTCCTGATATTCATAACTTTACTTGAGAGTCATCCTTTGGACAGAAGGCAGTATAGTCTGTCACGGTTCAACCCATATATTTGATATCTTTTTTTACTCCTGCTCTCCATCCTCCTACATTTGTTTATAAAACTTTTGCCAGAGATGAACCAAGACTATAAGCACTGGAAATCATATTTTAGCTGTCTAAAGTAAAATAGCAATAATGCAATGATTACAAACTTAGGAAAAGCATGTCTTAAACAAAGGTCTATCTTAGAACATCACAAAACATTTTTCACAAACCTTCCTTAATTCTAATCTCATGCTTTACTCTTTTTGTTTGACTTCCGTATCCCAGAAAGAGCTGAAGGTTGAAGGGGGCGGAAGGGGGTGGGGGGAGAAAGCAGGTGACAGGTGAGGTGAAGGAGGGGAAAAGGAGAGGGGGACACTTGAAACTTGTTCTAACACAATATATTACTTCTCCCTATCAACCTTGTATTGCTTGAGCCACAGTATTCAGCAGCATTTCAGGCTGGACAAAATCCTTCTGGCTTTGTTTCTTCATCACCTCCCTTTCATGTTTCTTATCTCCTCTTAACACAATAGTCTAAGCCTCTGATTTGCTCTAAGGCCTTTAGAATTCACAAGATGGTTTAGTTTGAGAAAACTGGATGTCATCTGTTCTATTGCCTTTGTTCTTAAAGCAGTGCTGACCAGCAGCCTTGCCCAGGTCCTCACACAGGGTTTTGGCCAGTTTTGAGTGTCTGCTGGGACAGGGAGTCCACAGAGGAAAATCACTATGGTGCCTGACTTTAGTGTGAAAAAAATTTTTCCTAACTTATAACCAGAATTTCCCATATCTACTGGCTACTTCGAGTTTAGCACTGTAAGACAGCACAGTTGGTATAGAATTTATAGAAGGTAAGTGTCTCCTGTAAATGATTAATACCATCCCAAGTAAGCATCTCAGATGGGATAAGTTGGTTTCTGTGGCCACCCATCTTTCTGCATTACTCTGGAAAGAGCTGAATGGTTGATTCAGATTGGACTCTTTGCTTTTAGACATCAATTTAGGTCAGATACGCCTCATTCACTCTAACTTAAATTTCTGAAAGGTCACAGAATGATTTGTTTATATCCTCCTATGCTAGGGGTTTAGAAGCATACTTTGACACGTGCTTGAACTGTCAAGCATGTAGAGATGAAAGAACCAAACCAGACTTCTTTTTTGTCTTTATACTGGAGTGGTCTCAAGTAAAGCATCTCAAACCTTACTAAAATAGTTAAATATACTAATTTGCAGCACTGGTCATTTAAGTAGCATTATAATTTTGGCAAATAATTTTATTTAATTACAGTAAATTTCTAGCTGAAAGTAAAGAAAATATTGGTAATTTATTTCAACATTATTTTCTCACTCTGAACCAAAACTGTATCTCTATTTTTTCCAAGTAAATTCCAGACAAGCCTATGGCAGTCTAATTGCTTGTTCTTTCTACCATTAAGTTTATTGACATCTACCAGCTTCCTTTTTAAATCATTATATGAATATGCATTTGATTTCTAACACACAATTGGATTAAGCCATTTGTCTTCATAGATCAAATATACTAGTTTGCTTCTTTGTTTAATTCAGTTCTTTAATACTGATTAGAAGACCAAATCTGAATATATTAAAAAAATAGTTCATTTAACCATTTGTCTAAGGAGGAGCGAGCAGACAGTGATAGCCACAGAAGTGAGATACGAAAACTAAGTTAAGAAAATCTCTGTAGTTAGAGCCATATACTTCCAGGGAAAACACTGTAAGAGTGACAAAAACTAAAGGGGAGGAGAAGTAGTATCACTAGAAAGACCTGTAGGTTTCTTCAGTAAATCAGTTCCACGCAAACTCCTTAAAAACCTAAAAATGGTTACTTTAATGCATTATTTTTATGTGTTTATCTAGAGATGGATCTATGAGGCTGTGCGAGTACAGATTAAACAACAAAAATAGGATTTACCTCTGATTTTATTTTTTTCTTTAATCTGGATAGAGCAATGAAAAAATGCCTTTAGGCACTAAGATATAATTAAGGCTTAATTTTCCCTTAAGCATAGCTGTGATAGATGGTCACATGAAAACAAAAATTAGGTGATGGTATCAAGCAGTCATCATTGTCAAACCCTGATTACTCAAAAGTGATAAACCTTTTGTAGTATTTAGGGGGAAAAGGTAAGGGAGTAGGAACTCATATTGACAGAGGATAGAAGCATAAAAACTTTTATATGGCAGATATCTGTAAATCTTTATCACTTTTCAGACTTTTCAGGCACATTTTGTTTTCCAGGCCTTCTGTGAATATTTGCCTTGTTTTCAAAACACAACCAGAGCATGAAAACAGAGCCTTAAGGGCATGAATGCACTATCACTCCCTGTTAAAGAAATGGGAAGTAAATCAGAGCACTAAAAGGGAGAAATTACTTTCCTGAAGTAAGAAAAAGCTTAACCAGGCCCTAGGAATTGTCATTAGCTAATGGGGATGAGCAATCTGCAGAACTAGTCAAGAAGCATTTTGCTGAAGTCACTGATCTCTGCCAGCCTGCTTAGGTTGTTCACACCAAAGAGTGCAGACACTTGCTGAATTTGCTCTAGATGAGGTAATCAACTGAAAATTAAACAAATGACCAATAGCCACAGACCTCAGTAATATGTGAAAGAGGGACTGGTAGTAATTACATGGTAAGATAAAGGATGTATGGTAGAGCCAAATTAAAGTTACTCAGACATCTTCTGTGCAAAATTAATGACTGATAAACGAGATGAAATAAAACAAAGCCTAAGGATGTGTTTTAAAAGACTAGAGTGTCAACTTCAACCTTTAGGTTGAAACTCATTAGACTAACTTGAACAGATTTTCTTTTGTTCTCAGTGTTTCAGTATTGCTGGGTTGAGGAAGAAATACATCAAAGAGGCTACTTCAGGCTCAGAAAACAGGAGGAGAAGAAAGAAAAACAGTGCATGGCTGTCTTATCATCTAGAGTTGGAGCTAGCTGAACAACATTCAGATTAATTCCCAAGCTCACAATGACTCCCCACAAGCTCCTGTTACCATAGAGAACTTTTTCAAGTTCAAAAACCATCTGACTGGTGCTGTCTGTAAGACTGGAAACTTTTATCCAGTAAAACTGCCAAAACCTTTAAGAATCATCACTATCAGCCAGATTGTTCTTCCTCAACAAAACTGTCTCTAAGACTTGGTGTTTGCCTCTCATTCCATGCTTTGAATGACCAGGAACGATTAACAGAAACTGATGATTTTTTTACACTATTGCAGGACAAAAGCCTAGCAAGATGGTAAGTCCTTAGCATAGCTCGGAAGGCTGGAATAATGCACGCTTATCACCAGCTGTAGCTGTCTAAAAAAAAAAAAATCTGCTGATTATATAATCATCTTAAAGCCCTGCATAGGTTGAAGACTTGAATGTTGTTAATGACAGCTAAAGACCAAAGCAGATGATTGTTAATCCTTCTCTTACTTAAAAGAAGTTATAGGCTAAAGAACACATTATTGTAGTATTAAGTGGCTTTTTGCTTTACTGACCAATCTTGTGTCTTACTGAAAATCTTAACAAATGTTTTAGATGTTCAACTACTGAACTCAAAGCTGGTCTTCCCAACCTTTCTCCTCCTGTGTTTTGGTCTGCAGAAATGATGTTTTGACAAAAATAGATAAAATATTACAGTGTTTTATTGGGAGTCAAGCTAGTATTAATAGAGATATTAATAACAGAGATATTAATCAAATCTCCAAATGAGTAAGGGTGAGAATCCTAACACATTTTATACATTGCATGTTCTGTATTTTTCAGTTCTGAGTTGGTTATGTTCTGCCTTTTTCTCACTGAACTAGAAGACAAGAAAGTTTTAATTTTACCAGAATTCACAGTTCCTTAATTGTTTATATTCAAAGTGAATTATTTGCTTGTACTAATACAAATGCCATTAACCACAGAATTTTGGGTTTTGTACTTTCACCTGAGCTGTTTAAGGGACTCTAAATTTAGCATCTCACAGAGAGAGCCCTTTACCCTCAGGGTCTGCATCAATTTATGTGCCATATCACAGTCGCTTCTAAAAAAAAAAAAAAAAAAATTGAAGGTCTTTTTAAAAAGTTGCCATGTTTTTTGAAGAAACAGCTAAAGCAGATAATTCTAAATGAAATAAAACTTTTCCCAATCAACCGAATGGGGAATGTTGGGGTTCTACCAAATGAACAAAACACAAACTAACTTCAGATCCATAGTTTTTTCGCAATTCAGTGTAATCCGAAACAGACATTTATCCAGGTTCTAGAAACTCAGCCTGTTTGAAGAGAATAGGAGATATTGTTTTTATGACACTAAATAGGAGGCTTGAAAACACGTACTTGCTGAAGTAGATTTTACTTTTATTATTTTGCTTAATGGAAAAGGAAGGAACTTCAGACCCAAAATATTTGCTATCCTCTCTATACATAGAAATTTAAGAAAAATTCCCCTTTATCAGAGAATCCTTATTGAAGAACAGAGACTGAATAGCTGTGCCACTCTGACATTTTATAGTATCTAAGGATTTGTTCTTAAAGAAGGATTTTCCCTGATTTCAGACACATAGACTCTTTCTAATTATGTGCTTGTTTATAGTTCAGCTTGAGACATATTTCCAGTAAGTACCAAGGTAATTCTCTCTTTTCTTTCAAATTTAGAAGAAAAACATAATTGGGTTTCAAATAGCTTCCCTAAAAACAAAAATAAAGATCTAGAGATAACAAACTTGCTTAAAAAACTTTCAGGAGATAATAAATTCCTGGGAAAAGCTTGCAAGTAAAAAGGAAAGGACCTGTCCCTGCCAGGAACAAGGACAGAAGGACTCTTTAAGTGGAAACTGGATATTTTAACTTGTTTTGTAGTGTTTCCACCATTACTTTTATGAGTGTGTGTGTGCTAAGCAAATGCATCTTTCAAATACCTGTTCTGAGATATTTCTCTTTTTTTGAAAACCTTCTGCTCTTCTTCGCACCTCTCTTCCTTGCCAAATGCCATAAAGACAGTATTTTCCAATCCTTTGGAAAAGGCAGTCTCCTCACTGCCTCTCCTCTCCCAGGCACCCCTCTCTCATGTTACTTCCTAACGCCAACAATAGCTTTTGCTGCTTCCCAGAGCTGATAGTGCTGTTTGGGAGGGCACTGCTATAATTAACTCAGGCATCACCCCTGTGATTTATCTTGGTCATCTGAGTCCTAGCAACACCAATAATGTAATGGGTTGGATCCATTAGCAAATCAGTCCATTACAAACACAAAATATGAGTAAGGTGAGGTACATTTCTTCGTCCACTTCCAGCTCCCACGAGCATAGCACCTTAAAAATAGTACTTAGACTTCTACTGTTAATAGCAAGTCAAAGTTCATATGTTCTCATCTCTTCCTACGACTTAGGTTACCCAAGAAAATTTTCCTATGTATCGCTCTGCTTGGATATATTAGGCACTGTCTGGAGAAGGGAATTAGAAAACTCAAATTACCACATTAGTAGTTAAAATAAACAAACTCTCCTGCTGATTCCATACAGTTAAGCATGCTACCTCATGGGGGGCTAGCACATGCCAAGACAACACAGTTGGCTCAAGAACTTCCTAAAATATACCTCACTGAAGGCACAGCCTGGCAAGCATTGCTGCTTGTGTTCTCAGCTCTTCTGGTCTTCCGTAACTTGTCAGAGCAGGCACAGATAACACTTGGCTTGGTCCTGGAATTTTAATTTTTAACAAAGCAAAGGACAGGGTGGACTACAGATAAGTTTAATGAAAACTGGACAGGAATAAAAGAAGTAAAGGCTGCAGATTTATACCTGTTCTATTTTCTTGACAAATGTCCCAGGAGTAAATAAATACCACTCCCCTAAAATTTTCTTTAAGTATTCCTTTCACAGGCATATTATGTTCAACTTCAGAAATTCTTCCCATGGCCTCCATTCATTAGAACTGCTCTCTCTGACATTCAAACATGCTGGCAGTTTCACAGTAGCAAATTACTGAGAGAAACTTCTCCTGGGCAGCTTTGTAGCAGGCTTTACACCAACTCTAACTGTAATTGAGAAAGCCTCTTTCCTATAAAGATTTATTCTTTTATCTGCCATTTTCCTTCACTTATAGACTACTTAGCCTTCTGTTGTGAGTCATTAAGATATCTTTTACATTTAGTTCTAAACATGATTGTTTTTATTGTGTAAGGAAGTTACACAATTTATTTAAATTTTTTCATATTTTCTTATTAAAAATGTGCAAATTTAATGTGTCATCTATAACTTTTTACTTGTGAAAATCACAAAACATTGAATTCTGGACAAAATATGATTGATAGAAAATCTCTGATTTATATTCTCTGAAATAGTAAGAATTTGATACTCATCTATTTTATATAAACCAATTTGAAAGAGAAACACAGATTTCCTGGGAGATACAAGGGTTTGTACTATTGTTTAATGAATTATTTTGATTACTAATTTAATCGATATGACTATTAACATACTTTAAAGATTTACTTTAAGCATTCAGTAGAGCCAAAAGGAAAGATGCCAGATAAAACCGTAGTTGCATGAGAATCTGGAATTCTATATCCAGCTTTACTGCACAAATGACCCTTGGGGATTTTCTTTCCTTATTAAAAAAAAATTAGGATAAAATAAACTAGACAGGACATGGACATTAGAGATATATTTCATCAGAGAGTTCTTCAACACACAAAGACACCAGATAAATGGATTCTTCAGCATGTGCCATGAACCAGCCCAAATGACTGAGTAAGAAGAGGAGAAAAGTGCCCCAAATTTTCCATTATCATAAAGGTTAAAAGTGTGTATGTGTTTTAAGACACATTCCTGAATAGTAGAGGAACTGTTACTGCATGCTATGAATAAACAATTAATGAAGTAACTGTCACGGAAAGTCATGCTTTTTTCAAGAAATCTTTGAAATTCCTAAGAACAAATTGCAAGTAGTAAACAAAAACCCCAACAAACAAACAAACAAACAAACAAACAAACAAACAAACAAAAATCTGCAAATAGTTATTCATCTATGCTAGAAACACAAATGTACCTAAGGTTAGAAAAAATTCATTCCATACTTCAAATCCTTCCAAATGTCTGTTCATCAACAGAAATAATAACAGTGATTTTAGAATTTTATCACTTTTTTTCATCCTCAGACTACAGGAATAAAATCATTGCTTTAAGTAATTTCTTCTCAGTTTAATTTAATCTTTTTAAAAACAGGTTAATAACTATCCATGTTTAAACTGTAGGTTTTATGACTTATACTTATTATGCGAACCATTAAATTTTTATAGTCTTTGCAGAATAAAATAATCATTGATCTTTTTCATCTGAGTGCTATTAAGACAAAGGGTGTAAACATCAACTGATTAAAACATTATTTAAAATGCTTTCCAAAATGCTTCATAAAATTTAGTTTTAAGTAATTTCACTCATCAAGACTTGACAAATCTGAAGAGTAGTTCATTTAATTTCCTTTATGAGAATGCTTTGCATTCAAAGCAAAAGCCTGAGGGATCCTCAGTCCCCATAAAAGGCTGTGCTATTGCCTTTGCCTTGGGTACTGCGACTTCCCAACAGCAAGCTGTCTGCTGGCTCACAGTGCAGTGCCCTCAGCAAATGTGTAAGGCAGGACAAGATGACTCAAAAAGTCTATTCCTTCACTCTTACTAATCACCAGTTAAACAAACAAGCAAGTGAGGCATTTAGATCCTACTGACTGCTTCAGGAACAACAAGAAACCACTTGAGTAAATTTTAAAAAATACACTGAAAACGAAGCTTGTTGTATGTCATTTTTAGGTATGTGTAGTCCTTTTCCCAGAGATCACTTGCAGCCTGCAACACTTATGAAAATGTCTTCAAGATTATACTCCATAGCCTACTGTGTGGCCATTTATACAATAGCAGAGTCATGAGCTCGTACAAACAGGGTGTTTGTGCCTCAGACCTGTTTAATTATGGGCATGAGAACTGGCGCAGAACAGTTAGAAGTTCACCCATTCTGACATGACAAGAAGGAGCAGCACAAACATCTGTTCCTCAGAGACAAGGTGCTGAGCGACTGGAGAGTGATACACTGCCCGGAAAATCCTGAAAAACCAGTGAGCTATCAAACAGAAGGTGAAAGTGCATGTACTGTAAGATCAGCTTCCGTGAAGAGCAACATTTACCTGCACCCAAAAAGTATATACAATCTGTAGGTGGCCAAATGACCACCAGCACTGAGGTATCCATAAGGACCTTGAATGAGGCCGTGGAACCGAACAGAGAGGGATGGTAGGTGGAGAAGGCCAAACACAGGTGATGCTATTTCACACATACACAAAACAAATCTTCCAGATAAGTCAAAGCAGATTAGCCAAAGACACACATGACACTTCAAAAACTGGACAGCAACCAGGAAACCAGTATTTTACTTGCATCCACATTACAATTACAGAGATGAATTCAAGGATAGATATTATAACGTTCAGCAAGGTGAAATGACACAACATAGGCTATCTTAAGGTAACCTTAAGATTTGCTTCCCAGGAGAACATACACCCTAGAAACCTCAATTTCTTCAGAAAGTAATCATAGAAGGTCAGAGCACCCTTGATACAAATTTAACTTAAATAAAAATAAAACTTTTTAATTGTTATTTTTATGGTATCTACCCATTTGTACTCAAAAAACTCCTTGAAGGTCTCAAGGCTACTGTATTCTATGTG
>VYXC01011974.1:1725426-1957764 GCA_013397175.1 Platysteira castanea | reverse complement strand
CAGTATTTTACTTGCATCCACATTACAATTACAGAGATGAATTCAAGGATAGATATTATAACGTTCAGCAAGGTGAAATGACACAACATAGGCTATCTTAAGGTAACCTTAAGATTTGCTTCCCAGGAGAACATACACCCTAGAAACCTCAATTTCTTCAGAAAGTAATCATAGAAGGTCAGAGCACCCTTGATACAAATTTAACTTAAATAAAAATAAAACTTTTTAATTGTTATTTTTATGATATCTACCCATTTGTACTCAAAAAACTCCTTGAAGGTTTCAAGGCTACTGTATTCTATGTGATGGGAGGTGACAGCTGCTCATCATAAGCATAGAAAACTGCTAATTCTCTAATTGGAACATAATCCTAAAACTGTTAAAATAAGTTGTGGTAAATCAGAGAAGGAGTTAGGTTGAAAGGAACCTGTAAAAATCATCAGGCCCAATCCCCTGCCCTTGGCAAGGATATCCTTCACCAGATCAGGTTGTTTAAGGTCCANACCAAGAACAAAGTGCTGCAGCTGGGTCAGGGCAATCCCCGATGTCAGCACAGGCTAGGGATGAACAGATCAAAAGCAGCAGTGTTGACAAGGACCTGTGGCTGATAGCTGACAAGAAGCTGGACGTGGCCCAGGAGTGTGCGCGCAAAGCCTGGAAAGCCAATCGTATCCCGGGCTGCATCCAAATCAGCGTGGCCAGTAGGGCGAGGGAGGGGATTCTGTCCCTCTATTCCTCTCTGGTGAGACCCCACCCAGAGTGCTGCATCCAGCTCTGGGGTCCCAGCATAGGAAGGGCCCCTTGGAGTGAGTCCAGAGGGGAGACGCCAAGCTGATCAGAGGGACGGAGCAGCTCTCCTGTGAGGGAAGGCTGAGAGAATAGGGATTATTCAACCTGGTAAAGAGAAGGCTTCAGGGTGACCTAATTTTGGCCTTCCAGTACTTGAAGGGACCATACAAGAAAGATCAGACAAGACTACTTACAAGAGCATGTAGTGACAGGACAAGGAGGAATGGGTTCAAAATGAAAGAGACTAGGTTTAGATTTGGTATCAGGAAAAAATTCTTTACTCTAAGGGTGGTGAGGCACTGGAACAGGTTGCCCATGAGAGTTGCTCAAGGCTGAGTTGGATGAGGCTCTGAGCAACCTGGTCTAGTTGAAGGTGTCCCTGCCCACAGCAGGGAGGTTAGAACTAAATGATCTTCAAGGTCTCCTTCCAAAACAAATAATTCTATGATCATATGATTCTATGGACTTCTCTGGACAACTTGTTTGAATGTGTCACTTCTCCCATAGTAAACAATTTCTTCCAATGTAAAGCTACCCTCCTTTTAAAAGCATTTCTCCTTGTCCTATCACTACAGGCTCCAGTGAAAACTCTCTCCCCGTCATTCTTATAAGTGCTTTTAAGTACTGATGGACCACAATAAGGTCACCCTAGAGCCTTTTCTTCTCCAGGCTGAACAACCTCAACTCCCTCAAGTCTTTCCTCATAGGAGAGGTGTTCCACTGCCCTGATAATACTCCCGACCCTCCTCATAATCTGCTTTAAGAGATTCCTGTCTTTCATTGTGGACTTTAGAACTGGATGCTGTACTCCAGGTGGGGTTGTATGAGATTTGAATAGAGGAGAAGAATTACCTCCCTTGACCTAATGGCCACACTGCTTTTGATGCAGCCCTGTCCTTCTGGGTTGCAAGCGCACATTTCTGGGTCATTATCAATTTTTCGTGCACCAATACCCCAAAGTCCTTCTCCACTGGGCTGCTCCCAATCCTTGGAGCCCCTAGTCTGTACTGATACCAGGGACTGCTCTGACCCAGGTGCAGGAACTTGCCCTTGGCCTTGGACTTCATGATGTTCACAAGGGCCCAATGAAAGCAATTCCAAATACAGATCAGGAGTGTTGCTAAAACATAAGATAATTCTAAGAGAAAGATAAGAAAAATTTTGTTATTTTCTGGGTTTAAACTTGCAGAAGGCCCAACTATAAACAAAAGCATACAGAGGAAAAAAAATTTAAAGGAGGTTGCAGAGGGACTAAGGTTAGATGCTCCTTAACAATGCATCAAGTCCAAAGAATAAAATAGCAATGATTCTGGAGACAGGTCCTAAGGATCTGAGACACTACTTCGCAGCCCCTCTGCAGCAGTGCAAGCAGAAATAACATCCATGCAGTCACAGGCAACCACATTTCAGAAACACTCATTTGTACCAAGTCAGAATATAAACTCTGCCTGCTGTTCATGAAATAGAGCATAGACCACATATAAGAACACATAGAGTATTCCTAGAGATCTGGATCCAGCCTAATCTTACTCAAAACTGGAAAAAGACAAAAGGCTTAATTTTACGATGTCTCCTGAGCTGTAAATCTTTCCTCTGTATCAGAGAATCAGTGTTTTACTGGTATTTCAAAGAGAACCCAGGGTGTAGATTAAGGATTTAAGTGTATGGGAACTAAATCTGGCCAATTCAAATGACTGAATATTTCATACTGATGTTGATTCATTCCTGTTTTGCAAGAACCAAATAAAAACATCTGAATTGCCACGATTTTTTTGTGTTGCTCATTCCCTAATTTCTCTACTTCTCCTGTAGAGTAATTAAACATTCTGGGCAGCAATGAAAATGTTATTATAAAAAACAGTTCCTGAACCCAGCCACTTTATTTGTATTGTTCTCTATTTTCAAGAACATTCAGCTAAACAGAAATAGAGATATAGACAGTAAGGGAGAGTACAGCTATTTTACAGCTCAACTGCAGTGCTATGTAAGGAAATGAGCAAGTCAAATCCTCTATTTCTAGATACCTGTAAATGAGCAGCTACCCAGAGACTGGCCCCAGAAGCAATAATCCCCTCTGTCTGACATATGAAAAATTTGGTGCACTACAGTCCTCCACCTGATAAAGGACCTTCTCATGGAAATAACATTAAAAATCAGCACAAAATATATTTTTACAGCCGAGTTCTTCTATATAGGCAGTATTCCATTTTGATTCACATCAGATTTAGGCCATTGTGTTGTTGCCTGATTATCCTCTTATGGAAACAAAGCATTCTGACAGCATGTCATCACTACTGAATTTAAAAGGATTTTATACGATGAGGAAAAATAGTCTCGTTATGCTACTCTGCTCAATTAAGTCAGAAAGCATAAAACAATACCATTATGTAGTGGCATACAAAAAAATTGACTTTATTTTGTAAATTTCAGGCTGATAATATTTAAGAAAACTAGCATGTATTTCAGAATCCTCTTCCACTCTTCACTATCAAAACACTACTTCTTATTCATAACATCCAGAAAATTGGCACATCATTTCTGCAGCACATATCTCTCTTCTAGATAAAATAACTATCCAGGACAAGAGCCTAAGGAAAAGTTTTTCTAAATCCCTTCTGACAGCTTTCTGACAGGTTTTCTCCGCATTTCCTGGCATAACCCTTCCCAGAAATACTCCTCAGCAAGCAGGTTTTCTACACTGTCCATTTCTATCAGCCATCTGGCCACAATAGGTGAAGACTATTACCTACAAACACAAGCTTCACCTCTATAAATAGAGAGTGCAGCCTTAGTGCTGCCCTGGAAGGTGCTGGGTTGTTGCGCAGGGTGGTTTTCAGGAAGCAAGGAGCACCACACTGGCTCTCTAACCCAAGCCACCACTGGATCCCCAACCTATGGGCAATGGACACTGTTAACTCCACCTCCTCTTTTCCCATATGGCAAACTTTAACCAGGGAAAGGTGAAATAGGAAGCTCTTAATAGTGCACCTGGGGCTCTTGACATAGAATAAGCAAACAGGAAAATCAGGGAACTGAACAAGAATTACTACAGATGGATCACGCTAAATATGTCTGTAGAGTAACAGTTCGTATCCCATCCATGTTTAGTACAACTCTGACACTGCCACTGCTCTTCCAAGTCATACATTTCTAGTCAAAACTGTAGTGATGTTCCTTTCCAAAGGATGCTTATTTAGGAAACTCTCCACTAGCAACAAGGCTTTAATTTGGAGTTAGGGATGGAGCTTTTCAAGCAACATCGTTCTTTCTGCTTTCAACCATTTATTCAGATCTTCCACACTGTGAACCTCTTCCCTTACAGATTGTGCTCATACTACAAAGTGTGAAAAAAATATTTTTTAGAATTTTTTCAGGAAAATGGTCAGCATACCCTTCAAAGAATAAACAAACAAGGAGTGCAACGTACTGTCTGATTTTCCACCTTGTAATGGCAAATGTCCTGGATTTCTAAACTTTAAATTCTCTCTTTTACTCAGGAGGCTGAAGTCTATAATTCTGAGAGCTTCAGAAATAAGCAAAACCTAGTTTCTGATGTACCTGTGCTTTGGAGACTATAAAAAAGGTCTACACGAGATCTTTTTCTGTCAGAGGGTCCATCAGCTTAGGGCTGATGCTGATGTCTTGCAAAACTAAGCATTTCCTCTTAGACCAGGGACTCATATCAATATCACCTACAAGTTAATTACCTTCAGACTTTTATGGTTTGTGAAATATCTTTGGAACAAACCATCGCCTCATGAACAGAAACACTACATATGCACATTCACATGCAAAGACCAGTACATGTTTAATACAACTGCTAGAGCTTTGCATCTCTGAGAACTAATTCTTAGAAGTACACAGACTTATAGCTTCTCTCTCTGCAGATGAAAACACAGAAGCATAACAAATGTTTGCTAAATTATCTCAAACATTTTTCAGAACAATTTAATTATTTTTCTATTCCTCTGAAAATTTTTAAATCATATTTAAAAAGCTACATATGCATTGTTTATAGTTGTAGTTTCTCTCATTCAATACAGTTTAGCCATTTAAATCCCATCCAGTTGATTCATCTTTTTAGATCAGATAAACTTGCAGTGAACCTGGGATTCTTCAGGGTCTGTTCCAGTGGGCTGTTTTCAGTTTAAACAGCTGTGTTGTTACAATTTCTTTTTACATGTGACTTGAGGGTACCCATTTGCTTCACAGTTAAGAGCTTAGCACCTACAAATGTTCAGCTAACCAGATTGTTAATTGCTATGTTTGCTGTATGCTATCTTGTATAAATAGAAAATGTTCCTCCTGAAACAGAGTGGTTCAAAGGTTCAAACGTTAACTTCCTAACTTTTGTCAGTTTACTCAGATTTTATTTTTCCCTCTACTCTGTGCCTGGGGATATTACTGATAAAGGTTTGCATACCCCATGTTATCTCTTCTAGTCTCTGCTTCAATGAAAGCCTTTGCCTTTGTGGAAATCAGTGTTCAGTATTTTCTTCAGAGGCAGCCAGCAAAAACTGAATTTGTTTTAGAGCAAAATCATCAGTTACAAATAAAGTAATCTTATGTTTGTAATAAACTGAAATTGAGTGAAAAATATTATAAAATACACCTTACTAGGATGATTTGCAATACTTAAGATTAGTATCTGTTTTTATTAGTTCTTATATACATCTGACATTCTCCACTGCTAAGTTAGTTTTGCTTTCACGTCTCTTAATATTTCTTTCCAGTTCATCTGAATCCTCAAATTCCCTGAAGATTGTCTTTAGATAAAATTAGAAGCATAACTGCTTAATAAATGGGAGCATTCCTCTGTAAACATACAATACAATGTCAGCACTTCTGTCATCTGATTTCTGAGTGGAATTTAATATATGAGCTGTGAATAGCTTATGACCTGTTCCATAATGTGGGATTCATCTAAATGTAGATGCAGCTGAGCCAGTCCCTCATTATAGTCTGAATAGATGAATGAGATCTTTTAGGGTTCACTTCACTTCATGCCAAAGTAGACATATAGCTTACATTGCAAGCTATGTTTGTGCATTTTTGTCCATGCAAAAATTGGAGAAACTGCTGATTTTTCTCCATTATATTTTGTAAAGAAACTCAGGCTGATTAGCTCAGATGCCTATGTCCATCATAATTGAACTCTCACAGTGATTAGGACTGCCATAACCAGAGACTTTTTCTCTGAAACGTGTCTGAACTTTTATTCAAGTTTCCCCTTGGTCACACTGTTCTCAAGTGAAGGCTGTTGAAAAGTGGCCAATAAGTGGCCAAAACTCTGGACTTTCCTCTAGCCTTTTGGGAAGTACTGCTGACATGCTGCCAAACTCATTTGTTCCTGTGGAATCGCACAAGGGTCAAGAGGTTTTTAGAAATCCATTTCCTATGACACAATTTATGACCCTGATGTCTCAATCAAGAGAAATGTTAATTTATTGACAACATGAGAGAGAACATCCAGTTCAGGTGTTCTTTTATGGACCACCTGCTTGACCTAGGTTTAGCCACAGAGCATAAATGATTCTCTGCTGACATTGTCAGTGAAGTCTATGAAGATAAAGTATCATCAACAGCTACAGTCGTTCATGAAGATGCATTTTTACAAAGATCATTTTTTGATTAAACAGTGGTTTTCTGTTTCACATTTACATACTGAGGCCCCTCTCAGAATTTCTGTTTAAGGTCTAACATGATCTGTGGGTTATCTTCTTCTTGGGCTGATAATGCTCAGCAGCTGATGTGCCCCCAAAAGTTTTGTCAGCTTGGAAAGAATTTCTGGAACTATGCAAAACTACTCTGCCAGTCTATACAGTTGGAGGTTGCTGCTAACCATCCCTGGCATATGAGCTAAACATAGAAGCGTTCAATAATGTACTGTTCACAAAGAAAATGGGAACACGGAGGATGATGCTGCATGTCAGCACACATGATGAGAAGGCAAAGGTCACTTTGCAAGGCATAAACTATAAGCAGCAAGGCAGGTGACAGCAGCTCTGATGACAGCATCCTCACACTCAGGACTGACATATCTGCCAAAGCTGGACTTGGCAGATGGCCACACATCACAGGAAGCAGTATTTTGCATGGGAACAGAATTCAGAGTGCTGTTAAAAAGGGCTTCAAGTCTCACTCCTGAAAGCTACGCTCACTTTACCAGTGCTCTTACCAAATTATATGCTACTAAGATGATGCTCAGGAATAACATGGTTTTGATACAAGTCTATATTTACTTTCTTACTTCTAAATTATTAGTAGTATAACTTATCCTCCCTCAAAATAATTATATTAGCTAAGCAGTCTGTGTAAGTAGCAAAAAAATCAAAATTTACAGAGTAACAGAGGATTAACAATTATTAACATTCATCATTAAAATTCCCTTTCAGTTATATAATTAAACAATTAGCAAAACAATCTGAAGACTCTGAACTATGAAAAATCCTGAAGAAAAAAATACAAGAGATTGTGATAGATATATCTAAAAACTCAGCTGGTCTATTGTATTAACTACAAACAGTGACGCAAGGCAGCTGACATTAAAAGATCTCAACTCCAAAGCACATTAAACAAGTCTAAAGTTGCATCCATTTAATTATGAGTTATTAGTAACTTGGTTAAACCCAAGTTTAAAACCTTGTTGCATAGTAACACACTTTTAAAAATCTAAAAAAATTATTTGTAATAGTAGTTTTTGACATATTATTTCTGTGCATTTTAAGGCTTCCAGCTTGTAGTTTCTCTGTCTATTAATGATGTGAACTTTTTGAATTTTAGACTGTATAAACAGTTCTGACTATTAGCTTATTGTAATTACTTTAAAGCAAAATTAACACCTAAGAAAGGTAAAAAATAAACATTTAATTACAGAAATTTGCTATGGATTGCTACAAATTGTTTCTAGAATGCACATGTTCTTTTACTTCTGTTAATTATTTTAATTAATATTTCTACATATCAATTAAAATTAGTTCGGAATGGAAAATTCCACCCCCTCTGTGTCTCTCCAAGTAGGTAAGCACATGTTATTAAGAGGTGTTTTTTGTATATCTAGTATATGTAAATAAGGAAAAGAACTTCCGAGAGTAATTGAAAAGGGGCATAACTTTATAAAGTCAAAATTAACATAAAAACAACCTAGACCCTTTTTTTTCTTTTATAGCATTAATTATCTCAGCCTGAAACAAGAAAAATGGAACATTGATGACATATGTCAGTAAAATAATTAAAATACTAAACAAGGAATGGGATTTCTATAATCATACATAGCATGACTAAGTAAAACCCAAAAAGGAGAACTCTATCCTTGTTTAAACCTAAGACATGAGAAATAACACATCTTAACCTGAAAAAAATACCCTGGATTGTTTTCCATTGGATAGCTTATATAGCAGGTAACACTATTTTCATTCTTACTTTATTTGCCCACACAGAGTTTTCTTCTTTAGGCTCCGTAAATTTTTAGCATTTCTCCAAAAGTGTGTTGGAGTTGGGATGTAGAATCCCATTCCTCTGAAACTTTCCCTGTCTGAGAGTTGCAGTGAAATGTAAGTTAGTGAAGCTCTGCACGTCCTAAATTACTGTGGGAAATTCACAAGCCCTGGGACTGAATATGGCCTGAAACTTTATTGCATGTCACTTGGGATCATACAATTTTTTCATTCTACATTTTTTCTGACTAACACTCAGGTAAGCTTCAATTTATGGCCTGTCAGCATATCTGAAAGAGCTATTTGGCCCTCAGTAAGGGGGAGGATATTCCAGGTTTAATGGAGTACATAAAATCCTGCTTTGTGCCCTCTTGGGTCTTCCACGGAAGCTGTGGCTCGGTGAGGTGGCCCGTAACTGTTTGGAGTGTACTTACTGCATTGAAGTTGGGGAAGAGATTCACTGCTGCGGCAGTGTCCAGGGGAAACGGAAGGAACGGCTTAATATCCAGCGATGGCTGCAAGGGTGGTGCAGGAGGACGCACAAGGGCTGGAAGAGCAGGGCTCTGGCATGTACCACCTACACGTCCAAAGAGACAGAAGGCAGTCAGTAAGTGCTATGATTAGCAGGGCGGGGAAAAAGCCAGCACACACTCACACACAAAAAAGCAGCAATAGAAAGACAATAGTGGATCAAACAAATACATTTTGACTTGTCCAAAAATTACTGCATTACTGTAAAAAAGCACAGCTGACTCAGTGACTGAGTGGGTTATAATTCTTTGCCAGGAATTGCTTCAGGTTTCAGTCTATCATGATTAGAATTACGTTATAAACCATTTCTTTCCACGGATAACCTGCAACAAGAGTTCAGCATGTCTAACTTCCCTTGAGAGCTTCAACTTGTCTTATTCTCTTAAAATTCCAGGGCTTCATCCTACCCTGTTGCTCAACCCTACAAAGGCAGAGTAGTCAAAAAGAAAAAGAACAACTTGCTGTTCGGCTCAGCAAAAGTCACGTTATTTGCAGACTTCTGCTTTTTTAATTAAATGCTCACTCATGGAGCCAACCTCTTCAGTTTCAATTTAAACCCCAGAAACACAACATACCTTGCTGCCTCAACAGTTGACCAATACAAATCTAAAAATAACAGTTTCAGGAGCCACTGATTCTGTTTATGGGAAGGTACCAATGAACACTTTCTGCTCTTTGCAAGGGGTGGAGCTGATTCAGACTCCCAGCAGAAAGCTCCTCCCAGCTAACCACCAGCTCTGTGGGAACATAATGCAAATGAAGAAATCCCCTTGCATACCAATAAGGCACTACCTGTTTGCAGTGGACCCTGTTTTGCTTATTTGTTTGCCCCTGGTCTCAGCCAGTTACAAGCTGGAAGGATCTAAGTTCATTCTCTGTTTTCAGTGTCTCCTATATTTTGGTTGCACTCCAAAACATCAATTCCCTCTTAATTAAAGACTATTTGGATCCTAGGAAACTGTTAAAATATGCCAGTGTTCTTCTAATCTGAGAGGCAGGCAACAGACTGTAAAAACCTGCTGGTAAGAGTCCAAGAAACATTGAAAAAAAAAATGTAAGGGGAGTTTTACCCTACTCACTGAACAGAGATACAGGCAGACAGATCAACAGAGGGAGAGATCTGAAATCTGGTTCTTTTTTTCCTCTCATACATACACATATTTCATTAGACAAGTTGCATACATCCTTTAGGAGCCCAAACATAAAGCAGTCAAAATGATATGAAATCTCTCTGTATTTGGCCAGCAAATTTGCTAAAAAGGTTTGTCACGTTGTACATCTAACTGAGGGCTAAGGGCTAACAACACAGGATTTAATTAACCAGTTGTAGAAGATCATCCAAGTTGTGTTTCTATGTATAAAATCAGCTGGAGCCAAATTTTGAAAGACTCTATTTGTTGCCAACTTTCAACTCCACTGTGAAGAGTTTCACTAAGAATCACTAGTAAATTAAAGGTACTGGATTAGGGATCACTGCAATCTCGTGACAGGTTTTTTCCCAAGAACAACTGCCACTTTTGGAGTAGTTTCCACATTGTACCTCAATGTAATTGTGTAAGAGATCAGCCTTTGAATGCAGCAGCTGAAGATATAGGCAACAGAAAAGCAGAGGGCAAGCAGCTCTGCTTTCCACAGCTCACCAGCATACAATTATCAAGGATTTGATTGCCATTGCTTTGGCAATTGCTATATTCCCATGACATTATTACAAAAACACTGTAAAAATAAATTTAACAGGTTAGAATGATGATAAGGTAGTGTTGAACATGCCAATCATACTACCTCTGAATAGGAAAGACCCATAAAGGTACTTTTTTACATGTTGGAAATACTTAGCGTTACTTATGTAAAACTTTCACACATCATGAAAGGAAGAAGTCACTCTCACTAAAAGAAAAAAAATACAGATTGCACCTGAGATTGTACAGAGTCACACAGAAATTTCAAGGTGAGCATTTGCCTGCCAACAGCAAAGAATTTGAAGCTAATTAAATATTCTGTAACTCACAAATGCAAATGTAAACTGGACTGAGAAATGTCACCTGTGCTTGGGGACACAGCTCATTGGGTCTCAGTGCTGTGGAGAAGAACTTCACAGGTTCGGATTACCTACAGCAACAGCATTGGTATCCCAAACTCATCTAAGATACCGCGCCACGAAGGATGAAATATTTCTGTTCTGTGATCCTTCCCCGTGGCATGACTCGGCACTCACGCACCTGCTGCTGCCAGCCAGTGCGATGCAAAGCCATCTGGGGACAAGAACAAGCTTTAAATGGAAAAATCCAGCCAGCTCTGCAGGACCTTGGCTGGGACTCAGAGCCTCTGGAACAGAGTTTAAAATCTACCACAGTCCTGGCTACAGTGGCACTGAAAATTAGTATGTTCAGGAGCACAGCTGCTCTCTGTTTTTTCGATAGTGTCAGACATGTCCCTAAATGATGGAGCATGTGAGAGGCATCATGAAATTTGAGCCTTTGCTTAAAAGAAGTTCTCCAATGTTTATGGCTGAAAAAATTAGCTTCTCTTTCCATTTAACACACACAGAGTTGTAGTCTGGAATCTGCAACAGAAAAACTGAAGCAAAGGCAACCATTTTTGTGACTCAGCTTAGCTTGGACAACCTTTGAGAACGCCAATGTTAACTATTTCACACCTAATTAGTAGAGGGATGTAGAGGGGTAGAAGCCCACAGGGAAGAGTTCTTGAAAAGTGTACACGGATAAATTCCAAGTGTTACTGAATGTTGGGTCACAGGGAAGAACCATAAAATTCGCTTATGATGGTTTTGGTGTTGCATAGGATAAGCTTCTCCACAGAGACATCCATAGCATTCCCTGAGCAGATGCAGCACTGCTGATCAACATAATGAGGGTGAAAGTTCAAGGACAGCCTTTTTACAAACTTTCTACCAGCAAGGGTTGGATAACATTGACCAATAAAACTAGGATAAAATCCCACAGAACTGGTAGGTTTTGTCCACAGCCTGTGCTTGATGTTCAGTATTATTATTATTATTACCTGAAGTTCACATAGACAACCTTGTCTTTATGAGGAGCATGCTACAATTACTTAAAATGACAAGATAATAATGTATTTTCTAATTCTAATCTTACAAGTTAGTGATGGTTAGTGTCTAATGCCTTTCTAAAGAGAAGGAGAATCCGATTCTAAATGAGACATGAATGTTCAGACATTTGAGAAATTCATGTCAATATCGATACTTTAATTTTCTTTGTAGGCAGACCAAGAGTAATACAACTTAGAACCTTAATTAGCTCAGCATTTTGACCAAGTCTGAAGTAATCATTTGTTTCTTCAATTTTCAGACAATTTAAGTCACAGTCAAGATAACCACTTGGACAGAGACACTGGCTATACATCCAAAGAGTGAGCATACAAGTTTGGAGAAAAGCTTGCCACGAACCTTTGCACCTTCCTATATCACACTGAGACTGTTTTTGAGAACTCCTCTAATATCAAACAGTGCATTTTTGCGCAGGGGTGCAGTTCTGTGTCTCCAGTTGGGACTAGACATTTTGCCCTACCACTGGGTAATTTGGGTTGCAATACAGCACCATGTTCTGGGCACAGACAGTCTATGTACTACAAAGCCATGTGCGCAACATGAGGTTCATGCTCTTGGTGACACAGCCCAGTCAAGTGGGTTCTCCTTCTGGAACCACTGGTGATATGAACTTCAACAGCACAAGACCTTTCTTGCCTGAACCAGGGGAATATGACAGAAACAGATGAAGAGATGATTCCTGCCCATTCTGCCTCAAACTGTCCATTCCATAAGTTATTGGCACATTTTATTTGTTTTGAGTATGAATGTTTCACTATGGAACTGAAAATAGATTTTAAAATGAAAATTATTCTAAAAAAAAAAAAAAAAAAAAAACCAGAGGTTTTTAAAAATTTTAAAGTTTTAATCTTCCCTTAAAAATTTTTTTTTTCATGGCAATTCTTTACAAAAAGTTAACACCTTCTGGAGGAAATTTTGCTTTCAATGAAATAACACTTACTGAAAAGAAAAATTCTCATGCAAATTTTTGTGCCTAGTTCACCTGAAATTTTCCTTGGATCAGTGTTAAGTAAAGAGTATAAACAGCTGTAAGTACTGACCCTAAAATCTGGATTAAGAGAACTGCAAAGACTGAATATGCACAAAGGAAACCAAAGAAAATAGCCCTAGAGTAAACAGGCATCATAGGGCAGGGTGGTTTTTACATACAGGATAATAAATAGCAAGTTTCCTTAATGTTTTTAAAGGAGGCCAAGAGCCCCATTCTTCAGGTTCTCTAACAAACAGCTCAATAATTTGGCAACCACCTATTGCTGTATTTTGTGACTTGGCTATAGACAGAGTTATGTTACATCTTTCTCTGCATGGTCTTTCCTCATGCACACCCTCATTCCCAATCCTTTAGGTTTACACTTAACTGCAGACTTAGTTTCCAGAAAAAGAATTACAAGATTCATTATTAAATAGTCTCTCCTAAGGAAGAACCTAGCTCAGATTTTGCAGACACAAATATGTAGATAATTTTTTGCAATGCATTTGAAACTTGGAAGTATGTAAACTGGGCAGAAATTCTAAACTAATACCCCATTAATCTAAATCTTTTGCAGTTCTTCCATCACTGACTATTACCACCATAAACACTGAGTGAAAAAGCAATTCTCTGCAGAATTCCATTTTCATTCCTTCATTACATTGTAATATTTTCCTTCTGACCATGTGCACAGCCATTTTGAATACAGCAAAGACACTAAACTAATGCACCATTTCCCTTCCTTTCCAGAGTCTGAGTTGGTTTTCAGGATCATAACGTGGTTTCTCCAAGATATGGATATTTCCACGTTTTACAGCCCATCTCACACCTCTCTTAATATTTCTATGATTCCTTATTTGAGGTCAAAAACAATAGACACATTCTGCCTTGGCAAAAGCTCAGAGAACCTTTTGGATGGTATGCCTCAGTGAGGAAGCTGGGAAAGTACCACACATTTCCAACTGAAAGGCTGACTTCTAGGTAGCTTTAAAAGATAACTTCAAAAGGTAGCATTAATATTTTTTATATAGAATCCTAATATTTAACAGTTCACATGCAATAAGCGTTACAATATATCCTACACGGCCCGAGCCAAACCTAGAAAATTTTTTCTCGAAAATTTTCAAGAATGCTGAATGAGGCTATTTTAAACTATAAAAATGTGGGGAGCTCATGGTCTAGCTTATAAATGTTTAAAAGCTTACATTTGGATAACTCAATATTATCTAGAACTTTTAATTTGTTATGAATTAAGTATGCCAGTGGGCCAAAGAAAAGGTATATTTGGAGAGGTTTCTTCAAAAAGACGATAAAGACACATGCATTTAAGAATAGCAGGCTATCCATGATGAATAATACTTTTTCATGATCTAAAATATCAGACATCTCATTTATATTTTCAGGGAATCTGATAAAATAGGAAATTTTAAGACACCCAAAATCAAAAGAATAAACTTCTCTGGGATATAACAGAGAAAATATGACATGAATCGTAGATGTAGCTTTTAGGAATTAGTTTAATGTAATTCGTCATGGCCCACAGTCACTAGGGTACTCCCTTTTTATCACTGTATGGTAATCTTCATTTTCAAAACAGATACTTTTTTCAAAAACTGCTGAATTGTCCCTTTAAAGGTAAATTCAGTTCCATAATAAGTAGTATCAGTGATCTAACCTGGCACAGAAAATTCAGCTTCACTTAATCATCAAACTACGTATTTGTACTTATTGTAATAAAGTGACTAAAATATGAGCTCAGCATGCAGAAAATTAGCTAACATACAACGTGTGTCCCTTATGTGCATAAACAGATAAACTTTTGATTTTGAGTATTTGATTTTAATAGGTTACATATTATTACATATGAACTGAAAGGAGATTAGGTGTGAACAAATGACGTGATGCCTCTGGAGAATTCATTGCTCAGAAAATCTATTTTCTGACCATTTATAATGTTCAAACTCAGCTTCTTGAAAGGGTTTTTTATTGTTTTGAGTGGTTTGTTTCTTTTTAAAATTTATTTCTTTTGGAAGATGAAATGAGAATCTTAAAGTGCTTTTGACTTCTCTATTGCTCACTGGCTTTTTGGAGAGGGCTTTCATTATTTAATAATCTCAAAAAAAATTCAAAAATATGATATCCACATTTAAACACAATACTTTTACATATGATCACTCATAGGTCCAGAAAAGAAAGAAAAAACCCAACTGTATTAAATATTTGAAGCCCACTGAAAAAGAAGAGCCTTCAAAATGGGCCTCCAACCACACCGGCCTTGATCTTGCTGGCTCTCCTGAGAAGTGTGAGGATCAAGTTCACTGTGTGGCCATACGAGCTTTCCTTTCACAGGTTTTGCTGTTAGCAATGCTAGCAGTGGCTAGTCACTTCGAAGAGGATGAATGCAACACTGTCTCAGCTGTGGAGATCTGTGAGTAATTGATTTTTCAGTTCACTGGCCAAACCAAAAAATAGAGACAACTGGGGGGGGGGGAAACACCACCATTATGTCAGCTGAAACTCTTATTTCATCGAAAATGACACCCTATAGTTCCTACTTAGATACTTAACTGGTTTTATTATTTAAATGCTGGCAAATTTCAAACATCCAGATCCAAACAATTCAAAATGACTCATTACAAAAATATTTTCTTCCCTTCCTTTGTTTTTTCCAAATTGGCACCAATCAGTACCCACTGTTTATTTATAGACAGCATCTTTCAGCACATACACTATTCACCTGGAAAGTTTGAATCAACTCTGGTTATTTGCCGCTACTCAAAGTATTATTTTTTCTAGAGAAAGTATTTATTCTCTGGTTCCTGCAAAGTGAACTAGTTTAGAAAAGGAATTCTTTTTTATTATTGTTAGTTTTAGAAGCCTGCAGCTATGCAAATAGTGTTTTTAAAATTCTTTTCTTTCACACCTATTAACATTTTGAAACATATAAGATCATATATCCCAATAATTTTGATTGAGAAATGTACTCCTCTAGGTGTACAGAGGAGTAAATTTCTTCATTAGGAGAAACTTGTGAAACTACTATTACGATGCTGGACTGGGAAAATGCAGAGACAAAGTTGCATGAGTACTCTGATATCCATTATCTTCTGTCATTATTTCCTTTACTTTGCTAAACAAGCTCAAGTTTCTGCTCCCATTTTGCTACCTTCTTCCCTCCTGCTCCTTTACCATCATTCATCCGCATGACAGGCAGGTGGGCCCACCTTACAGACAATGAAGTCTGGTCTGACTGAGTGGGATTGAAATGTTCAGCATCGTACAGATCTCACCCACCTCAGGCCACAAGGCTAATTAATGTCAGAGTCCCCGTTAACACCACAGAGTATCACCTCGTTTGCCTCATATCTAGAATCTGCTATGGACCACAAGAAACGCTCTACTGAATAAAATATTGGTGTGTTTTGTTTTGTTTTCACATATAACAGCTACTGAAAAACCATGACCTGAACTTCAGTACTTAACACTGCCAAGCAAGGGCTTCTTCTAACTGGCATTGGGCCACATCTTATATGGATTTTAAACTGCACAAGGACAGAGAGTTAGCTTTTTATTTTAGCAACATGACCTACCTAATTGAGCTCTTCAGAATCCTTTGGGCTTCTATTGCAGTTGGTCAGACATATTTGGATTTTTTTTTTCCCTATTGGAAACTGCTGGATCACTGAAAGTTAAATGATTCAAAATGAATGTTCCACTTTCTGTAAAGTTCTATCTGTTTATAGTATAAGGAAACAACTAGAAATTGTCCAGTTTGGTCAGCATTCTTATTACCAGCTGCCTGTACCAAGTACCAAACATGCCAAACACCAGAGAATCAGAAAGCCCAAGACTGGAAGATATGGCTTCGGAGAAGACAAACTAGAATGCCCATGAACCTCAGCTCTCCTCCCTCTTGAGAATGGAGGAGGTTTTAATTTCTATTTGCCTTACAGAACAAATCAAATATCAAATACCCAGCAACCTTACTTTTTTCTCCATGCAATTCCAGTATTAATTCTCTGAACTCTTCTACCTGGCAGGAAATGATCCCAATTTTTCAGCTAGGAATCTAGGACAGACTGTAAAAGTCTTCTCAAACCTCACACTGCCAAATCTGTGGCAGACCAAGGACTGAGCTCTAGGTCCCCAAATTTAGTGCTCTGAGCACTGTAATATTCTTTCCTGGTTGTACGCTAATAGCAAACCGAACAGGCTTTCACTTAGACTTGAATGTTCTACAATGTCAAAACTTGTTCTTCCTTCGGTGCCATAAATGCTAGGGGGAAGATCAGTTCACCAATACATCTACATCTGCACTAATGATTCTATTTTCTTTTGGCAAACTATGTATCCCCGGCTGTATTTTACAGTTATTTCTCATACTGCTCATGTTTCATACTACTTTCTACTTTCTTTGGTAAGAAAGTGAATCCAAAGAAGTGAAAAGCCTGCTTTGCAGAGAGTGATCTAGAAATGTATAGAAACATTCCTACCACCATACAGTAATGCCAGGCCAGAAAAGAGATGGCTGAGAAGGGACCTCATCAATGTAAAGAGGTGTTGGAAGGGAGGGTGTCAAGAGGACGAAGCTGGGTTCTGCTCGGTGGTGCCAAGCAATAGGACAAGAGGCAATGGGCAGAAACTGATGCACAGGAAGTTCCACCTGTGCGGGTGACCGAGCGCTGGAACAGATTTTCTGGAGAGGTTGTGGAGACTCCCTCACTGGAGATACTCGAGAACCATCTGGACACAATCCTGTGCCATGTGCTCTAGGATGACTCTGCTTGAGCAGAGAGGTTGGACCAGATGACCCACTGTGGTCCCTTCCAACTTGACCCATTCTGTGATTCTGTATGAAAAACAGCTTTCCCTTTTCTTTTCATAATGATAAGGTCCTCATCTTGGCTAGTTACTCCCACATAGAGCAGCTACCCCAGCGTGATTTCCAGCCTGCAGTAGAAAGGTTTACATTCAGACTCAAGTTAAGGTGGGAAGCACGGGTGTTTTCAGTGGAGCACTACAACCTGATGAGCTTAGAGGAAGTGCACAGCGTTACAAATGTGCATTTCCCCAAAACCGCATGTACAGTGTTTCTGACATATTTTTCTGACAGGGTTAAACTGATTATTTACTGACACACCGTGGATGTCTCCTAACCAGTGGGTCAGTATGTGGTTTGTAGCCTCTACTGGAGAGATACTAGATCTTATCAGATCAGGTCCAGCAGGAATGTAGTTACAAACTAACTGGATCTAAGCACTGAAAGGAAGAAGCTGCTAAAGGGCATTAAGATGTATCCCAAAGTGTGCTCCCCTGAGGTCACAGTCTCCCAGTAGATCCTAAACACAAAGTCTCAAAAAGCCCCCACCATAAATAAATAAGCTAAGCAAAAATGCAAGCATCAGCCAAGTATTATAAAAATCACATTAATTTTAAAGCTTTACACTTTTTGACATTTAAAAAAGTCTTTGACCTGGCATAATGTGCAGTTGAATTTTTTCTGATGGTTTTATAAAGGTCATGTTTATGGTATAATGAGCACAAATTTCCAAGGGTTATTAATCAGAAGAACACTGTATTGCAAACAGATTTTCAAAGACTTTTTCATTTTTATGATGAATATATTATCAGTTTTAAAAGTGCCATTTTTCAAAAGCATGCTTGGGGAAGAAATAATGATTAACTTCTGATGTCTTTACTTTAAATGAAACAAGTGTATGACAGACAAATATGTAACTAATATCATGAAATGGACACGCTCCACTAATAAACTCTATGAAGATAGTTCTGCGTAGCAATGCATCTTCTATTTAGCACTAATAATTCCATTTAGCATTAAAAATTCACTGGAAAGTTTTTGTACACATTTGTAACTGCATAGGGCAAAGTAAGTGGAATTTAATGCATGTTTGCAGGGTATCACTTCACTCTTCTGCTTGCTGTTAAACCTCTGTTGCTTTACTGAAAAACAGGTAGATTGACTTCAGAAAGTGATGAAGTTAGGAGAAGGATGGCAGAATCCAAGCCAAAAGAGCAAACTCAAAGCTAGCTCCACAGAGAGAGAGAAAGGGAAGGAAGAAGAGAGGTGCATTGAGAAAAAAGTGATGGAAAATCACGGTTTTGCAGCTGCACTTGGCTGTTGGTCTTAAAAGCAGCACACAAAAATAGACACGAAAATACCTCAGTCAACCCATGGCAGTGTTGCATAGCCTGGACCATGATTCCCTCCTGAATTAACCTCACAGAGTTGCATACATAGGCTTGCCTATGTTTATGTGTGTGACAACAATGCACATTATTGAAATAAAACCACATTTTTTGTTTTTCTGTTCCATGCATAACGGTATAAATGCCTGTACGATACATCAGAAACTACCACAGTCTCAAAATTTTTGATTCACAAAAACCCCCCAACACATATATGTTTAAAACTATTAGGTTTGTTATCTTTAATAGGTAGGCAAACGAATAAGTGGAAAAAGTAGAATGGAACCAGAAGTACAGGATTTATTAATGGATAGTGAGCACTGCCACAGTAGACAGAAGTGAATTTTACGGGACAGGCTCCTAGACATAAAGAACTTTTCAGTTTATTGTGGCTTGAAAGGTACTTGTTAAGATAAAAGATCATATCATCATTTTTTCTGTATGTATGTATTCCTAAATTAAAAACACTTTAAGTTACTTGGCTCAGGAACATTTTCCAACAATGAAATATCTTAACTCTCACTCTGAATGAAATATCTGACGTTCTTAAAGGAAATTACACCGAAAAAACAAACACAAATATCTTTCTTTCTTAGGTTGTAAAACCAAGAAAAAACCCTGTTAGATCACATGGCCCAATTGTCTCTAAACCCCAACCCATTACTTTTCATAAAACTTCTACCATACTTTAATGAAACGAAACAAGTTCACTCCTCAGGAGATACAGCTGTTTGTGCAAAAAGCAGGAGCCTGAGGCTCTGTGACTGAGAGTTTCTGGAAAAAGAAGCTGATGCAAAAACTGAAGTTATCCTAGCAGGCAACCCATGCTTTGTATTGAG
The DNA here is from genome assembly GCA_013397175.1 of Platysteira castanea. Taxonomy (NCBI): domain Eukaryota; kingdom Metazoa; phylum Chordata; class Aves; order Passeriformes; genus Platysteira; species Platysteira castanea. The sequence continues at coordinate 1,937,904 of VYXC01011974.1, read as the reverse complement.
AAGCAAAGAAAAAACAGACAGTGCTTGGCAGTTTGCTGTCCCCACAGAGACAGGGGAAGAGAGTGATAAAATATTTAGTTAACTATTAAGTTTGAACCTTTTTAGAACAGAATTTTATGCCATCTCAAGTCACACATGCACTATCACTATGTCAGCCATGACTACACCTGGATTTTCATCAGCAGGCAATTAAAAAAAAAAAAAAAAAGAATGTCAATTGTTGTACAGGGAGAGAAAAATATCCCTATCTTCTGCTAAGTACCCAAGTACTTGAAGATTAGATTAGAGCCACTCCCTTCAGCATTAAGCAACAGAGATCAGCTTACATCTTAATGGAGCTGTTCCATCAGATGTTGCTTTCTCGCCCCACTGCCAAAAAGTTCAGGTTCAAGTTGAACACTCACACAAGACAAAAGCGTCACCACTAACTACATGGCAGCCTTCCAGCATGAAGAGATGAGGAATCCACCACAAATGTGGAGATCGTTCCTGACTTGCTAGGAACCTTTCTGCTGTCCTGATAAACTGGTCAGCCATTCTTCATCTGTCTGAAAAAACTAGGGATGCAAATAATCAGCAGTGCTGCACTGCAGGACAGATCTTTGGGTTCAGTAATGGAACTGTGAAAGGAGAGCTGGTGCTGATAGAGCACAAAACTCTGAAGATGATGCTAAGGGCAAGGAGTTCACATCAAGTTTGGGAGAGGGAAAAGTGGAGGGGAAAGAAGGGGAAGTAAGAAGGCAGCAGGTAAAATAAGAATGGAAATAAGAGAATGGGGTGTTGGAAATCAGTGGGAGAAATCTGAACCTTGGCCACAATCAATCAAACTGTCATCTTCTGGAAATTCTATATACAGTCACACATTTAGTTTTAATAAAGTTTAAATAGGACATGTTATAGCCTACTTAAATACTAATAATTGTATAAAACTCTTGTAATATACAAATTGCATCTTTGCCAAACATTTAGTGCATTCACATGCTACTCTTATGCAATTCAAATAATTTTACTTTTTTTTTTTCTTTTCCCTTTTTAAACAGAGATAAACACGTGTCATATGATATGCTGGAACACAGTTTCTAGGTGTTAATTCGCAGTATATCCTGGTGAGTAAAACTTTTTATTTTCATCAAAAAACTGTGGAATTGTGCTTCTATGTACATAGCTACAATGAAAAATATAGCTATTCCACACACCACCATGTCTCTATATTCAAGAAGTGTAAGCAAAATAAAACAACACTGTGATGCAATATAACAGATAAAGGTATCATGTTTCATCAGTAGAGACGTTTCATCAGTACTAGTGAAGTAAACATTGTTTTTTCTCTCTAGAACAAAGATTACATGCATATATTGTACACAGTGTTCTGTAACAGCATTGCCCCACATACACTAATGCTGTGGAGTTGCATGGAGCTCCCTACCCATCAGAGCAGGGAAAACTGTCACAGATGCCAATGAAAGATGATCCTGCAAATGTTCTATGGCACAATGAGCTCCTCTCGGTGTCTGTGGTGGCAGATTCAAGCATCAGAGCTGAGATCCATCAATATCTGTTTTTTTGTGAGACTCCACACATATTTGATTAATGTTTCAAGTGGATTAAAAAAAAAAAAAAAAAAGAAAGAAAGAAGAAAGTACAAATTCCAAAGGACTGACTCCACTGCCTGAGCAGTGTACCTTCATTGTCTCTAACAGATCCAGCCATGACCCTTCTGCAACAGAGAAAACATAACAAAACAGACTATACTGAATTCTCTTTTTATAAACCTTTTCGTTCTCTGTCATAAAGGACTAGTTTGAAACCATGTTTTAATAATCCTTGAATCAGGCTGTGGGTTTGACCATGCCACTGCAATTACAAAGTTACAGATAATTAATCTATTCTTCTGTGCTAATTTGGCTGATGCTTTGCTTCAAGATGCGATTGCTTGTGGATGAGGAGAGAAAACTGTAAAAATTTAACTTTTCCTGTATTGCAAAGCTCTATCAGAATTTATCTCTTCTTAAGATCTACATGGAAGCTACACTTTCACACACAATGTAGAAACAAATTCTTTGAAAGGTTTCAAAAATCGAAAGAAATCAAGGTCTGTATTTTAATCAAAGGCCCATATTGAAGCCTGCTCTGTAAGTCCTCAACGCCTCAGGGGAATGTCCCAATAGTTGGGCTGTTGACTAACTGGGGAGACTTGCACAATGATACCATTTTGGAGCACTTTAGATTTGTGTAAATGTGTATTCACTTCACGGGGGAATTTAGCTTGTGTTTCCAGCAGCCCACAAAAATCCCTTGACCTCAGGGCTAGTGTTTTTCTGGGGAAGTGAATACCTTCTTTTACAGTGGAGAAGTTCTAACAAAATGGCTATTTATAAAAAAGGACTATGAAAACTCCAATTTTGGCAAGCTTACACCTGATAGAGCTGATTTAGGCAAATGGTCTGAGAGCTGGAATATGTGGCCCTTATGAGGTTGACTGTCCTTCTCTTGACACTTGTGAAAATGCTGGCAGGTCTGTTTTTCAAATCTCTACACAAAATATGCCTACAATTTTAAAAAAGTTTTTCAAGCAAGTAAAATTATCTCCTGTCATTCTCTATAGGTGGGGGAAAAGCACTGCCGCTTTTGCAGACAAGACACAAAGGACAAAAGAAATTTTTGTCCTATTTTCCAGAAACACAGGCATGTCAAGCCCAATTTATCTAATCCATGACATGTTGGATGCTCCAGGCTACCTCTACGGAAATAGATAAAGGCTTGTCCTCCACAGATTTAATGAATGGGAATCCCTGCCCCCGGCTAATATAAATCATTCTTGTTGGTGGATAATTCTATTGATTACAATCCAGTTACATTTACACAAGTACACATAAGAATTTTCTGTACAGCAGCACACACTGTGGGCCAAAAAATGCAAACCTAATAGTATGTTCATATTTCTTTAAGTAGTATGAAGTTATGATTTTTCAGTTTTTTCCATATCCTATCCTGGTGTTCCTTAAGTGTGTTTTACTATCATGTGACATAAAATTATTCCATGAAAAATCTCCATGTTATTATTCACGCTATTCAGAGCACTTTCCTCATGCAAAAAGCAAAGAAATTTTTATAGGTTCTGACACATATTTTGCTATAAGGTTTCCTGAGTCGACCACACAGCTAGCAGCTGTAAACAGAAGGCTCAGGCCAGTATCCTGTGTAACTTGGTTACCATTTGATATGGGCAAAATTCTAAAGGAAAAAAAAAAAACTCCATAAACCAACCGAACAAAAACTCCGAAAGCAAAACCACCCCCCACAGGGGTATGAAAAGTGGCAAGGAGTGGTCTGCATACCAATGTGCAGATTTCACTGCTGGCTAAGGATGGTCGAAGGGACAAATACTACTCATCTGCATTTTTACATAGGCCAGGAACAGCCTGAAACCCTCTCTAAAGAAAAAGAAATATGATAAACTCTCAAGTAATACTACCTTTCCTGGACTGCTCTTCAGTCAGCCTGGCTATATTCTGGTCCTCTATCAAGCCATCTTAAAATTTTATAGCCCCTGTTCCAGGAACCAAACACAGAAAAACATTATAAAACATTTAAATAACTTTTCAGAGAGAGCCATGCTTGCTCATACAATCTCACTACTCAAATATGTACTTCTAGCCTTATATAACTATTAAAATTTCACTTTATGTGTATCACAAACTCAAATTAAACATGCACTGATTTTACCCTCATAGTTATTAATGGTCTATAATTCAGCATTTCTTGAACTAACTCTAAATACATGTTGAAACAGTCTTAGTATAAAAGACATTTCAGTTTGTTCTAGTCAAAGACTGTTTCTCCTCTACCTCTTTCCTAAGGTGTTTGAAAAAATCAAGCCTTAGGCATAAGACACTAAAACTTACTCCACAGGAAAAAAAGTCTTGGTCAGTATGTTTTATTTTATTTTTAAGGCTTTCTCTCTTGGAAAGGCAAAATAAAATGAAAGAAATAACTTTGATTCTGTTGCATTGCACAGTTATTTGAGAGATACTAAAGGAAATGCGGGTTTTTGAAAGGCATTTCTACCAAGCCTTTTAACTATGATAAAACAGAATGCAGTACTAAGAGGAGAAAAATTCCAGTGCACACTTTTCTCATAATCCATGTAGATCAGAAGGATCAAGATCATGCAGCTTCACAATTTTAAGTCTATCTATTATAATTCCAAATGTTGTTGAGTACGCTTCAACTATTTGAAGACCTAATCAAATTCAACTTTTTTGCACCACATCATTTTACACATTCCTAACATTTTTATTACTTTTTCATATTAAAATAGGAAAGTAATACCTAAGTTTAGTCAACAGACTTTTTTCTGATTGAATTTTTTGTCAAGTGTTTCAAGTGATTTCTCAATATGGTTTTATTACTCGAGATGATCAAGTCACCCCCTATACAAAACCTAAAACCTTTGAATGTTAATGAATTTGAGATATTAATCTGATGAGAAGAACCTTACAAAACCTAAGAAGCAAGGAGGACAATGCAAGAGCAACGAGCCTTTAATGGAACCATGTGTTGACATGCTAGATCCCTCCTCCCATCCTCCCACTCTGCTGCTAAGGAGTGAAGGGAGCCTCACATACTGTAATCATCTTTGCTTTCCATAAAAGGTAATCTTATAATACACTTCCAAGAATGAAATTATATTAAACCAGTGAAGTGAGCCAACCAATTGTCAGATTGCTATAGAAATGTAAGGATTTGCTAAGCCATAGACAAATCTCAGTCCTACAAATAGTTTTGCACATAATTTAACTATTCCAATCCCTCACATCAGTGAAACAACATCAGAAAATTTAATTATTTTTAAATTCAGAAGTGCATGCAGGAGTGTGGTCCATCTCTTATTTGCATGATTCCATCTGACTAAACAGTCAGAATGTTTCATAACGATAAGTTTTAAACAAAGAGATCTGCTATTCTACTAAAAAGGAATTAAAAATTTACAAAGGGTGCTGAATTTGAAAGATGAATGGAAATCCCAAATACTCAACTCACATCACTATATACAAGAGAATTTGCTTGTATAATCCAGAGTTTCATACTGTTTTCTTTAAAAACAAAACACACCCACAAAATACCAAGATACACCACGTAAGAAGAGAAATGCGCGATGAAACTATAAACATCAGGTGAAAATGAAGACACTCTTTAGTATATTGCCAAAGATGCAAGAAGATGTCCATCTCTTTTTTCTGACATCATAAAAAAATTCAGGATGATTCCAGTGACAAGAACACACTTCCTGCATCTAGAAATGGCATTAAAAAACATAATCTAACTAAAAAAAGACAGTGTGTTAAGAAGAGGCCTATGTCTCTATGATTCCAGTGGCTTAAGAAGAGTTACACTGAGTATTAATTTGAGCTGAAATACTAAAGGACAATTATTGCAGCACACTGAATCCGCTTAATTAGAGGTATCAATTCAAGTAATGAGGCTATTTTGCATGCAAGCCTCTAAGAAACCTGAAACCAAGCACAGCTTGCCTGTATAAGGGTTGCATTCCAGAGCTTAAGCTCAAGCCAGTTTTACAGATCTGGAGTTGCAACTCAACATAAATCACCTGATTCCCAGCAGAATGTTTTGGGTGTGTTAACCTGAAACACTGAGAAAATTTCAGCAATGTGGGCCAAACCATGACAGCATTCAAGATCTGCACAAACTTCTTCATCCTCAAACCCCTGATGCTGGCACAGTCCTGTTGTCTACGTGTCTGCATTCGGCTGGGACCTTACAGCTTCTGCTCCTCTAAGTTGAATACAGGGTATCTGTAGCTTCACAAATCTGTTCACAAAACTTTGTGTCTGCATTACAGAAAGATTTGATTTATCAGCTAAGAAAATACTCCCCAAACCTGTATTTCTGGCTATGCTGCTTCGCTTGGACTTGGGCAGTATATGTGGTAATCTTGTCTAAATATAAATAAAATTTAAATGGGGAGTGAGAGCATTTCTTTATTGCACTCTTCAGACAGCTAAATTATACTTAAAATACATTGACAAAACCTAGAGCACAGACAGATGTTTCATGTTGCTATGTAGATTCTGTTGCTACCACATGGCAAAAAAATTTACATTGTATTTCTCACTTAACTGACCATTTATGTTCACAGAAAGCAACAAATGACCCAGGTGTTTAGCTACATGAGTATTTACAATTCCAAAAGTAGTGAAAGTTAAATAAAGCTCTGTGTCCAAGGTCCAGGATCAACCGTATTAACAGAACTCTTATGAAGTTCTTCAAGTTACATGTAGAACATTGCAGCATATAAAAATAAAGCATTTTATACAAAATAAAGCAATGCAGAGTTCACTTTTAGGTTGCTACACCAGGCACTGTTCAACACATTTTTGTAGAGCATTGCCAAGACCAGGCCTGGTCATGCTACTAAATTGGTAAAGTCAGACTACCAAGACTGGTGGAAACCCAAGAACAGCAACAAAAGACTGAAAAAAGTCAGTATAATTCAGTGTCTGATAGCCTGAAGTGAATAGGCCACTTGCTAAGAATTTGGTTCACACCAAATACCCATTTCTTGCTTTTATAAGACTCTTCAGTGTTTCCCTACAACTTCCTCTGCAGATACAAGCAAAATGGTTTTAGCCCATACTTAAAAAAAAAAAAAAAAAAAAAAAAAAAAAAAAAAACAAAAACAACCAACTAGAAAGCCTCTTGTGTTAGGTTTACTACCTCACATGATTTCAGGATTCTTTCTGCTCATTGAACACTAGGAAAAGGTGGTATGATCTATTTCTTAGAGCTATCACACACTGAAAAAACCCATGGAAAGCAGTAAATGCACGTACACACCCAAGGGGACTAGAAACCCTTTAATTTTTTTAAATGGAAAGCTATTTTTGAGAATATTTGCTTAAGTTCATGCTCTTGCTCTAACAGCATGGGCAATGGCCTAGTATTGGACACGATTTAGTACAAGATTTTATCTCTTTCCCCCTAAAATTCACTGTAAATTTCAAATTTGCTATGTATTACAGTAGTAAAATGTTATTTGGCCTTTCCAAAATGACACATTCAAAAGTCAAATCAACATTCTAATTACAAATTACAGTTTCCTTGTCACTAGGAACTATTACCCATATACAATTTTAATACACGTCCATTCAGTAGCTCCAGACACACAACTACAAATGTCAAAATCCTGCAGACTAGAAATGAACTTCTCCCACATGCAGCTTTTTCTGGCTGAGTTACAAACCCACACAAATGATAGCTTGATATGATTTGTGGTTGTAAACTTCAACAGAGCTGTATGAGATGATGCTCTAAGAAAAAAGTTAAGCCTCTTCTGCTAGTGAGGGTGTGGGGTGCGGGTGAGGGAGGTGGGGAAGAGAAGAAACCTCAGATTTTCCTTACCACTGCTCTTCTGCTTGACTAGTGTAGTCTCTTAATGGAAGGAGAATCACCATAAACTACTACACTATTCATTGAGTTGTCTTGATTTTTTAATGATATTGCCAATTATGTGCCTTAATGAGGCAAGAAAGACATCCCAGTTCAACAAGGCACTGGAGTGGTTGCCCCCAGGAAACGAAATAAAACTTAAATAGGACTACTGTGAATTAAGAGATACTCTACATAACTTGTACATAACCAGGAAATCTTGCAAGCCATCATCCTATACACACAGATTAATTCCTTGCAAATGTAAACCTAACAGGGAATTGCTGTGGGCCTAGGAGTGTATAGAACCAAATAGTTCAATTGACTTAAGAATGTCATATTATCCTTATTGGCATAGATGACTTGGTAATGGAAATTATAAGAACAATAATGACTATACTAGTTTGCAGCAGAAAGCTGCAAGAGGTCGGTGGTTTTAAAACACTTCTGGAAACAAAAAAATGAGGGTAACTTCCACTGCCTGTTGATTCCTGAGCCTTTCTATGGAAACCATCAAAGTTGAGGTGGACAAGGGAATGATGGAGTCTTGCCCCACAGGTCTGCAGAGCTCCTCTAGCATGGCAAGACCTGCAGCACGGCATTTCCTCCTGCAGGTGCATCTTCCCATAAGTGGAGCTCCCCACACGAGGCCAATGCAATTTAAATTATCCCCCCACCCAAGCTCGTATTTCCATCAGATTCATTGCTCCTTCTGGCAAAGGTTCAGAGAACAACTGTTTCAAGAGGATCTGCAACCCAAATGGCTAAATCCTTTGTCATCACTGGATCATGATGCCTCCACCCTAGATCTGTTGCCCAACTGGCTGCCATAGTTTGACTGCACTGTTAATGAGTTTTAGGATTTTAAAGAGTGTTTAATTCTCATTTGAAATTATTGGAGACATTAAACACAGTTGCTACAAATTATTTGGCAGTTACCTTAATTAGAATAGGTCTAGTTTAATATTTCTAGCACAGCTGAAACTCTGACTTTTCTGGGGGCCATGGAAGTTTCCCAGGATGTTTGGTCCAGTAAATGAAATTGAATTCAAGAAAATCTGTTAGCACAGTCCAACACTTTCCACAGTTCATTACAAATAATAATTACTTTCTGAAACCTCCTCCTTCTCTATGAACAGATCTGACTCAGTAAAAACAGTATCAGTGAGGAAAGCTCAATTTTTTCTGAACGATTCTCAGACTTGCAAGAGGTTTTTTTGATACCTGCTAACAGTTGCCATACTTATATTACACCAACAGTTTTCAAAAGCTGCCCAACTCCTTTCAGACAAACCATCAATATTACCTCCAATAATTTACTACCAAAATCAGCTTCCTACATTATTTACCAGAACAGAACCTGGCTACAGAGATAGAAAAAATTGCAAAACTGGAAATCTGCCCATCACAGGCACCTCACAAAGATTTCTTAAAAGATGAACTTACTTATTATGGTAAACATTCTCTGACAGCATTAGTCATCTATTGCTGTGAGCATCTAGAAAGGGTAAAAATTTATAATTACCATTATTTCTTCTTATCTTTGTGATTTGGAAGATATTAGCACATCTGGAGTCTCTCAAACAGACATTTCATATAAAATATTCATAATTCTTTTGACTATATACTGAGGTCAGATGGCAATATTTCTGTTTTCAGATGATTCTAAAGTGAGTTTTGTATTGCTGAAAATGTGCTGGCATAGCTTTTAACATAAAAAACCTGTAATAAATTACGATAAAGTATCATGCAATTTTTATCTTTGTGAATGTTCCCGTGAAGAACCGTTCTTACTAGAAATGCACAAAAAACTTATACAAATCACATAAACATTGTTAGAATAAACTGAGGAATGTTTTAGGAGTATTAATTGTTAATGTTTTTCAATGCTAAGTATCATCAGACTGCCTACCTGAGACAGTTCTGTTCTGTTTTTCTTCACTACACTGAATCTTTTGGATATAATAAGCTTAAAAAAAAAAAAATAGGGCAGGAGATAATGATAAGTAAAAATAGATTAATGTTCTACACATCTGCATTTTCTTCCTAAAATCCCTGGAGTTTTCTGGGTGTCCACAGTGACATATGGCATTATCATTCATGACCTTCACAATGTTAATTTCAGACTATTTAAATAAATTTTCTTCCCTGTGTGTTGTTGATAGCATGTGATGACAATCCTGCTCAAGCTAGTCACTATGGCAAAACAGAGCAGTTTTGTTTGGTCATCTCGGAGTGCTTGTGAAGGGTGGTGCTGCCAGTACCATTTTGTTGCAGCACCAGCAGGCCACCCCACTTTACCTGCTGCCTGCCTTCCTCTGCCAGCAGAGTTTACATACGTTTCACACTCTGAGTTTTTCCACAGTCACATTTTGATTGTATCTACATTGCTAGAGAGATTGCCAGAGTTGCTTTGTTGGTTTTTTTTTTTAATATGTTTTCAACCTTTCCGTGTTTATTACATTCAGTAAGTTCATTCACGTGAAAGAGCATATCTGTGTGGGCATATGTGTAGTAATGTCCCTCTTCAAGGCCACTGATTCTTTCAAGATTGAAAACCTGAATTTTTTCATGAAGGTAACCTATTGCATGTGTTGTTAGACATGTAGAGCTGAATGCTAATATGGTTGGGCTGCTAATTAGCACTGAGTAAGTTTGTCAGCTATACCTAGGTAAGAATATATCTTTAATTTTCTATAAAAATACTGCAAAGGATTGGGAGAAAAAGAAAAATAAAGAAAGGGAAACGGGAAAACCATTAGGATTCTATAAATGTAATGAAAATTTTTACCTCAAACTAATTGAAAAGAAAAAGTTTATTATTTTGAAACCTTCCTTAATAAAGAAAGAATGGGGAGAGAAAAGTCATACCATGTAAACCAATGCAATTTCCAAGTACTCAGGGCTACTAAGACTTAAGCCTAAGAGTCTAAATGTGTTATTTGGAGGCTGTTGCAACTGCCCTAGCACTGCATGTGGAAAGGAGGACTAAACAACCAGTTTCACAAGGCAGACAGTCTGTGGTCAGGATTGGCAAGACAAATGTTTGTAAATGATTACATCATGTCTTGAGTGCTAAAATCATGTAAGGATACTAGAAATAATACAGTTCAGTGTCTTTACAGTACCCATGTTGGTGTGGCTGCCATGCCCTCAAGTCAGAAGACAAAAAATGAAAAGATTTAAATATATTCTTACATATGCATACACAACTTTTTATGGCCTGTTTGGCTGGTTAGAATTTTTCCTTTACAAACACAGGAATTACAAAGTTAAGTAGAAGATTATGTAAGGTTTTATGTATGTCTGCAAAGTTATTACTTTTTTCTACCTAAAAGCAGACAAGCCACACAACTTCCCCTGCTGAAAAATTTGCTGCTCACAGCAGCACAACTTACCAGTAATAATAGAAAAACAGAGGAACAGTGTGCTTGCTACATAATAGTCACATATCTGGCAAACTGAATGCACCTGTTACATTGCTGGTTTTGACAGGAGGTGAGTGGATTTGCTATCACAGGTAAATACCAGCAAACAAAACCTAATTTGCTAAACATTGCACTATAGAGACAGTAGACCCTCGGGTCACTAGTGAAAAATGACTTGGCTTAGCAAAAAGAGCACTGATATTCCTTGCAGTGCCAAGACTGGCTTTCTCTCCACCTGCTCCTTCCTTTTGCATTCACAATTGAAGATCTTGTCAAGGTTCTGTGTTTTTTAACTAGTTTGGTTTTTTCTGGTTTTCTTTTTTTTTTCATTCAGTATTGATCCCTAATGCAATGATGGGTAACAATATTGGAAAACACAGCCATTATCTCCCTCTATCTTCATAACTTACTACACTCCATAGTAAACAAACTGAGTAAACAAGGTCAACAAGAACAAAAGAAGCTGAGAAAATTTTCATGGCTTTCATTTGAATGAATTGTCCATCTGCTTTTTCAATTTCAGCATAAAAGTAAATAAATAAGAGAAACACTCTGAAGTAATACTCAAAGAGAAAATTAAGCCTAGCTTTTTTCCTTTGTTCTCAATAAAGCATTTTTAATATTCATAGGGGGTTTTCTAGCATAAACCCGCTTTTTAGGTTCTATCTTGTTTTCTGATGGAGGAAATGGGGGAAGAGACTGCTGGTTTGTATTATAAAAAAGAGAAAACATAAACAACACACAGTATAAAAATTACCAGTATGAGCCAAAGCTTTTTGAGACCCTAAGCATATGCTAAAATTTTAACAGCCATACCCAGAGTTAGCAGACACTCACGGTCAATCTCATTTTTCTGCCTCCTGTAACTGCTTCAGAGATGAAGATACCATACATCACCAAAACCCAGGAGCTTTTCAAGCTTTACTTGAAAAGCAAGTGGTACATTATGGTTTTAAACTCTGAAACCTGCAGGGACTACAAAACAGAGTAAATCAGTTGGCTTGGTAAAAGAGTCAGGACCTTATCCCATAGTGATGAAAGAATTTCTCCTGATTTCCAAACAAATGGTTCAGCCAGCTAGNAAAAAGGAGAAAAAATTGGAGAGGGAGAACAACAGTTGTTTAAACACCAGATAAGGACTCAAGATGTCTTACCATTTTTTCAAACCTAAAGAAATTTTAAATGGATTTTATTTAAAGCATCAAAAGAGACAGAACTGTATTATCATAGATGTTAACTAGAGGCAAGGGTGTATAGTAATTGAACTTTCATAAGAGCCTCCCTTACAATTCCAATTTGAAATTACGGTTGCGTTTTCATACTTCACATTTGATCCAGACCCTTGCCAACTACTTTAAGCCGTCATACCTTACTTAAGATTGCAGTAACACTTTATGGTGCAAATGTATGTTGAAAAAAAAAAAGTGTCTAAGAGGAACATGTTTGTGAGCATGAAACTGATGAGCTGAAGGAAGTGGTCAACAAAAAGAGCAAGGAGATCTAAGTATATGAGCATGCCAGTAATGCTGCTTTGTGTATTAGATTTTTCACCCCCAAGTTGATTTCTCAAAGAAGTGTTGCTAAAATAACTGAGCTTACAGGCTGACCTACAGATTGTGGCTTTGCCATATAGTGACTTAGCCCTACAATAGAGCAAAGCTTCTTCCCACTTTCATCTTCAGCAATTTAATTCAAGTGCAATCTCGGACACTTTAAGCTTTGATATTTCTCTTTTTTTGCTGCATTTCTCTGAATGTTACCAATCATCTATGCAATTTCAGCTGTAAAACTAATCTTTGCACTATATCACATGTAATATCTCCTTTTGAAAAACTGAAGCCCTTATGACCTCTATTGTATTTCAAGAACTTTTCATGATCTAATAGAAGATTGAAATATTTCCTTTTCCCAGTCCAAACATATTTCTCCTTTTTTCAAATACTACCATCTTCTTTAATTCAATGAGAGGCAAAATCCTTAAAGGGATTCCTGTAACCCGATTAACATTTTTGTAATTGCAAGAATTTCTAGAATTGCGGCTAGCTTATGAAACAAAATCAAAATAACATGCAAGGATATTTGCACACAGGCACAGAGAGGTATAAGCCATATGACTCTGATATAATTCAGTCTAAGGCTCTCATTATTTTAAAATATTTTGTAAAAATTTTATATGATTTGCCTTTTAGGAAAAAAAATGAAAATAGACAGACGTATGATACCACAATGAAAATTTTAAAAATCTGGTTTCTTCTTAAATTTCATTTCTTAACAGAAGAAAGACATTCACAAGGAAGGCATACAGGATTAGATTCTACAATCATTCCAGTTAAAATATGCACAGACACACATTCACCTGAGCACGTGAGCGCATACACACTTTGCTAAAGCACCTTCAGCTGAAGCAACTGTGATCTAATCTCCTCTAATGAAGCAGGAAACCATTGATTCCAAGTTTGGGTTTGGAGCAGTTCTGTCACCCACCAGAAAAGTTACACTTGGAATGACTTTTTTTTGTCTGTGAAATGACAAAATAGCCTTTTTTTTAATGGCAACATACTGGATATATTTAGAGGCATTTTAAATGAACAGTTTCTGTAACAGAAACTAAAAGAGTGCAATCTAGCACAGAGCTGTTTCTGTAAGTTCAAACAGGATTTTTTTTGTTGTTATTATGTATACATGCATTAATGATTATTCAGTGCTTCAAGATATGAACTTCACTGCCCAGGAGGCTGTAATGTTCCAAATATAAACATCAGGCTCCTGCAGTTTTCAAGATCCTATACATTGGCTTGCTCAGCTGAATTCTTCTGTCACACACAGCATCCATTATATATTAAGTACACTTTCTTATTGCAGATGGCTGGTGATAAAACACAGTTAGTAATCCAGTATCTGTGCTTCTCAAAACATGTTAAAAGAACAGCCTTATCAACACAGATTCATCCTGACTTAAATGAAAACAGAAATGGTACTAAAGGCCTCCACAGTGTCTAACCTAGAAGTAAATATAACCTCCTAAAACCAAACCAGTAACAACCTAATATTTTCATTGAAATAATAAAAAAAAAATCCCTGTTTCAGCAGTTGGTCGGTTGACTTGTAGGATGTGTGTTTTCTTTAAAGAGGTGATGGGATTTCGGGTGGGGGGGTATTCTTTTCATTCCATGACTCATCCAGCACGAATTTCTTCAAGAAAGTGTTCCAGAAATAAAAAGTGATATTCAGAATAGTAGTACGTATGGAGATGAGCTACTACATTCTACAACATTGACTGGAAAAACCCCTCTGAAAACTAAAACAGCCACCACACAAACAAAAATGCTATGGCATTTTCAGGCAAAAATTTTTTGTTTGTTTCCCTTAATGTTATATTTTATCTCACAGCATATTAATTTCCATCCCAATATATTATTTTCCTGTATAATGTGAAACACTGAGAACAGAAGTTACTCAATACAGTAATAGGTTCAGAGGAGGCAGGGAAGAGGGGGAAAAAAAAAAGGAAAGGTACAATGTTTTCCTTTTTTCCTCTCCCTTTTCTTTGTAAATTTTAATTTTAGAGTTTTTTTGGGTTGTGCTCCTTCTGTAAGGGCATAGTATGGGGGCAGTGATTTTTATTGGTGCTGGGGGTGGCGGATTCGCTTTGCTCTCAGTCCTAGCCAGGTTCCCCGAGCCCTCAGGACCCGTGCTCGCTGTCCCAGAACTGCAATATCACTGCGGCGTTTCCTCCAGCTCGACGGCAGTGGTGTGGAGCGGTGCAGGACACACACCAGCAGCTCTGCCCCTGTCCCTGGCCAAGAGCACTTTCCACCTGCCCCAGCCAGTGGCCACCCCAGCCCCAGGGGTGGCCGCAGGGACGCTGTGCCCCAGGACAAGCCAGCTCCCGTGGCTGCTGGCGCTGCCAGGCCCAGGAAGGCGCAGTCATGGCCAGGTGGCCGAGCCAAGGCAACAGTGGCCAGTGGGGCCTCGTAAAGTAGAGGTGCAGCATCCAGCTCTGACCATTAGCCACAGCAGAGCCCTCTCATTGAGCAGGACTAGGGGAGGTTCCCCTGTACCAGCGTGCAGCATCAGCGCTCTGGTACCGACAGCCACCCACCGTTCCTCCTCTCGGAACTGCTGAGAATGGTCACAGCTGACTTTTACCTTATGCTAAATTATTAACTTGGTGATAAATACAGGCAAAAGTTGCTCTGAGGTACACATGTACTTAAGCGCAAAATGTCTCCGTATGATCGCATTTAACAGAAATTTATTATTTTCATTGGCTTTTGGCTTACTCTATAAACATACTACATCATTTTGTAGGATTTTTATTGCCATTATTATTACAATTCCATATTCCTATTCAACTTGAAATGATGAATGCAAAATCAATACAATAAGTAACAAATGTATCCACGGTGACCAAACAACAAACTCAAAAGCACAGCACGGTGAGTGAAAATTAGCAGTTCTTAAAACAACTAATGTCAGAATTCGGTTGCAATGTGAAAGAAAGGCTCATGAATTTAGAAGGGTAACAATGAGTTGAATTATTTGAAGGCTCAGCTCAAAAAGTACAATATACATAGTAGGATGTAAGATAAAGGTAGAATATCTTCTTGGAGGCTACAGCTTTAAAGAGAGAGAGAAACATTATGACAAATTCCTGAATTTAGCAACTCCTCTCTCTGATAGTTAAAAAACTCACTTCACCTATTAACACTTGCTCCGTAACAATAATACTGTCCGAGGGTTAGGTCTTACTTTCTGTGGTAATTATTTTCAGTATTTATTTCAGCCTTAGTGCTGCATACATGCATTCCCACTATGCCACTTTACATCAGCAGCAAATAGACAAGAAGGCCCAGAAAGCCAAACAAGATGCATACAAACATACAAAAATACTTTCTTTTTCTGCCTTTTCTATACTTATGTGGCCCAGTAGTTGCATGTATGGATTAAAAAAAAAACAAAAACACAACCCCCCCCCAAACCACTACAGAATTCTTTATTAATATTTACAGGAAAGTATCTCTTTTTTCCTTAGAAAAAATAAAATTCCAATTCCATCATATTGTCTACATGATGGCTGTAGCAATTTGAAATCAAAGTAGGTGCGCGACGTACGCAGTCAAGCTTTCATCTGGCTCCGTGCAATACTGCTTTGTGCAGTAACAGGGACAGGTGAGATTACCGATTTTCTGGCTTCTCACAGACAGCAAGAAAATGCACAGAATAGCAAGAAAATACCCAGAATAACCATAGCTGAACATTATCCCCCAGCTCATGCTTTCTGATGCAAAAGACAAGAACAAGAACATTCATTTAAAACTTAATATTGAAGAAAACTTCAGACTGAACACAGCAGAGAACCTGCCTAGCAGAAACTTTCAGCTCTGCTCTCAGAAGTGAAATTTCCTACAAAGCAGAGAGAAAGCAGAATACGGTTTTTTCCATTTAAAAACTTGTGTTGCACCAGAAAACAAATCAGTGATTTTTATTTTTTCAAAGTAACATCAAAACAAGTTTGATCACCATTACATGTTTCTGAAAATTACACACAGGAAAAAAATGATAAAAATAAATACCATGCAGCTAACATATACCTAATACCCTAACCCTATAACTTCAGGAAACTGCAACTTCTAATCTTACACAAGAAAAACTGATTGTTAAAAAAACCCAAGCAACCCATCTTGCACTTAAAATGTTGCTAAAGGTAGAAAAATACCTGAAAGAAATGAATAGCAAATTAACCTGACTTTTTTAATAGTGAAGAAATTCAATCCAAATTAATCAAACCTAAAACCATAATGTTTGCCTATTCTTCCTCAGTCTTTTGAAAATGTAGTAAAGCTAAAATGCTGCAAATTTATCTTTGAAAGGGACGCTGAACAGTTCTGACAACTCAACCAATTTTTTTTTTCCTGCTAGGACAGTTTACATCAAAATCTATCTGCTTTCATAATTGATGTATTTCACTGTAAAGACAAATCACACGCACATACATGCACAATCTTTAATTTTATGAAAATTAGAAGATAATGCTTAGCATGGCACAAGGCATAGTACTTTTTTGAAAGGGCTGAGTATATTACAAAAGTTCTTCCCTTAAAGCTTGAAGTGAACTCCTGATTCAATATTTAATGAAACTGAGAAAGCTGCTGAATGTCCCAGAAATCCTCCAACTCCCTGCTCTGGGTTCATTCTAAGTATTATGCAGCTATAAATTAACAGTGAGACTAGATGAGATTTCAAGCAGTCAAGAATAGCATTTTTCTATCACACCACCCAATTCTCTATTTTATTTTTCTTTGCTCTTTCACAGCACTAACTTGCAGCATTATATTGCAATCGTACATCCCAGCCCGGTACTGCAGCGCTACATTGCTTAGACATAGCTCTACACTCCAGCATGTTTCAGGGTATGCAGCCAGCTCAGCTGTAAGCCTAAGGAAGACTTCCATCAAGCAACAAAACTAAACTCTGCACAAATATTTAACAGCTCCAAGACCCCTAAAGGCTTAAAATAATATGCATTTTGTGACATGCAAGGAGCCAACCCCACACCGGCAATCTGCACAATGCAGAGTACTCGGCAATCGCAGCACTGCAAATAAAACATTGTTTCGCCTTTGTACCTTTGAATTCTTCAAACTAAGAGCTGAATGAAATACTGAGGTTCACTGTGCCTCCCCAGCACTGACAGTGCAGTAGCAGCTCGTCCATTACATTAAGTTCGTCTAAAACTTCCCATGCCTCACAAGCATTTCTCATCCTCTCTCGGCAGATGAAACACAAGTTCATTTAAAACAAACCCAGCACGAGTTCATCTTATCTAGCTTGTTTTTCAAACCGCTAGAACTACGCAGTAGCCCACTCAAACAGAAAATATCCCAGACAATGGAATCCTTTCAAACTGCACAGCCGGCAGGATTCCCCAGTTGTCAGTTTTAGGTGCGTGCCAGCACGAAATGTTCTTGAATCCGAAATCTGTAATAATCACTCCTATTGATAATGTGAGCAGAAGCAGAATTACATCACGGTTAGCACTTACCAAAATACATTATGTTTCTCATTAATCATGCAGTCAGGATCCCACCGCTGTGTATTCAGCATTAGCTCCTGCACAGGGCTGACATGTAAAACAGAGCTTTTTCATTCTACATTATGTGGAAATTTCCCAGCACGAGAAGCGTGAGAGAGCAGTGTGCCTCCTCAGGATGAGCGCTTTGCAGGCAGTCTTATCCCTGATACAATCCCTGTCTGATTTAGCGTTTACTCCGGCTGCATGCTGCACTGCCCATTCTTACTGTAATCTGACTCCTCCTTCTGATGTCCTTGCTGTGCCTGTGACATCAGGACTAAGAGTACTACAAACAGATCTTTTCTTTAACAGGCTGGCAACGACATGCACTTATATCCTGGTTAACCTAACTCTGGTTTGGACAAAAAAAAATAAGCCCTTCTAAAATTGTACGGACTTTTTTTTTCTTGGCAGTAAACGCGCTTAGTGACATAACGTGCTCAATTACATAATAGATGGGAAAGACAAAGCGTATATTGTTAGTGTATTTTTCTTTGAAGGGCAGGCTCCAGGAGAAGCTTTGAGTGCCTCAATACCCCAACTTCAATAGAAGATAAAGATGCCTGGCACTTTGCAAGATCATGTACACCTAAGACCTTTTTTTTTTAATCGATAGTTCCACTTCAATAAACAATTTCAATCCGAATGTTGGATAAAGCCAAGTCTGTTTCTATTTTTAAAAATCAACTGACAAATAGGTAGTTCAACTTCAATACAGCTGAACTGATTTTTTAAACTACAGTTTCTTCGCCTGAATAACAAAGCGTGAGGACAGGAGATATACCACGGTGAGGATTTGTAATGGAGTTTATAACCTTTCACCCTCCAGGTCTCTAGTTGCTTTCTGGCCCAGGTTGATAAGTCATTAGCAGCTGGTAGGTATTTTATTTTTCTGTGGCAAATGGAGTGGTCCTAAGTTTGTTGTAAATAGGTCCACACACAATCCCTGCTGCTATATGAACTAGTAGCAGCTTCAGAAGAAGAAGGGCCAAAGAAACACGGAAATACTCTCCACCATGTACATGTAGTGCCTCAGGATGGATCCAACACACACCAGTGCGGCAGTGTGGCAAAGACAGCGTGGTCTGTATTTATGCACATATGTCTCTTCTCCGAATCAATAGAGGACATTGGTTTCCTGCTGTCAGTCTGGCATGTATCAGTGATAATACACTTATACTAAATAAAGGTAAAAAACAATGGAGAGTATGCTGAAGCGCTTATTTCATTATAATAGGATCTAATGGGATGAATGCTTTCATTCTACAGGAAAGAGGATGACAGGTATAATTCATTTAAAGATTCACTTCTTATTTGTAAAACCACCACACAATAAGTACTATTTCATGAGGTCCAATCACTTCGGGCAAAATTATCGCAGCAGGACAGCAGGCAAGGAATGCTCCAGTTGCAGCAGCAGAGCCCTGGTGAACAGTGCTGCTATGCATCTCTCAGCAAGAGTCCTCTGCCACATTGCCCTCACGAGGTTTCATGCTACCTGTGTGAATGTTATGGAGATTAAACACTCACGGGGAACTGGGGCACGAATGTCAGTCCTGTCCCTCACCGGCAGTCCCACAGCTATTAATTCCTCATACCTAGCCTTTCTCAGTGCCCTTTCTTACTTCAACTGCCCCTAGGAAGAGGCAAGCCCTGAAACGAGAGATCCGTGGTACACATATACGCCAAAATAAGCTTTGCTTCACAACTAAAAAGCACACAGTGCGGGAGTGTGCTTTGAGTCCACAGTGCACAAGGGAGGAAGAGCAAGGTTTCTTGTGTGGGTCAAACTGACCAACAATGTAAGTTGAGCAAATCTTAAACCACAGTGAAGAAATACTGTCTAAAATTCCCCGGGGAAAAAAAAGAAAAAAGAAGTTGTCTAGAAATCATGGCCTATGTTTCAACTACACAATGTGGACAGCAAATAACAGAGGGTATTCACGGCACATTCCTTTCCTTTATTTCATCATTACAATGCTCATTCACTTCTACAATACACTGAAGGACACCTCACTATAGGGGAAAATACCATCTTCAAAGACTGGTTTAAAATGTCTCAGCTGAACCACTCTAACATTCTCTGAGCAGTGGGTGTAAGCTACTATCAGGAGCCTTCTGTAGCACAAGCATTCCCTCCTCTCCCTTCACCGAGGGTAAAAGCTCAGAGAATCAATTCTCTGTGAAATCCTCCAGCTCCTTTTCCAGCTCTGAAGTGCTTTTGCAGAGGCACTGCGTGACGTCCTTCAAGACAGCCTGCACCCAGGCACAGCATTTGCCTGCTAAGCTGCGTTTACCTTATCACAAAAAAAAAGGCTTGGGTTTATTCTGCCAGGAGTCAAACCCTGCAAGATGTAGGCTTACTCTGGTCTCAGCGTTCCACCAAGCCAATATGCCTGCTGATTCATGCCATCAGCAGGTCATCTGAGAGCCTGGGTACAGAAGGCTGATGTCTGTGTAGACATGCTCTTAGTGCTCAGGCCAGGACCATGCTGCCTTTAAACACCCCTTCTTGAAATGGCTGTTGTGTTACAAACCTATACCAATTCCGTGGTGTCTGACGGCAGGTCAGATCCTCAGGAAATGTAAACACCAAAGTGCTACATAGACTGACATGTTCTTCACACTTGGTTCTGAATGTTACCCCCAATTTACTTTTGCCCTGTAGGATACAAAATAAACAGGACAACCTCCCTCTCTATTGCAGCTTATTTGTGTTCTGGGAGTAAGTATACAATTAAAGCAACCAAAGAAACTAAAACAAGAACTTTAGTTTCTATTCATTTCAAATACAGAAATGCAAGGTAGGAGGGAAAATCACTGGAAAGCTTTCACAGCCCAAATTCACATACTCCATGACAAATTCTGCTTTCGTTTACACATGTACAACACTAATAAGCTGCAAAAAAAAGTACTCTTTCAAGCAAGGAGCAAAAAATAAATTTTATTCCCTGAGTGGGATATTGTCACTGTCAGTGAAAGCAAGGTTTAGTTTAGTAATTGCAATCCCAAATGGCTGGTGTTTTAATGCAAGCATTGAGGGTTCTGCTGAAAACAGCTGCGGGGAAGCACAGTCAGGAGCAGCAAACACTTATGTGTGCCTGGAGATTTGAGTAGACCCACCCTGGGCATGCAGGATCATGCAGAATGAACGAGCAAATTAGTTCATGATGTCAACCCATCAACAAGCCGGCACAGGCTAACCAGCATTTAACTTTGCTACAGATACCGGTCAACTGCAAAATTATAATATTTTCATGCACAGTTCACTTGTAAAAACAAAACCCCCAAACCCTTGTGATTCAGCAATAGCATAAACATAACAAGAAAAAAATTACCTTCTCCTAAACCAGCTACCCCTAATCCTTATTTCTAATAATAGAAGCAACTTCTACTCCCTGAAATCCTCTTTTCCAACAACCTGTTTCTTTCTTTCATAATAGCATCTCCACCTTGAGTTTTTCTGCCCTTTCTCACCTTGGTAAAGGCTTTGTCACAAAGGGCAGATTTTCAAAATGCAGAACAACCCACAGGACATCACTTCCTTGGCATAAACAAAAAGCAGATAGCACACACAGCCCAGAAGTACAGCACATAGCCTACATTTCTCCAGACCTGGGAAAGCTACAGGTTATTCCCCACACCTGACTTGGTCTACAGCCAGAGGGCCACTTCATGAACTAGCCCTCTATTCTGTGTTTTCTACTGATTTTTATCTATCCACTGATTTACACAATGCCTCCATAGTAAGTATTAAAGCCACTCACAGGCAAGTCTGCTGCAGAGGGTAATTAATATTTAATATTAATGCACCCAGTTAATTCCCTAGGATTCCTGGAAAACCCTCTTCCAGTCTTGAACTCTCCCAGGAGGCAACTAATATTAGATTTATACCCAAACTCTTACCAATTGGCTTTGATGAATGTCACTTAGTAAGGCTGACCACAAATCATCTCTTGCAAATGCAGAAGCACATCGAGGAACTCTTTGCTGGCAGAAGTGTAATAATAATCAACAAATACACTAGTGACATAACATTTTAAGTCTATGCATCATGTGTAGTAGGCTAAGAGATCTCATACATCTCAGAGGTTTCCAGGTTTTCTTAAAATAAATTTTGTCTACTGTACAGAGAGAGCTATTAAGAACAAAAATTTATTGTAGAATCATTCATTTCTGAAAATAAAATGGGGGAAACAATCCAAATCACATTTGGCTTATTAATTCATCGAATGCATCTCAAAATGAAAAGATTCTTGCAAGTAAAGTGGGACTAGAATTTCCATATAATTTGGAAATTTATATATTGAAGTTATTTCATTCCTATTAGTGACCACAGTGCAGAAAGAAAGAACAGCAAAAAAGCCACAGTTTTGTAAGCCTCCAAAAGTAATTGAAAATGTTTCCAAGCACACATATTTTTGTGCCTCAAATCAAATATACTAAGTACATCAGCTAGAAGTTTGGTTTGTTTTTATTTTGAAGCCATCTGGAGTAGTTTAAGACATACTACACAATAATGCAGATTTTGTGATTCATTACTAATCTCCTGAGGTTACGCTAAAGGATAAGAAGGTAAGGAGCAAGTTACATTTGTATATTTTAAACAACCACAGAGGTTCATCTTTGGTTTTGAACATTCTTCATGGGCTAAAACTACCAAATGTGTTTTTTACCCTTGACTCAGAAGTGTCACTTCTGGAAATGTGCAATATTTGTCACCATGAATACCATTTAACTGCAGCAGTACCCGAAGGAACTCTGTACCACAACACGTGAATACAACTGGAGGAACTTAATTAATCTTCCTGTCACTTCCATGATGCTTTTCATTAGTTTAGCTGCTATCTGATCAACTGCTCCATTCTCTATTGGAAATGGCTAACCAGAAGCTCCTATAAAAGCATTTTCAAGAGGTAAACAGACTCACTTTTGATTCTGGGTGCCTTTACAAAGCTTTGCCAAGCAGACTTTATCAGTTCAGTAACAGCACTTACAGCACTGCTCTTTTTAAGCAACTGGGATTTTCTACATACACAGCTTAAGAAATATAAATAGAACAATATGAATTTTTCTAAGCTTAAAGCTAGCACTTCTGGTAGTTTGTAGTTTGAACACAGATGACATGTGGCAATCGAAAGGTCCTATTTTTCTGAATTTCCTTCCCATAGACATGGATAGTTATTAAAAAAACAAACAGAATGTAGCCAACATAAAACCAAACCCACATATTAGGCACTATTGCTGCTAATGGTTTTACTAAATGTCAGTCGTGTCATCTTCTTATCCTAAGCATGGGACAAGATTTAAGTTAATAAAATGTGAATGAATACACAACTGGTGTAGATGCTTCTTTGACCATGTATATTGATAATAATTTTAAATAGAAATATGGTTTTAAAAGCAAACAAGACTGAGAAGCTTGTCTGAATGTATGTCAAATATATTTTCAAACACATCCACATGCAAAATGTAATTTTTTTCATGCAAAAATGAAAACTGGAACTGATGATAATAAAATATACAACACGCATAATCCTTCCTTTCTTCCTCTTTCCCTTTTATTTCTCTACTGCTTTCAGTAAAATTTATCTAACGTGTGGGTTTTGAGCATCTCACAAGCAGATAATTCATCACTACCTCTGGTGAGGTGACAGTTAGTCTGTGTTTCACTTTTTTCTGTCCATCTTTCTGACAATCTAAAATTTTGCAACATACCTTGTAGACTCATCACCAAATCCAGACATTTATTCTCACAATTTAAAAATTTAAATTTATAAATCCAGATGACCTACTAAGAAATTTTGTAAAGATTTCACACTAAGGATTTTTTTTATTTTTGCACTCTGATTTACAGGATTCATCTGTTCATTTATGAATAGATGCATTTTGCATTTCTGATTACACCATCATTTGGCCAAAACTATGCACTTCTATTATTTCTATAATCATTTCTATCAATCAACTTCTAAGTCTCAAATAAAAAACTAGATAGCATATAGTAAAATCATCTACTTATACCTCCTGCTTTAACTATGTTTGATTAAACGAACAATTTAGTGCATTATTAATTAGAGACCATTTAATTTTGTTTAAAATGATAGCAAAGCAATTATTGCACAGGTATTAGCCTATGTTTTAAGGTGGGAATATTTGTTTGGATTTTGTTTGGGGTTTTTTGCGGGGGGCGTGGTGGGTTGTTGGGTGGTTTTTTTGTTGCTTGTTTGGTTTTGAGTGGATGGGTGGGTTTTTCTCCCAGGTGCATCAATGAACTGAAGATTTCTTCAACAGATCATTTAGGACTCTTGCGTGAAAATTGTCCAGGACTATTGATTTTAAATAGTCTTTAGTCCGAGCAGCTGCTGCTTTACATCTTCCTTTCTTTCCTCCAGGCCTTCTGGAAAGTGCCTTAATACACTCATAACATGGAGACTGCATCAAGCATTTTTCAAAATATAGAATAAAAATATTTTTTAGCACTTATGGTGTTTTCAAATCACTCGTAACAATCTTACTATCTCCATCTAGTGGCTTATATGATTAGGACTTTTGCTATTAATACACTAAAACCTTTTTATTGTCCTTTGCCTTGCCAACCACAGATTTTTCATTTCCTGTTTCTGGCTTTCCCTATAAATTTTTCATACTTCTTACTTCTAATTTATATTGATTAATATTTGATTCCTCTTTTATAATTTTGTTCCAAGTTGTGTTTTAATTTCTAGTTGCTCTCTTAATTTTGTGGCCGAACCAGGAAAGACTTTTAGTTAAAGTTTGCCATTTTACGAACATGAAATAACTTTTTTAGTCATCTAGTGACCTCTAGTTATCTAAGGCAGCATCAATTTTCCTCCCAAGCCTTTCTAGCTCTTTTCTTCCCAAATGTTTCTGCTTCTAATTATCCTTTAAGAGATATCTTGAAACACAAAACATGTAAATGATTTTATTTGTATTCTATTTGCTCCTATAGAATATTAAAAGAAAAAAAAATCCCATTCCATACCTATAAGTACCTAAATGGAAATATTTCAAGACACAAGCATGGGAAAAAAAACATTTCTTCATTTTTTGGTACTAGCTGTTTTTGGTATATAGCTGCTCAAAGAAGAAAGGAAAAACAGAAGCTATGTAGTATGATTTTAGGTTTCCCAGTGATTATAAAGATACAGAGCTGTGCTTTAGGTACCTAACTGCAAGAGGAAAATGCCAGCACATGCAGTCCCAATGTGAGTGGGTGCAAAGCTGTTTGTTTTGTATACTGGATCAATCAATGGGACCCAGGCTGGAGCACAGACCTACAGCCTGGAAGGGACACAAACTTTGCCAGCTGCACAACATTACAACTTCTCTCCTGATTTGGGGAGCTGAGATACTTTGCAGCAGCACCCAAAGGAATTTCAAGGTGTCAGCACCACATTTGCAACTAAGAGGAGGCAGGACCTTAAGGCCTGTCCTGCTTTAACCACCCTAAGAGGCAGCACCTCAACTAAAGCAGCCAGTGCTATAGATGCCTCCTGAGGCAACTCATCCCATGATAAACTGTAATCTGAGAGGAAGAAATTTACATCAATGGTATAAAAACAGTTAAACTAGTCTCACAGAAAACACAATTGCTCTGTTTGAATTCCTCCTTCATATTCAAGGAAAAGCTGTTATGGCTAAAACTAACAAAGGAAATGCAAGTCATAGGTGGGTAAGATACAGTCTCTCAGAAAGTGCCACACAAAAAGGGGAGAAGACACAATGGCAGCAGACAAGACTAATTTGAGAGTATAAAAGGATACAAGTTACAGCACAGTGTTCAACTTTTTATGAGATTGTTTTGAAAAATCTGTATTGAAATTATTCACATCAGCATTAAATTTGATAGGCCTGCCCAGCTGTGAGCATTTTGCAATTCCACACATGCAAGTTCCACAGCAGAGTGCAAGAAACAAATGGTCATGAAGTGAAAATATCAGCAATATCTCACTGTAGGTGGTATTTGACTCAGAGACTGACAGTTCAGTTTTATGTGTCTATTTGGGTGCCTACCTGCAATCTGGATGTCTAACTTCCCACCACAGTCAAAGCAGATCAAATTGATGTAGTCAACAGTCAGAAGAGTTATCTATTACATCTGGAGACAGACAACAGCTTTGGGTGGCCAAGCAGCTCTCCAAGCTCCATTAACTGTATTGACTGGAGTTTCACCAATCAAAAGGGGAGCTCAGACACCTAGCTCACTCTTAGATACCTACACACACACACACACAGATACATACTCTGCCAGCTGAACCCCAGCCAGGGCTTCCAAACCCCTTAAGCGATCTGGGACCCCTGCAGATCACCCATACCCATTGAAATTCTGCTCCATCTAGGATCATCACAGCAACTACTGACTGCGCTCAGCAGCACTGAGCAGCACTTTAGAACAGAACATGAGAAACACCTGCAAGTGAAACAAGCATGTAATTTATTCAAGAAGAATTGAATTATCTCCTAAAGAATTAAATATAAATTAGCTTCCTCAGTGTGTGGGGAAATTTCCTGGGCTCTTGAATGACCCCAGAGTGCCTCAATATTTCACCCTGTACAAAACAATCAAAGATCAAAAATGTCTGTCTCAAAAATGTCAGGCACAGAAAAAGTACCACTCTTGAATGACCAAGCCACCCTCCTACAATAACCATGGTGTGCTAAAATCCCTGTATTTTAACTTAAACTATTCATGTTTACCTTTAAGAAAAAAATGGGAGCATGTACAAAGTTGCTGTTAGGCGATATAGCCATTTAGTGTTAATGGTGAAAAGAAAAGGATGGTAAAATCATCCAGAAACTATTTATTTCTTCTAATTTCAAATGCTCCAATACGCTTCTCCCAGGGGGAGCAGGAGGCTGTGACTGCTTCTTAACATTCTGACAATAGTGTTCAAATACAATCTTACCTGGTTCATAATAATTAACGGTAAAAGGAGAGTTTTCATCTCTGTTCCCACCTTTTGATCTTATTGACAGAGACTTCTGCCACTCTAATTTAAAATGTCATGTACAGCCAAAAACTCATGTCTATATCTGTTCCTTTATTGTTACATCTCTTTTCTGTACAGATTCCTTTTGATCTGCCAAACTTCTGAATTAAATTATCAGATTTGAAAACACCCTGCCATAATAGCAGCCTACAAGTAATTCTGTTCCCCACAGCTGAACAAAAAGACTGTGTCCCAAAGCCATGTACCCTCTTCAACATGCACTTTTCAGGGTCTATCTCAATACAAATACTTTGCAGTTTATTTATGCCAATATACTTAGAAAATTAATAATTTTGAAATGCAACAGCCTAAATATAGTGCTGTGGCTACTTTTAGATAATTCAGTGACTTGATTTTTAGTTTGCTGCTCAGTAATACTTATAATAAGCCTAGTTACTCTAGGTGTCTAAATATGTATATAGAGACAAAAAACACTGGTCTAAGTCCTCAAAGAATTTTTTCTTCTCTGCACTATACAGATAAGCAGCATACAACAGATGACTATGTATCCCGTAACTTCGCTTCATATTCCTACAGAGCATTACAACTGGAAGAATTTCAGCGAGGTTTGAAAGCCCCCCAGCCATATCTCTTCAGACTCTGGAGATATGAGACTGCTGTTCCAAGTGTACTGACTGTCTGTGGATTCCTCTTGCACAGGAGGACTGTGTTATGCCAATACCATAATAGCCTGGAATTGCTCATGGAGGAAGAGCTGGCTGTAGGGCTCTGTATCTCTGCCTAGCCCTGAGGAAGGGTCTGCAGACAGCAGAGCAGAAGATGAAGGATGGCGTACTGGACTCCTACAATCACTTCTTCTGCAGATCCTCTGTTTTCTCTGTACACAAGAAAGTGATTGTCATTTCAAGAGCATTTAAGTTCTGACTGCTCAGACAGAGTTGACTGCAATGTAGAAGTGACTTCTAGTTTATCTCTGGGTTGCACTGATTTGGCAGTTTAGTTTTGTGCAATGGAAAACTGCATCACTGACAGAAAAGCTTTCATGGAAAATAATGTAAGAAACAGAAGGCCTCAGTAAAACCATGTAATGCAGGAGTCTGTAGTGCCTATTTTACCCCACTGAAGATATTTTATCATGTTCTCTAAGCTGCTGATACTTTTTGTACTGATACACTTTTCATTACTTATCAACTACTTCCTTCCTTAATCACTGTCCACCAGAGCATTTAATTAAGTAATTATTTTTACCAAGTGTAACTGTCTATACATTAAAATACACTGGGTCATGCTTCATCTCCATTTACATCCTTTAAAACCAATGACTTTAAGAAAAAATTCAGGAAATACCGAGCATGAGTAGTGCAGTGTTGCATAAAGCATATATGCATGCTAATATACACACATATTTATATTCAGCCTTGTGCACACACAAATGCATGCAGTGTAACATGACAATGCTAGATGCTTTCTCAAGTGTATAATTAACTTGCTGCACAGGTCAAAAGCCACACTAGGATTCCAGTTTCCTTTTTTTCTTTCTCATTCCTGCTCAACAAGGCGATTATTTTTTCATCATTGGATATGAAGCCAATCAAAGGGTAGAATTAGGAGTGCTAAAATTTGCACTCTATTGTGTTACTTTTTACTTCCTATTCAGTATGCCAGAGACATTTGATTAGAAGGAGGACTTTAAATTATAATGCTGAACATTGTAGCTTCTTACAGCATGATAAGTGTTAGGAACTGCTCTTAGTAAAGTCACAGTTGGTTCACAATCATTGCTGCTTGGTGTAAAAAATGTCATGACTGGCTATTCCTCTGCCTTCTGGGCCTCATAGCTGTTCTGGTCAGGTTAGGAACCTATTTTCATTGAATATCCCAAACAATGCATAGGGTAAGAATAAAAGTGAACCATGGTTTTAGTCAGAGTCCTCTGAGATGGTCTTCCCCTGGGTAAAAGTCCAGTGGAACCACCTGAGAGATGGGGAGATTAGCTCCAGATAAAGGCTAGCCAGCAATTCCACAGGCTATGCCAGTCTTGTCCCCTTTATGCAAGGGTTAGTATCCACAGTTCCACAGTATGTGCTTTACCTTTCATCATCACCCATTCACTACAGGAACTGGGACTCCTGTCTCCTAGACACCTGCTGAGTACTTTAGTATGCTTGTGATTTTATCAGCTTCTGTCTGATGCTATGACTGTTTTAAATTAAGACTCCACCAAAGCAAACAATAAAAAATCATCTTCAGGTTAGGTGTCTTATGTCAAGGTGTCACTAAGCATAGGGAAGACTAAAGGAAACAGTTTAAATTTTCTTGATACTTGGTCTGTATCAAGACAATTTAAACTGTCCCCAGTGTCCATGGAACCTATTTGTTAAGTTACTATTTGTTTGGGGGGTTTTTTTGTCAGAGATAAAAATGCAAGGTCACTATTGAAATACAATTCTTAACTGAGAAAATGTATCATAAAAGTGATGGACAGCTTCTTGGTAATTGAATTTTTTATAATAAACAATAAAATGGAAGTGTGAGCTATTCTTAGGTGCCTCAGTAAAGGGAATTAAAATATATCGATACTTTAAAAATTATTAATTATTGACTTTTCACTGGAGTTAGATAACTTTTAATATAAAATCCAGAAAATTAGAGATTCAGATAAATTTGAGGTTACAATAATCACAGAAGAGCACAGTTTAGAGACTTCAAGGTATTTTATCATGGATCTACTTTAAAAGAAGAGCTTCTTTAAAAGAAAATTACAAAAAATAATACACAAACTCAAAGAAACAGATCTATCTTTACATGTTATGTGACTACTTAATCTGATTTTCCAATTCAGAAACAGATGAACTGGTGGTTTGGTCCTTGCTGTTGCTCATACTACACATTTCATAATTTTTCTGCTGCAGTCTTTTGCCCTTTTGTAAAGAGTAATTATAAACTTTTCATTGAATATTTTCTAAGGGAAGGTCAGATCTGAGAGGTTACAAATGGATTAGCCTTTGATCTTCCTTCCTTGACTAATGTGTAATCAAGCCTGCCAGGAGATTTTCTAAAATGACAAATGCAAGAATGACTGACTGAACAAGTAACACCTACTACTTGGGAGGGGGACATCACAGGAGTTGCAACAGTTTTTATCTAAAAATTGCAAAGTATGTAATTTATGGAACTTTAAGAAAGGAAGATGTTAAGTACTACTACTACACATATGTACATATTTTTGAACGCATGAGAAAAGCCAAATTATGAGATAATAAGAGCATGAGTCATCAGAGTCTGTACATTCCAAGAGAGGGATAATTAGTCATTTCTGATGACTGGCTAAATACTATAAATAGCATTTCACTGTCATTCTGGGGTCACACCATGACATTCTTATAGAAAAATAAATCCTTTAAAGAGGGACAGTTTGACTGTCAAGCTTCTCCAGTAGAAAGTATCAATATAAAAATAGCTCTCTCCCTTTTTAATCCTAGCTAGACACTCTTTCAACTCAGCAAGGTAAATGACCCTCACTCATCAGCAGTAAAATATTGTCACCTTTTGAGATGTTACCCCCATCAGTGCCAAGACATGCTTCACAGAATTAATCTGACCTGACTGATGAAGTCCTAATTTACCAGACCTGAGGCATTCATAATACAAAAGGATCAAAGGACACTACCATTTATGATATGATTTTATAAGATAGGAAATAGTGTATCCCTGTTTTTCAGATGAAATGTGGGTTTAAAATATAACAAGAGAGATTAGTTAGTGACAGAAAAAAAGGCTGAATCCCTGAAGTTCTTGGCTCTAAGTCAGCATTCAGCTCACAACAATCCCCCATCATATGAACAAAAAAAACAACTGTGAGAAAGTGTATATAAAACCTGTGCTAATCTCTCTTAATGCTGAAAGAATAGACACAAAATGCTTTACTATTTGTAAGAAAACACTGAATCACATTTCCCTTACACTGTGTCCACAAGACAAAAATGGGTCATTTTCTCCCGGCAGAGATTTTGTGAGACTATCAAAGTTACATTGGGGTGAACTTGACCCAAATTGTGTCAGGAACAGGGCTGTGCTGCTAATAAAGGAAAAGGTCTGTTCACTATGACACTACTGAGTAGTTTAAAAAAAAAAAAAACACCTTGTAAACAATTGTTGTCATCTTTCAAATGCAATTTTATAAAACTCTTGTGGCCTTCAGACATGCTACATTTTCATCCTTATCACCACATTAAATCACATTGCCAATAATGTCTTTGGGAGGAATTTGAATTCTTCAAGCTTGAATTTAATTACATTATAAAAACTAGAAAATATCTTCAGTGTGCTTTATGGGAATAGCTTATCTTGGAAAATGTTAAATTCTGTTTTGTTTCAAATATTTACATTTTGATAACTTCATTCTGCTGCATATAGCATTTATTGATCTTTCTCAGGAACCCATTTTAAATATAATGCATTCTATTTATTTTCCATAAACCGTTGACTATGTTAGACCATATTCTTACGCAGCTTTTAAGGAAAAAATAAATTAACATGTTTTTGACAGCATAAATATTTTGTTTTATAGTAATTATAAGATAGGGAAATGCATCCTTATACATATTTTTTCTTTCCTGTGGACACAGCACTTTGGTCCACACCCTGGAACATAGCAGCACTACCTTAGTTAAAATTTTCCACAGCAAAAATATGGTTCTGTTGCCTCCTATCTGCATACTGAAGTTTTTTCTTTCTACATTATGACTCATTTACTTTTCAATTTGACTTGTTCAGTAAACGTGCTGTTCTTTGGGGGTTTTTGTTCTGTTTATTTTAGGATATTTGAAAATATTTTCAGGAGCTCTCTTTGTAACTCATCTCCTGATTTCTCTCTCTTCTTCTGAATCTTTCCCCCTGGCCTCCAGTCATTCTCCCTTCTCTCTCACACTTACATCTATGGCAGTGTTAACTGCATCTTCAGACACTATCAGAGTATATTTTTTCCTTTTCTTATTTACTTCACAGAACACATCTATAAACGTGAAAGCACTTTACAGCCAGTCAAGCCAAGGCTGCCTTCCACCTGCACTTGAATGAAGATCTTGAAATGCATGAAAGTCCAATTCTAATTAGGAGGGGAGAATTGCAAGCAAGTATTGCACAGAATTTCATCATCTAGGAAAAAAATATAAACATCCAACAAAGGCACATAGATTTTCACATAGATCCTTTCTAATTCCTAAAGTTTAGGAAACCAGATAATTAAAAAACCAAAAAAACAAACAAACAAAAACAAACAAACAAACAAAAAACCCCACCAAAAAAAAACAAAAAAACAAAAAAAACACAAAACAAACAAACAAAAAAAACCAACCAAAACCCCCCCCCCCAAAAAAAAAAATTAAAATCTTGCTTGATTATAACAGTGACTAAAACACTGTTTCCAGCATGCAGTATCCATGGCCAATTCTCCTGTAAATATCCAGTGAGCCTACAGAAACATTGCCATGAGAAATCTTTTTTAGTACCACCNCAAAAAAACAAAAAAAACCAACCAAAACCCCCCCCCCCAAAAAAAAAAAATTAAAATCTTGCTTGATTATAACAGTGACTAAAACACTGTTTCCAGCATGCAGTATCCATGGCCAATTCTCCTGTAAATATCCAGTGAGCCTACAGAAACATTGCCATGAGAAATCTTTTTTAGTACCACCCCTTATCAAGGTCGGGCTTTAAACTGTATTGCTGCAAATAGTAGCATCCTGCTAATACTTTGCTATTTTTCTAAAGATAATAAATCTCCCCTATCAACGCCCCAGCATATCCCCCAATCAGATTCACTGGTCGGGTGGATCCCAGCTAAGCAACAGAAATGAAGGTTTGCTGCATTCACAGTGTGGATAATTTTTTCAGCTGGATGTTCCCGTGGAGTAAATAGTGTTCAGCTGCACACCACATCTGCTCTGGCACAAATGTGTCCAAGAGGGGACATGAGTTTGGCCAAAAAGGGCACGTTTCACACAATTTTGGATTCTACTATATTCCAATGATTAAAGTATATGCCAGACAGTTTTGGAAGCTTCCTAAGAAGTGAAGCATACAGATGAGCAAACATATCAGTATGTCTAATAAACAGATCTCATTGCAAATATTGACATTCAAGTATTCTATATGCTTTGGGGATTTGTGTTATTTCACAAAGTGTTTGATAATTTAAAAGAAAATCCCCATTTCCACAGGTTTCAAGCAATTTAAAGGAAAAGTCTTTGGCTTCCACAGCATGACAACCCAAAATCACGCAAAAAAGATTCAAATATACAAAAATAAACTTGTCCTTCAATTTTTTTAAAGCTTTGTACTTATAAATTATAATAAATCCTGGATTATGCTTTTTGTTTGTCTGAGTTAGGTCCTCTTACAGAAAATACACAATAGCTATTATTTGAAAAAGAATAATTTCAGAGTTTGCTATCAGAATATGCTGTAAAGAAATACACCACAGGCTTGTTTTTGGGCAACTGTCTAAAAGTGCTCCCAACAATAAGCAGGGCTATATAATTTTATGCGCATATGAAGACATAAAAGACTCCAGCTCCCACTTTCTTCAAGAACTTGATTACTTAATTTTTGCCAGTAGCCCCCAGAAATGCCCAGGTGGCTTACATCAGCAGAGGCACATTCTTTGTACCTAGATAGTTGCCATGGGAATAACTACAAAATTCTTTGGCAAAGTCTGCCTCAGTCCTGACTTGTACCCTGTACAGGGAGGGAGCTGATGGCACACACAGAATGGCCTGTCACGTCTAAGTAACACAGTTCTGTTGAAAAACTAACACGTTTGGGAGCTAGCCGTTGCACTGAGTTACAGATTCTCGGTCACGACCAGACCCTTTGTATGTGATCGCGGTTTAAACAACTTCAGCAAAATAGCCTTTGTAAGTCTGGATCAGAAATAAAACCCTCTAAAGAACATCTGCTGCCTTTGTTGGATCATCTCACGTCAGGTACTACAACTCACTATCTCAGTCCTGATGGGTTGACACAGGGACTACATCAGCTCCAACAAGGATATAAAAAACAAGCTTCTGACAAACTCTTTTGAATTAAGAGGCAATCCTCCAGAAAAAAAAAAAAAGAAAAAAAAAAACATTGCCAGACTTGGAACAAACACCCCATAAGTAATATCTATTTTGTTATACAATGTTACCTGTAAAACAATAGCCCATAAAATAGATAGACACAGTTGAGAGTGCATGTAGCTTTCTTTCAAAGCAATTCAAAGATTTCATTCACGTGGAACACACCTGACATGAATATAGGAACACAGGAAAGGTTATACCAGCAGGTTCATGAACTCCAGAAAGCACATTTGGATGCCTTAGGTGTTCACACTGACTGCATCTGAGCAGTCAATGCCCTCTCGGCTTCCCCTTATTGCCAATAGAGACAGCAGGCACTCAAACTCGACCCAGCCTACAGCAGATCATATAATGAATCATTCTTTGAAGCATTCATGTTGATTTTGCTCCCTCTCCTATGTAAAGAAAGAATAAACAGGGTGGGTGTATGTCGCTATAGGACACGAGAAAAGACACTGACTCTTGCCAGGTTGAGCAGAAAGAGAAAAAGAAGTTTATTTTTAGTTCTCATATTTATAGGTTTCTCAATTCCACAAGGGATTGGAGGACATGTCACTTCCTCTTCAATCCCACTGGAGCAAAAGGATGCTCATCAAAAATTCTCTCATAGTACAGGAATGAAAACAAAAAGAACAGTTAAGTAAACATTGGCTATTATTTACATGAAGTGTGAGGATATCTGACTCCAAAAATGTAAATTATCAGAAGGCTAGCAAAGAACAGGACAACAGGTGTAGTTCTGAAATACAGAAGCCTAAATTTCCTTGCAAATTGTCATCTCTCCTGTTAAGACTGGACCAATGCATGAAAATCATCCTTCAGGCCAAACTTACACAAACAAGCCCTTCATTTCAACTTGCATGAATGCACAGATTAACCCAACTGGTAGAGGATTTTTTTTCTTTTTTCTACCCCCTCTAATTATCTTTGTGGACAAACATTTTCCCACCCCTCTCAAGAAGTAAATCATATACGATGATTATTCACCTTCTCTGTAACTGGATCTATAAGTTGTCCAAAAAATATCATTTTGGCACTCATTTTTATAGTGTTCTCAAAGGGTGAGGAGAGAAACATCAGGCTTGCTGCCCTTTTCAACCTTCATGGCTGAAGTCATGCCACTGCGTGATCTCTGCCTCTACTTTGCAAGTGCTCTCCAAGAGCATAGTATACAAAAAGTAAGGCATGTAACAAAACACAAAGAATGGGGCATAATCTATAATCAGAAAGTTCCCAGAAGTAATTGTTCAAAGTAGTTAGGAAGGCTCTTACAGATAGCTTTTATCCTCATTCTCTGAAAACATACTTTTTTTTTAACTGGAGACTGATAAAGTAGTACATGCATTGAGTAGCTTCAAAAGTTGCTGTTAGTACCAGCAAGTCACTTGGTCAAAAGATATGAAAAAAATTACAGTTATAAGCTGTGATATATGGATCCAAACATAAAGGACTTGAAAGCAAACAGTGAAATCAACAATTACATGGCATGTCTGTTTAGTCATGACCACAGAGAGGGATTAACATCTATCACAGACTTCTGCTCTTGTGCAGAACATAGGGAGCCAAGAGAGCAATCCACAAATGTGCCTTGCAATAGGATAAGATGTAGGGAGGAAAGAAAAAAGGAAAAAAAAGAAAAAAATAGGGAAAAAAAGCGCAAGCCCAAAAGACTTTCAAATATTGTTTTGGAAAAGGCAGAAAAGACTATTTATTAAATACAAGCACAGATGAGAAAGCCTCCAGGGACCAGATTTATAATAATTACTACCTCTACTGACAGCTTCTTGCCTTTTAAACTTTGAAGAAAAGGATGTGGCAGAAGGTCACACACAAGAAAACATTTGTCATCCAAGATGCTGTCCTCCATTTCTGTGACAAAATAATTTCTCTTACAATGCATTGCAAAGCAATGGACTTCAGTTCCCAAATTATGCTCTGTTAACATGAATCATACTGGAAAACTCTACTCTCATTTATTTTCCCCTCTTTCAGGCTCACCATCGTTTCTTCAACTATTTCATTTATTTGAATTTTTGTTTTGTGCTCATGTGAAAGAAACAAAAACCCCAAACCCCCACAAACAAAATGCCTGGGACAAGCAAGTGAAATACCATACAAAAAAATTGAAACAGCCTCTCTATTGTGCTTGCTTCCTGTGACAACCTATTTGGCAGTATTCAGTCAGGACTGTGGTGGTCATGTGCTGATATTGGAATGATCTCTTTTTTCTGGCCTTTAGTCTTCTGTCCAAGGAAAGGTGTCTCCCAGGGAAAGTCCCTCACAAAAAATGTTCCATTTACCATGCATAAATTATACTCGAGTAGACAAGTGCCACACTTGCTCTAGGAGGCTAAATTAAAATTTCCTGGTTTTACTTCCCATTCCCAATTCAACAATAATGCTGATGCTACATCACATTTCACTGTATTGGATGCAGTTGCTGAAAGAATATCTATTTTAAATTAGCAGAAACTAAATGATTAATGCAGTATTGATTGCAAAGAAGTTTGTGAGTAGAGAGTTGCCAAGCCCTTGGTTGCTGTACCTTATCAACAGTCCAGTCTCAGAGATTCATTTGATGCCTCATACACATCAACTACCTCATAGATAGTTAAACAAGATTTAATATATGTTCTTCAAACAGAGCAAGGTACAGAGGATAAAATATGTGTCTACTAAAAGAAATAATTTTGCCCTCTTCTGGAATTTCTCATGTAATTATATAATGATTTGTATTCTGCCCACCTGACCACACACTGCGAGTTCATCAGCTTTATACATAATGATCCTTTTTTT
This sequence comes from Platysteira castanea, assembly GCA_013397175.1. Classification (NCBI taxonomy): domain Eukaryota; kingdom Metazoa; phylum Chordata; class Aves; order Passeriformes; genus Platysteira; species Platysteira castanea. The sequence continues at coordinate 1,901,063 of VYXC01011974.1, read as the reverse complement.
ATACACATAAAGCCTTGCAAAATTCAATACAAATAGAGTTTGAGTGTAAGTATAACCCATCTGTAACTCATCTCGAATTTAAAAATCACCCTTGTACTCCCGTGTGACGTCACTGAGCCAGATTATGCAAACCATTTTGGAGCAGCCTTAGGAATGCATTTTTAGCCATGTGATAATGATTAAAGAACATAACCCAAAGTGGCTGCTTCACTACAAGACAGTAATTTCTGACAACTTCTGGTTTTTCTTGTATACAACCACCATTACTTTCAAATGTTTTCTTTCTTTAGAGAGAGAGAGTGAAAACAAAAATAAGAAAGACAAGGATTAGATGAGACACGTTTTTAGTTTCACTACACATCTGGGGCCACCACAAAAGTCCCAGTCAGCTTCAAAGCCATAACCTAGGAAGAATCATCTTGTACCCTGCCAAAAGTTAGATATAGGGACGTGGATTTGAAAGAATTTTTCAAGGCCATTTTCTCTATCTGAGAAGCTAAAGCCGTTCCCAAAATAATTTGATTGATGTGCACAGACTGAAAATATAGATGGTAGGCAAGTCTTACAGAATACATTTTTGCCCCTAGCAGATGTTATAGACCACACTATGGATTTATCAGGATTACCAGGCTAATTTAGCTGGCAATCTGTATCTTTTCTACAGGTGCTTATCAGTCTGGCATAAGAGTATTATCACTTAGTACAGTTTGGGTATTAACAGCTAGCTCAAAGAGTTAGCAGCTCTTTAGAGCATATTTTTCTAGTACCAGGTTGATTAAGTAAAGACAAAAAAATATCACTCTTAGCAGAAATTTCCCAAATATAAAGTTGCCACTGAGTTCTCTTAAATCAACTTTCCAGAGCATGGCAATTATTTTTAACACAGTTTAGCTAGTTTCTACTTTTTATCTGATACACTCACCCTGACAGATAAGAAGTTTCAAGAGACAAATAAGCAGGGCTAAACTGAAGTTAACAGTGGATTTCTTAGTGCCTAATTCAGCTAAGATTATGAATTTCACAGAATATTCCGAATTGGAAGAAACCCACAAGGATCATCAAAGTCCAACTCCTGGCCCTGCATAGGACATCCCCAAGAGTCACACCATGGGCATGAGAATTTTGTCCAAATACTTCTTGAACTCTTTCAGTTTTGGTGCTGTGACTGCTTCTCTGGGTAGGCTGTTCCAGTCCCCAAGCACCCTCTGGGTGAAGGAACTTTTTCTGCTATCCAACCTAAACCTCCCCTGTTACAACTTCAGGCCGTTCCCTTGGGTCCTGTCACTGGTCACCAGGGAGGAGAAATTGGTGCTTTGCAGAGAACAAAGGGTTCTTTGTGGTGACAGTAATAATCCATGCTGAAGGTGATGCACTGACATTTATCCCTGCTGTCTGATATTATGTTATCGCCTATACCTCTTGTCATAAGTTTCTTTGGAGAATAGAGAGAGACTGATTTCAATTATGTGAAATTCCCAAAGTGCAATGCATGTGTAGCCACATGGCTGCTACTGTTGATACCTGTTGGTGACACCCAGCTGAGTTTCTACAGGAAACAGCCCTCCTCAACCAGGTTTTCATAACTTCAACTCCATCGTTTTCCATCACCAACAGCACTATATTTCATGTGAATGAAATACACACATCTATTCATAGATGTGAGCAAGTGAAAGTTGTATCCAAAATGAAGGTAGAACATTTTGGTCTGATCGCTTTTCTTAGCTGATAAAATGACGTCACTAATCTTCCACTGGTGCTGCATTAGATTATGAAAAAAAAGTCTCATTTCAAAAACATAGTGCCTGCCCATTAGATACATTTTAATGTTTTAATATGAGAGTCTGCACTTCACAGATGGCCTAAAAACATAGGTCCACTTTCAGTCAGTATATTATCTCAGAATCAAGCTTATCTGGTACACTAATGTGAGGAACAAACCACTGTTTAAAATGCCTCCTATTGTGCAATAGTGGTGTTCTGGAAAGGTACTACAACAGCTACCAGAGAATAATAAGGCTATTTATATCTTTAGTGCTTGATAACTCATAAAACTAAGTTACATCTAAGTAATTTGGGGAACATTAAAGCTTTTCAGTGTCTGCAGAATAAAAGTATGCTAATGAACTAAACAATTTTTTGTATGTAGAAAAGAACGTTATCTTTCAAACCAGAACCAAATTCCCTAGCTAAATCTCTGAATATAATTTCCTGAGCCTGTGTGAAGTACTGCTTTATGTATGATTATTATTTTAGTAGCTCTGCTAGAAAAGTAAATCTCTTACATTCATTAAAAACTAATAGTTGCCTTTTAAGCACATTAGTGCAAATATATTTATCCCTATCACAAGGAATCAGGCTATGCTTTGCTGACATTCATTAACAGAAAATAGCCTAATTTGTCTTTTTTTTTTCAAATGAAGTTTTGTTTACTCAGTTATATTTTTTTAAATTAACTCCAAGACCAACTGCAAAATGTAAATTAAACTCCATATACTATTACTTTTGAATCTCCAACAAGCAGAACTTTTAACTGAGGTTTGCATTTTTTAAAGAAAAAAAGCGTGATTATCCTCAAATGCACACAGGTTACAACCCACAATTTCATTAGATGCATTAGCATGCATTATTTTTGCCAGCATTTGGACAAACTCCTTTCTTAATTTCTGCCTTTCCAAGCTACCTGGCATTTAGCAACAGGCCCAAACCAGCAAAACACCTCAGTGCTTCAAGAACATCAGGAACGGGTTTAATACACCTCTATGAAATGGAAAAATAAAGAACTATGGGTCACAATCCTCCACTATGGAATATATTTCAAATATGAGCAGAGAGAAAATGTATAACATCAATTAAGCGCTAAAGGAGTCTCTCTGTGTGAAAGGGTCAGCTTGAAAAAGAATATTTATTTGGGTATTTTGATCCTCAGACACCAGGTGAGTTGTTGCCCTGACTTCCCGAGCTGTACTTGAAACTTCTGCACTCCAGGCAGTCACAAGGAGATATCTTTAGACATTAGCACTCATGAAAACTGAAAGTTGATGATTTTGTCACATCTATATAGACTATTGTTTTTTAAACTAAATTCTGGCATGTTACTCAGAACTCTGAACAGACCTATTGTGTTAGCTCTCACTGCTAAGAGACACAAGACAAAGTAACGGCATCAGAAACTGGCCCCTTACATTAGAAAAATCAGTGTTTTAGAAAATAAATGTATACAGGCATGCAACTAACATGTTATGGAGTTTAAATGCACAATTAATGACAAGTTTGATGCCTGGATTATTCACACCCTGCACGATTTCTATGGAAAGCTATGGATGTGGTACAGACTGTGAAATTAAGAGAACAGTTGTACAATCGATCTTCTTATTGATTTTAGAAGACTGATAGCAGTCTTGAAAAGCTGGGGGAAGAGGGAAGCCACTGAAGCCAGAGAAATGGACTAACGAGGTACAGTAATAATCTGAGAGAAGTCAGTGAAAGGGAAAGGTCATGCATCCTCTGATAAGCAACACAAGACAGGTTACAAGTGCCAAAAGGTGAAGGCAAGGGAACTCTCATCCCTTGTAAACTGATATAAAATGCTTACTATGCCTGCTGGTCAGAGCAACATGGGACCTCTCTTACACGAGTGGCTTCATTTTCCCACTGTGAGGTCTAGCATCCCGCAACGGGGTGTCTGCCAGCAGTATTACTCCCCTTGGTCTAACGCCAAGATTTGCCTCAACAATCCTAAGCAGCACTAAGGAAACTTTCGCCTCAGGAAAAACGTTAAGGCTACACTGATTATTTTACTTCTTCATGTTACAAATTTTTCCAAACTTGGCAACCAAGGCTTTAAATTTCTACTTTGCCTGAATTCAAAGTATCTGGGTTTTTAACCCATAAAAGTTGGTGTGAAAAATGAAGACTGCTTAGCTGACAAATATAAGACACATTAACTGGATCCACTTGTTTCCCAAGAAGCAGAGTGCCGTAGACTGACAAACCACAAGAGCCTGAGAGTGAGTCTGAAAGCCTCAGGAAAAGCAATATGTTTTCCACCAAGCTGCAAGAATTAGCTTGAGGATGGATTTATCAAGTCCTGAGGAAAGTCTTCCCTACCAGTTGTAGCTTCATCCCTTTGATAACTCTAAAATGAAGTGAGCCAGACATGCCATATAAAAAAATTTGGAATGAGGGGACTTGCAGCACCATTACTTTACTTCCTTTGGGAAGAGATACAGGATTTTCTATAGTTTCTTCACAGTTATAATCTTTTATTGTCCCAGCTAACCTCTCCTCCTCATGGCCCCTGTTGCTCTTCCCTAAGCTGTGTGTTAGTGATAACAGTCCTAGGTATGCTGTGCTTTGACTTTACCTCCAGCTTTGATGAGTGCAGAAAAACCCCACAATGATTCAAGGCACGATCAGAGGGACTTGACTTACCCATTGTGGCAGGATGCTATATGCCACCAAAGCTGCTCTATCACTCCCCTCCTCAGCTAGATGGGGAGAAAAAATACAGTGAAAGGCTTGTGGGTCAAGATAAGTACAGGGAGAGACCCCTCACCGGATATTGTCATGGAGCAAACAGACTTGAGTAGGGGAAATTAGTTTAATTTATTACCAATCAAACCGGAAGAGGCTAATGAGAAGTAAAACCAAATGGTAAAACACCTTCTCAGGCTTATCTTCACTCCTAACTTTCTCTACCTTCTCCACTCCTAGTGGAACGGGGGAGAGGGAATGGGAGCTGTGGTCAGTTCAGCACACCTCATCTCTGCCACTCCTTCCTCTTCAGGGGGAGGACTCCTCACACTCTTCACCACAAGGTGAATCCCTGCTCCTGCGTGTGGGAGCATCTCCTTCCCGTTCTTCTTCACTAACCTCGATGTCTGCGGAGTTGTTACTTTTACATATTCTCACTCCTCTCTCTGGTTACAGTTGTTCCTGACCAGTTTTCCCGCTGGCGGAAATTTGGCCTACTGAACACAGGGCAAGCTTCCGGCAGCTTCTCACAGAAGCAACCCATTTACTCCCCCACCCTCTCCACACAAGCCCAATACACCCTTATTTTCAGGTTTACAGTGTTACTTCCAGACAGCAGCACTGAGAACCCCAGGTATAAGATGACTTTCAATAGGTAAAATAATTTCTTTTTTTTTATCTTCACAAAGGACCAGAGGACATTTAAATCTTGTTACAACTACTCATTATTTTCAGGTCTGATAGTTTGGTTTGTATGAGCAAATTTTTGTATGGTTTGCACTGAATCAACTAGCTTGACAACCACCTGGTCTGAACTCCATTTAGGTTAACCTTAGAAATGCAGAGTTTTAAATTTGCTTTTCTCTAGTGGTAGCTGGAGACAGTGTTTCCACAGGATACGCAAAGCATCCCTAGTGCTTAAACTACCATGAAGTAGAATGAAGAGAGAAAAAAACAGAAAAAAATTCAATAAGCAGATATAATAAGTCTTACACATATAACTCACCCTACAACCCAGTTGGAAAAAAATTGGTTTTTTATTTAGGCCACAAAATAGTCATCAGTGTGTGACATCTGGGACCCTGATATTAGATTCCAAAGGTTGTTTACATTTTTCTTTCTATCTCATTCCTTCTCATTCCTTAACTTGTCACCTGTCTTTGGACATCTATGGAGTGGAGTATTTCTTAACCTTAAAAATAGAAACAGAAGTCTGCCTCTGTATTTGGTGTGTTATAACTGAATGGTAACTTGCTCTTCTTTATCAAACTATCAGCTATTAGGAGCAGTAATTCTCATCTGCATGGAAGAATCACTTAAACATCAAGGACATTTCAAGGTGCTGTGGAAGTAATTTTAAAGAGAAGAAAAAAACCCCTTTAGTACTCTCAAATTTTTATTGTGACCCTGAGCCTATTTTAACAGAGAGAAACAGGAAGGTATCCGTCAATCTAAATGGGAATAGGACAGGACCCCAGGGAAAATTCTAAATTCTGTGTGTTTTTCCTATTGAATCAATGTGAAGTCTTTCATTTCTGTAGTAAGTTATACATATTTTCAAATAGTGTTACATATCATATGCACATATACTGAAGATAAGAAACAAAACAAAAAATTGTTAATGCAGAAGTGAATAGACTTATATCTCAAAATGTAGCCAGAATAAAATCCCCACTTCCAACAGTACTCACACCAATGACACCTTCATTTTGTAACCATATTATAGCTGCACTATAAAACTTGGTTTTAGAAATCATGGAAGCTTAGTGGACTTGTGTTATGATAAATCAAGGATTTGGGACAAAGTACCTTCATTATCCTATTTTCAAGTTCCAGATAAAATAAAATTTCAAATACAGCTAGTATAATCATTGGATAATTATTTGGATTGGACATTCCAGGAAACCCTGCCAGTAATCTAAGGCCAGCACTCTCATAACACTGAAGTTTTCAAGTATAAATCCTGTAATAAGGATTTCTTTGGCCAACACAACAGGACTTAAAACAAATGGGTAACTTTACATAGAAAATAGCACCCAAAACTTTAATCATGCTTTCATCCATTCTCAAGCTTTACTGCTCCTATTTATTCCTATTGTCCTATTTGGGAAGTGTTAAGTCCAACAATTTCAACAGTACTGCACTCAGAAATTACTAACTCCTAATTTACCACACCATTATTTTGTCCTACACCTTCGTCTTTAACCCCACACCCATGATCACCTTGGCATTGCCAGAAATTTTACTATATTTATTTAATAAAAAGCAATTCAATTAAGTGACATAGCAGTACTCTGAAATTGCTCTCTTTATCTTGTACATGTGTTCAATATTATCAATAAAGAAGTACTCTGCTGTATTTTATGAGGAACTATACTTATGCCATAACCTCACATAAAAAAAACATGGAATTATACAGACTTGTACAGTTTGAAAGGCTTGTCCCTTTCTTATATTCTGCTTTGCAAGTATTCACTACATTTCTATAACACACCAATCTACCTCTTTTGCTAGGATTAAGAGTTTATTTTCCATACAGTATGACTTCTAAATGACAGAAACTATTTCAAAATGTCAAAAAAAAAACCCTAAAACCCCCCAGAACCCCAATTTTTTTTAATGAACACTGAAAATAGCTTTAAAAACACCAAAATAAATTGCTATACTTGAGTTAAAAAACATTCTGACATGTTCAAAACAAAACATTTAGTTTTTCTATTATGAAACAACTAGGAAAGCTTTCAAAGCATTTTTAAACACAAATCTTTTAAATTACATTTATAGGCCTTTCATTATCTGTTTTACTGATTCAAACTAATACTAGGAAATTCTTCTGAGGAAACAGAGAGCTTTGCTTGTAGCTACTGAAGTCTGTACGTTGTGTAACTGAGGATCACGATCTTTCCTCTGAAACGGTCTCAGTGAAATACTGAGAGCATGGCGAAAGGTTTAACTTACTGTAAGGAAAAGTGTACTTACACTTTATCCTTATAAAAAGTATCAACAGCCATGAAACTTCACTAAAATCCAGACAACAGGAATGTTAGGGAACCTTTCATGGAAGTATTTAACATTTCCTTCTCTACTGCAGTGATTTTGTCAACTATTATTCAACTAATGTTGAATTCATATGCAGATTCAGGAACCACCACCAGACATTCCCCTTTCTATCAGGAGAACCCAGTGCAGGATCCACAGAGGAACTGGCTGAAAACTTTTTGTCTTTCTACTGTTCTTGGCATTCTGGCAGGACTCCTTAAGAAACCAATACAAATATAAATCCCACAAAACCAAACCTACAGAATTTGCAAGACTTTTGAAATCTGGGTCTCAAATGGTCTTCTGAAGCATCTCGTTAAATAACACATGGAATAATCTATATTTCACATTCAAGGCTATTTTATTCAGAATAAAGAATCATGTGGTATAATTTACAAATATTAGATGTCAATCCTGTTTTTATGAGTCCTTTATATTGCCTGAACAACCAAGGATGGCATAAACATGTTAGATGCTCACTATATAAATGACAGTTGTGAGAAATGAAAGTGGAAGCACAGACAGCCTTGCAACCATCTGTTTAGAAGATTCAATTACCACTTTCATACAGAACTTGATTCAGTACCATTTTTGACACTGTTTCCTACTGTTGCAGCTCAAAATTTATGGGAAGGATTTTTCACTTTTCACTAAATGGACCCAAACTTGTAGACTTCCCGACACTTTAAAATCATGCAGTCAAAGACAATGTTTAAGCAACAGACACTTTCAAATAAATAATGCAAAACACTCGAAGCTACCAGTGTAGTTGGCAGAGATGAAGTACTGTTTATATATCCTGTCTGACCTGACTCAGCAGACATATTAGGCTTTGTATGCAGTACAGACAAATAAAGAACACAAGGAATTACAGTCATACTTCAGGAAAGCTATTCTTATGGAAAGACAAAAAATATATTTCAGTATTTACTGCTTTGGTAGTTACACCCCATATCTCATTAAACCATGAAGGCAAAATAAAGTTAAATTTGAATTAGTTAAGCTTATGGTGATTAGTTAGGCTGGTATCACTCTCTCTCTCAAGACTTCTCTCTTAGCCAGATTAAAGGAGGTGATTGTCCCACTTTATTCTGCACTGGTGCAGTTTCACCTCAAGTCCTGGGTGCAGTTTTGGGCACCACAATATAAGAAAGATATAAGGCTATTAGAAAGTGTCCAAAAGAAGGGCTACAAAGATGCTGAAGGGTCTGGAGGGGAAGACTTATGATTACTGGATGAGGTCACTTGCCTTCTTCAGCCTGGTGGAGACTGAGGGGAGACTTAATATCTGTCTACAACATCCTCGCAAGTGGAAGCAGAGTGGCAGGTACAGATCTCTTCTCTGTGGTGGCCAGTGACAGGGCCATGCCATGACAGGGAATGCCATGATGTTGTGTCAGGCATGATGTGTTTAGACTGGATATTTGGAAAAGGTTCTTCACCCGGAAGTTGGGCCTGAAGCAGGCTACTCAGGGAAGTGGTTACAGCATCAAGCCTGACAGAGTTCAAAAAGCGCTTGGACAATGCTCTCAGATACATGGTGTGATTCTTGTTGCTGTCCTGTGCAGGGCCAGGAGCTGGGCTTTGATGATCCTTGTTGGTCCCTTCCAACCTAGGATATTTTATGATTCTATGATCCTCTAAATAGAACTAAAACACAGTATAAACAATACTTTTACAATAAAACTGTCGTTGTAATGTTTAGGTATTGCAATGATTACCAGTAGAAGCTTAGTCACTTTTGAGAAAACACAGCAGACCCTGTTTGCTTAGTACCTCACATGCTATCCTGACAGAGGCAGTTTATTGAATCAGTGTGGAAACCCCACACTCTTAACTCTTGCCTGAAAATATAACAGGTAAGCTCTTTTAAAAAGTCAGTTGTGCCTTTAATATTATATGCTCATGTTCATAACACTAAGTTCAGCTGCAAATACCCAAGATGAAATCACATAAGTAATATTAAATAGCCTTGAGATAAATGTCATTGTAGGTAAGATTTTAACATTTTACTTAGTATTACTCACATTTCAATACTTTGAAATTGATGAGTAAAAAATTAGTATCTAATCACAAGGGTTTTTTGAATGTGGTCAATTCAAGTTCATGTCATATTCATATGTATTCTACTAGATCTAATAAAATTTGCTACTTTCTAATGTATGTGGCTAAAATGTGGAAGGAAAACTAAAACCAGAAGTAGGCATTGACTAGTAACCAGTGAGCAACAATGGTGTGAGAGACTGGAATTTTAAGTAGCATGTGAATTATTCAAGATCAAAAACGTGTGCGTGGTAAAAGGTGACATAACATCTTGCTAATTGCCCAGGAGGCATAAGTTCCAATTTTCTCTAGACAATAAATAAATTTGGTTGAGTCAACAAAAGTTAAGCATGCAGGATAACACATTTCAATTTAGATTTCTTGCTCCATAATTCAAAAGTGAAATGGAATAACAATTCATTTGCCTATAGCCAAATTTTCTTCCATTTCTAGCCCTTGTGAGGCTCAAAACTCTCCCCCTGAATGTCAGAGATCTGAGCTTCCCCTGACATTCAATGAAATTAGGGAAGAATATGACTGTGCAGGAATGGGGACAGAGGAAGATTAAGCACATTTCCACAACAGTAGATTTCATACTGTGACTATGGTGTGCATGTAAAACCAGATGATCAGAACAGCCACTTGTAGGACTGGAATCACACCCCAGGGCATGACTTTGAGGAAGGCGATTATAGTTCTATTAATATGAAGCAAGAAAACTGTGAGTTAACACAAACTCTATGCCAGAGTTTTCCTAAAGGCAGAAAAATCTGCCTTTTCACTTTGCTGACTCATGTCATAGCTGAGCAGAATAATTACTTGTCTGAAAGCACAGCTGGGGTGGAAAAAGGACCTGAAGTCTAATCTAATCAAATGTATTTCCTGCAAAGCTTTGGCAGCATTCTGGCCTAAGTAGCTATCTATCCCCAGTAAACTTTTATCTCCACAATGCTGAGACAGATCAGTCAAAGCCATGTGGCCATAAAAGGAAACCTCAACAGATATTTTGAGGTTTTTTGCCCAGAAATCCTTTCTTTTCACTATCTTACTTTGTGGAAGTACTGAAAGTATCAAAATGCACTTAGATTTGTACTGAGATGAACACTTGCTATATGTTTCAACTGCTTAACTCCTACTATCAATAAGGGGAGAGATTCCAGTGAGAACTGATACAACAATACAACAAAATCATAATAAAATAAACTACTGTCAACATGAGTTATTTTTTGATGACAGGTGCCCACAATTCACACTTTTTCCTGCAATAGCAGCAAGGGAACCTTCCCCTCTCTGCTGGGACTTAGGCTGCCTCCCACTTAAACCAGGGTGAAACCACATGCTGGGAGTTACTACTCTGCTCCTGAAAACTGATTCAGATTCATCCTGCAATAACCTCAATGTTTCATTCAGTTTCAGCATAAGATTAAATGTTTTCCTTAGTTAAGGAAAATAAATATTCAAAATAAATATGTGTTGTGTTCATCCTTGGAGATTTTCAAGGTCTAAAAGTTCTGATCTAAAAGTCAGATCTCACAGCTTTCTGTCTTTTCAACCTCACTCTGCTTTGAGACAGAGGTTGGACTAGAGACCTCTTCAGGTCCTTTCTAATCTGAACTATCCTTAAAAATGAATAGGCTTAATGGATTAAAACTGAATACGGCAGATGTTCTTGTAAATTAAATGAATCATTTTTTAGAAGAAACGGAATCATTAAGGCAACTACAACTGCTCTTTCTACTCTTTATTCTCATCATGTCTTGCTTTAAATTATTGTAATTGCCTGTGGTAGAAAATTTGTCCTAGTACGTGCATACAAGTCAAATCCCAGTCAGAAACTCCTCTGTGCAGCAGATGAATATTCATCATGAATGCATTTATGAAGCGACTCTACAAATATTTGTTTCCCAAGGTGAGTTTCAAAAGTCCCCCACCTGCTAGTTATGAAATATCTCGGATTCATGACTTGCTTGTATTGCAGTGCTTGTTAAGGCAGTAGCAGGGCCTGCCTCCATAGAGGAGCTATTGCAAAATAGCTGCTACTGCTTTCACCACACAGTAACTCTGTTGTGACCCGCGTGCAGGGTGAATGCGTTCAGCTGAATCTTTGCTCACTTCCAAAGCAGCAGGACTGAGTGGATATCCTGAGTGTCTCCCTGACAAGGCCCTTGGTTGTGTCTAAGGATCAGTGCCGACTCCTGCACTGCCCAAGCACTTCTTTCTCTCACTGTTTTCTCCGCTGTCCAGTGGAGCCCTGAGAGCGAATGGCCACGGGAGGTGCAGCCTCCCAAGGGACACACAGTGCCCCTCTGAATGGAGGGAAAGAGCCTCTCGGCACACCTGCCTATGCGCACTTGCATGCATGTTTGCGCTGGAAAGTCAAACAGCTGAGGACTAAAATGCAGGTAAAAGATGTCCTGCTTAAGCAATCAAACAGAGCTGACATGCAGCTCCTTCCTGCTCAGGCTAACAGCTGTTGATTTACTATTTCAGTTTTGAAAATAACAAGTCAGGAAGTTCAACAAAGGGAGAATTCAGCATAGGGAGAACATCGTCCAACTTCTCAAACTGGGGTGCACTACCTGAAAGATTTTTCCATAAAAAGTACTGATATTTTACTCAAAATAGTAACTGGGAGTAGCAAAAGTCTTGGGATAGGTTCAATGTAAAAAGCATCCTCCTTTAAGGAACCATCAACCACAGAGCATTCTGAATCTGTAGAAATACCCTCCCATCTTCTGTGGATGGGAGCACTAATCACTTTAAATTCCTTGGCACTCAGAAAGACTATTCCGATTTTTCATGAAGTTTGGTTTAGTAGTTAGATAATTATAGGGCAGCAGAAACATTAAGGAGATTTCACATCATCTCACTTAAGAGCAAATATTCAAAAATAAAGGGGAGTTACTGTATAGTGAAATGTTAGCCCAGAAACACAGAAAATTAAATAATTAATGTCACATTGTACATTTACTCTACAGTGAGGTAATACAATAGCAGCAAGATAGGAGACAACACATTTAGAGATAGCATTATATACCATTCTGTCTTATGTAAGCCATTTATAGAGGCACATTATTCACAGCTATTCCTCTCTATGCATTTTTAATTGTTTTGTTTACATGATAAAATGTGACTTGCAGCTTGAACTAAGACAAAAAAGTAATTCTTGATATAAGCCATAATTAAAATGAGCAGAATTTGTAGCAGTGACAGCTACCAGTGAAGGGTAATGGCTCAGTAAAAATCAATCAGGTGAAAAATTAGTTAGCTATTAAGAGGAAATAACTTAATGCTATTGCTAAATTCAAAATAGCAGGTTTGGATAGAAGTTTTCTTTACTACTAAACAAAAGAATAATAAGTGGGAATTTTTCCTATACTGTTCATTAAAGTTACCATGCATTGTTTTGATGCCTGCTCCCTGACTACCATGCCCAATGCAAGTCCCCAAAAAATTTTTACTTGACTCGGTCTGTCAAACTGTCAGAGCCTTATGATTTTAGCTGTACAAATAGTAAAGCTAAACTTAGAACAAAAAGGATAACTGCAGACTTACTATATATTTTTCTATTTGCCCTACAACTTACAATACCAGACCCGTAAAAGGAAAGTGGATATTAGAGACCTCACAAATTACTTTTATTTAGGCTCTTGTGAAAGCAGAGAGGAAAAGCATGGTTTTCACACAGAGAACTCTTAGTATTTCAGTGCAAACAAGGCAAGCCTCCAGTGCCAGTACAGAATCATGACTTGAACTTTGATCTTTTTTTTTGTCTTATCCATAGGAGAAGAAAATGTATCTATATTCACAAAAGCTGTCTGGAAGTTTTAATGCAAAGTTATTTTCCAGTGGGAAGAAAAGCCATTTTTGCAAAGCCTCCAGTTTCAGAAAGACAGTCTTATTTCATGATGGGAGAAACTTAAATCACAACTACTTCCTACTCTGGAATTAGGAGTTAATAAGCACAAAGGAAGTCTCACTTCTTTTCAGGATCATCTACTCATGAAAAGTAGATGTAAGTAGATGTAAGCAGGTCAAAAGATTGGAAAAATTATGTAGAAACTGTCAAATGTCAAAAACTTAAAAATACATAAGTAAACAAAAATTCTAGTAAGAATACTAGAATACTTGCTAAAGACCAAAAAAAAAATTCCAGTTAATTATCTCTTTTTTCTCCTAGTAATCTTTTTATGTTGGGGAATCATATTTGTCTTTTTTGATAAATTTGTAAAAGAAAAAAAGCAAACAACTCTCCACATTTTTAACAGACCTGGTTTTATTCTCTGGGTGTTATCAATCATATGAGACCTTTCACCAGGATTTAACAACAAGAATCACCAGCAGCCTTGAGTTACTTACAGAGAGTCCATCCAAAAGAACAGAAAATGACTTTATAGGACCCTTTTCACTCACATAAATCCTAAAAGTTTCTTATTGCCACTTCTCCATCTCTGCAGCTCTCAACTGAGAAGCAGCAAAAAGTTCAGTTCTGTTGTTCTTGTTATTCAGCCCCCAGAAGAGGTGGCTGAAAAAACTGGTTAGCCAACAGAATTGGGAAACCAGCAGATTAAAGATAAGACCTAGACTTATCTTTTGCATAAAAAGAACTTACTCAGTGCCAAGCAAAATGAGAAACTAAAGGAACATTGAAATAGGTTTAAAAAAAACCCACACCAAACCAAAACAATAACCCAACCCACCTCTTACCAGTAGAGAGAGAACCACTTAAAGGGAATTTCCTCCTGCAGAGCACTCCCTACCAAAAAGGAATATCTGCTCTCAGAACAGTAAGACAGTCCGTACCTTCGGACGACATTTTCAAAAACGTCAAAAAAAACTCACACCACCATTGGTTTGGCACATAATTATGTATAACAGGTCAAACAAATTTCTGTTTCTGTCTGGAGCTGATCAGACGTTTTTGCCCCTTATTATAAAACTGGAATTGGCAAGCAATGCTGGCAATCACTGCTTTCACATTTAATTATTGCAACTCATCTAGGAATGCAGCCACAGAGCCTGAAAATGTTCCAACTGGTACAAAAGCCTCTCTGCTTAGCAACGGGGATACAATGAACGGGATCATCTGAGTGTTACTCTTTCTGCGCGTGCTCTCTGCACAATTAAGAATCCAGTCTGCTCATTTGTGCAAAGACACTCTGGAGACTGTAATTGCCACAAGAGCTGCACCCATGTGGTTCTTTTTCACAAGACATAAAAGCTACTTAAGAATTCCCTACTACCTATACCCAGTGTTACTTGAATTAACCCTAATTATGTACTTTATTTAAGCTGCCCATCTATAAATCAGCAAACAGATACAAACAAAATTCTCCAAAACATAACTGTGAACTACTGGTACTATAGAAAGAAAATACAACATTTTATTATGAAGTGTTTGCTGCTATGTAGGCACAGACACACACCCATGTATGGCGATAGTCATATTATCGACTACAAAAAAAAAATTATATCAAAATAAAATAAAAAACCCCAAAACTTACCACTTGTATTTTGTATATCCTGATGGATTATGCTGCTTTTAACAGCAATAAATTGTTTGCACTTACTTAGTGTGATAGGTTCATTTGCACATAGCTGTCTCATAATTTATTTTGCAAATTATGCAACATTGTGACAGGGCATCAGATTTCTTCATTTCAGTTAGTATCTGATTACAGCATGGTGTGAAATTTCTATAAACAGTTGTGAAATCCTTACATTACCTTTATCCACACCTTACTCCCTCCCCCAGAAAGCTCCCTTGCAAGCCAATTAAGACCAAATTGCTCATCAAAGAAAGACTCTCCATACACTGCTCAGATGTGTAATTCCTGTCTCCTCTTTCAATGTCCTGGCAATCTATTTTTAAATTCCAAGGGAAATTAAAAAAAAAAAAAAAAATCACCATTAAGGTCCCAGGAGCTTTTTGTCTCTGCATAGGTATAAAGCATTGTTTACAATCCATGAAACTGAATACACATCTTCCTCTGATTTGACACCTTGCAACCATGAATATGAAAGTCCTCAGCTCTATTCAGCAGGAAATATGATCACAAGGCAATAATTTACAAGACCTGAAAAATAGATCAGTGAAAGCTCTTATTCTCCTAACAGTAAATTCCTAACTGAAAAAGTTACCATGGAGCAAAAGATAAGAAAGGAGTCTATAGAGCATTCAAATACCACCTCAAAACAGTGATTGCAGAGAAAGGAGACATTTACAGCACAATCCAGTTCTTTCTAATTTGCAGTGATTTCCTCAGTCCATTGCTCAGAAAATTCCCCTATGTTGCTATTTCAAATGTCTTAAAGTCTTATATCTTCTATTTCTCAATATATTTTCCTATTTTTAGTTTTCAGTTTAGGGCCAGGTTTACCTTTGACACATGCAATAATCCTTAACAAAAAGGGGACACAGACTAATAATTGTGACCGCAACATTTCTATAGTGACCTGGAGAAAAGCACTTCAATTATGACTAAAAATAATAGGTCTATCAATCATTCTCTGCTATCTGTAACATCCCCAACCATTGCCAGTCCCTATATAACCTGTCAGAATTTTGATAACCCAGACAGAATGACTGTGAAGCCTACAGATTTATTCATTCCATCGTGTGTAAAAGGCACCCACATCAACTCACGTATTTCTGTGAAACAAAAAAAATCTAGGGTGGTGGGGGAAGAAAAGCATCCCCCAGACAGGCTTCAGATTTGCGTAAAAATCTCCCTCATAAATTATTTTTGTTCTTAAACTGAATGGTGTCTATGAAAATATTGACCAGTTAATATTTGCTCCCAAATAATTAGTTACAGCCAGCATTCAGTTCTCTGAAATGCTTGATAAAGGACGATTTTCATGTACTTTTAAAGACATGTTTCTGGGTCTTAAATAAAATTCCAGGACTGTCAAATTCTTGTTTAAACTTCAGGTCAAGGAAGCTGTTCAGCTTTAACTTAACATCTCTCTGAAGAATGTCAAGAACATCACAAAGTGCCAAACCAACTAGAGCTGCATGAAGCTGATAAGAGAAAGATAGAACATTCATGCAAAAATCAAGCTGGAAATCAATAGGGGAGCCTGGATTTAAACTGAAAGTCATTTTTATAGCTCAGCTGTTAATATCAGTGGGAACCTGGAAGCTTAGTGCCATGTGCTTTCTCAGGATAAGCTCTGAGACTCGCTCGTTGCATGTCTTCACATCTTCTCCTGGCTTGTACTCAAGAGTGGAGATTATAACTAATTGTTTGCTTGGACATGGGACCAAGTTTTCCCTCACGCCTACAGTTACTCTCCTCTAGCTGAAGGCACCAACCATAACATCAATAGCTTTGGCAGCAGCAAAAAGAAAATTCCTCAGGCATGAAAGACCGGCAGAGCTCTTTCTCCCACCCCATCCCACAATGGCACCCAGCAGATGATGACTCACTCACATATTTCTTCTGTATGTCAGGGGCCAAGCATCAAGGAACCAGATCCAGACAATGTTTAAGGCACTCCTGAGCATACTCTATACTGTACAAGGGGTCAAGGTAGAAGAAATAAGTACATTTAACCTCTTTCTCCCCTGCAGCCCTGTCAAGTGTTCCTAGTAGATACAGGGCACAGGTAAGGGTAAGAATAAAATTCATTACACATTCCAATTTCCATTATATTATCCAGTAATCAATTCTACTATTTCACTAACTCTTCACAAGATATCACCTGGAAAGTAGCTGCAGATTGCAAATAATTTGAAAATATCACTTTAGGGTTTTAATGAAATAATTGGGTACTTAAACATGTCTAATGCTTTGGGCAGTTTAAATATTTGGCTCAAGGACACTCACATTTGCAAAGAACTTCATATCATCACTATGTTTGGTGTTTGTAACAAATCAGCAAAGGTTAGCTCACAGTAAAAAATAAGCACTATCTCTTTTTGCATCAGCTTTGGTGACTAACAGATTTTTCCACAGCACTACAGTTTAAATGATTATACAGGTTCAAAGCAATTATTAACACAATTAGTGTTTCCAGCAAAGTGACAATGACTTGGGTTTTCTGTGCAGACCTTTGGTGTGTTCATGTATACATTTTCTTTGAAACAAGTTAATGATCTCCTAGGAATTCAAGATAAGTGCTGAATCAAATTTATTCAAGCCAGCTCTCTTTTAATTTATTTCATGTGAAAGAACTGAATCTTACACAGGCAGTCATTATTAAATTTTTTCTTTTTATCATTGTTTAAAAGAATGTCCCTTTAACTTATATGTTTTTCAGATAAACAAGATACAAGAGTGTACCTATTCTGCATGTTAGATGGGTACTCTGGAAGACCAATCATAATGGGTTCACCATGATCAATTATGATGGCCTCACAATCCATGGAACTGTGTCCATCTATTTGTCTGTTGCAGAAGCATCTCTATGCAATGATAATAATAAATTCTCTGGCCGCATTTCTGCATTTTGCACTTTGAGTTTTTCAGTATGCACTTTGTTTTAATTCACTTGCTATTACAGCCAGCCTTCTCTAGAGATCAACTCTAGCACTGATTTATAAAGATGAATTTTCTGGCCCAAGGAGATCAGTTTGCACAGTCAATAACAATATTCCAGTGGTGAACCAGAAGACTCTACATGTAGTATCACAACAGAAAGCTCTGAACCCACAGATGGCTTCTCTCCAAACAGTGGGTTGAAAAATGCATATGAAGCAAACAACACCCATATATGATCTAAAGCAGGTTGTCTCGTTGCATGGCCTAAAGTTGCCACAGTAATCAGACTTGTCAGCCCCCTATGGAAAACTGTTGTTTCCTTTTACTGAAAATCAGTTTATGCAAATAGACTCAAAAGAACTGTACATCAAATCTGGAGTGAACTTGTCATTCTATTGTGCAATCATTAGTTATTTCAATACCTAATGATTCATGGCATTAAAAAGTGCAATTTTAGTTGAGGATGCTCTGTCTGAATTGCATTCCACTCATTATCAAATGGCGTTTTTTGAACATCAGTGGAAATCATGAAGTGGAAAGTCAATGATAAAAGTTAAATCCCAGCTATGTTATTACATTGAGACAGAATGCCTTTCTTGCATTTCGGATTTATCTGCACTCCAAATTAAGGCTAAAGATAACTAGAATGCAAAATCATTTCCCAAAACTATCAAACACTATTAAGTGGCTATTAACTTTAAATTGACCTAAAAATGGTCACGTTATTGCAATTAAATAAATAGGTAATAAAGGAATAAATAGGATATTAAATAAAAAGGATAAGTTTACAAAAATAATTGTTATTTCTGTTATAGAAGTTTTTAAAGACATTACACAAGACTAGGTAGTGGTTAAAACACAGAGAGAATGGGTTCCTCATGCTAGACACTACAGTGCTAACATTCAGGACTGCTTCAAAAATTGCCTGGGTGCTTACAGCAAGCCATAGCAACTGTTTGGGGGCAGATGATGGAATACTGTATTGTTTATATGGGTAATGAACTGGCTGAAAAGTGAGATTACAGGTTACTGCTGAGCTATATATGCACTGATGATACAGGAGATTTGAGTTACCTGCCTATTGTCACCTGGGAAACATGCATTAGATTCAGAAGTGTATACCAGGTCTCTATACACACGAGTATTTTCGTATCATGTTATTTATAGAGTTGGGAATTTTATATTAAGGGTAATGTTAAATCTCTCCCACTGCACGGATTTAGCTCACAAAGCCGTATCTGACACTCCATCTGTTTTTCATAATGTATGCTACCTGCTTGCTCTTAGCACTTCTTTCAGCCTGATAAGGAAAACACATTAGCAAGCTGATTAATGGCTTTCCTCCTTTCCAATTTCCAGTTCCCATGTATTTGAACGATACAGAAATGGCTGAGTTACAAAACACTACAGAAACACATGCTATTCAAAGTAATCCCTCTATCTTATTTCTGTAAGCTTTACGATTAAAAAAGAAAACCAAAATAAGTCTAAAACTTTATTCTGCTTAATATTGCAAATACTTCTTTGTCATATTACAGCATTATACTGCCCCTGTTAGTTGTTATACTCATGACTAAGATAAACATGGGAAATTATTGTAACACATGTGCCACTTTTCTAGGGTGTCTGTTAGCTGCTGGTAGGTGTAAATTCTTGTGCTCATGCATAGTCCTCATGGACTGCCAAGGCTGGGACCACACCTGCAGCATCTCTTTGGGTAAAGATGATCCCTTCTCATGGGATCAGGACGTGTAGAGGGCACACTAATCTGTGTCCATGTTAGAGTAAATGAGGGGTCAGAAGGCAGCTGCTGCTGCCTACAGCAGGGGCACAAGAATTGGAAACACTTCTGGGTCTTCCCCATTGGACTCATTCTGTGACACAGCTGCTTAAAAGGTCAGCTTTCCCAAGTAAAGGTTTTCATGACAGTGCTATTTTCTGCTGTTCTGTTTCCTCAGTGTGTCAGAAAAATGCTACCTCAAAAGAATTTATTCGCTCTCAAATACATCATAAAGATGTGCAAATCCATGCTATTAATTTTTTTTTTCCTCAAAGACTAAGATCTTAGTTCTGGAACACTTGGCCAGACTCTTACTTCAAGCTCACTAGCAAAGTGTGATCTCCACTGTTTAGGCGTGCATGTATTAATAAGAATTAATAATTTGGAGCTTTAAACTATCTTTAATATATTGCCAAGGCAGATAAATCCTATTATCCCTATTTAGAAATATGGAAAACGAGACAGGGGAATAATATGATTCATTTAAAATAGGACTGCAGGCCCAAAATTAGAACCCAGGTCCTACTACCGTATTGTGTAGAAATTGGCCTAGCAGAGGATTAGAAAACTGGTTTAAATAAAACCAGGAATTTGTTAGGTTTTCTGCATTAAATATGATCTTCACAGTACCTAAGTGTTCGCTTAGTCTTTATCTTTCAAAGTGCTAATTCTGTTTCCTAATTACTCTGTCCTATATCCTGACTTGTTAATGATATACAGATATAAGCTAGCTAAGGTAAGAAGTGCTGGAAATTTCATGGGGAAAAAGAAACCAAATTTTTTTTATTATTATTTAAAACAGAATTGTTCAAAGCAAGAAAACAATGAAAAGTAATTATCATCCAGGTAATCTGTACTGAACTGGAAGCTTAGAATCTTTTTGATTAGCCAATTACTAGTTATGCACCAGGCACAGACAATCTTATTTAATAGTGTGTACATATGTACTGATGTTATTTTTATTGATATAGATACATTCATATGCATATATTGATATCTTTTTTTACTTGATCTTAAATCCTGTGACATCTCTTTAGAGTATTTTTTTTTCCTCTCTGTGATAATACAGATTTCATCTGTTAATCTGTGTAATTTACCAGGCAAAAAAGTCAAATTTATTTTCAATATGTTTTCTTGGAAAAAAATGATGGAAATCAGTTCTGTCATCACTTTCTCATACAAAAATCTGCACTGTTCTTGTCACAGATTAAATATCTGGCCCTTCTGAGTGGAAAGTACTAGTTATTCAATATTAAAATGACCTTCAGGTCAGCTATGTTGATCTGCCATTACATCACTTAGTCAAAATATTCAGTTTGTTCTTGTTTGAATTTCACTCACACCTGTAAAATACTTTATTTATAAATGTGCTGGTTAAATCATTGACAGTCAGTATTTGCTTGAGTTGTTAACTTTTTTTCCCCCATTCCACTGTGCTTATCAGCTTAGCTAAAATCTGGCAAACACTGTGCTATGGCATCTACTATCAGAGAATAGGAATGTGCTTTTCAGATTTTATGAAGGTATTTCCTCTCTTCCCCTCCTCCCTCTAAAGACATTTCTGTCATTCTGGGATTTCTGCTTTCAAGCTTCAAAGAAACTGTGTTCCCTCTAAGCTAGTGATAAAAATATCCACATTTACTTTTAGAGGATCTGCACCAAAGAGATCTTTAGCATAAAACCTCCTCAGTAACAGATTAATTTTATTTAACTAACTATAGATCAGTATTATAGATAAATAAAATAATTATGAAGCAAAATTAAGTCCACTTAGATTAATGCTGATGACACAGAGAAGTTTGTATCATTTCAAAGAAAAAATAAGCCAGATGGCCATGAAATATTGGGAGAGGTTTGTGGGTTTTTTTAAAGAGCTGTTTTAAAAAATACAGTAATGAACAGCAGGAGTATCATTATTCACATATACGTTAATATATCACTATTTAATATTTGTGAAATTAATGCCAGAATTTCTGGCTCTTTTTTCTTTACTGTGCAAAAAGCTGGTCCAGATCAGCCATTACATTAATGCATAAAAATACGCAAAGCAAAGCTTTTGTGTCTTTCTGGAAGAACATATTCAGGAGGAAAAAAAAAAAAGAAACAAAGAGTGCAGAAAATGAAATCTTTTAAAGAATTCCATTTTGACTGAATTGCAGAATGCAATACTGAATACAATACTGATCACAGAGAAAGCACTTTCCAAAAATAAAAGTTAATTTAAATGAGCTATTCTTTAAATAAATAACATTTTAAGATAACCTCTTTCTTGTTCAAATAAAAGGATAGAATCTTATTTATTGTTTGCTTGCTTGCTTGCTTCATTATGAAGTAAATACTGCGTGTGGAAAAAGAATAATTGCACCTTTAAGGAAAGTAAAAGAAATTGAACAACTGAGTAATATTTTAAGCTGAAGTCTCTTATTAGAGCGGTAATCTGGACACTAGCAAGATATAATTTCTCCAGCTCCTTTCTAACTTCATTAGGAAATTTTTTGTGCACACTATAGTAAGGAAGGATTTTCTTCACAGCTTTGGGAGGTTTTTCTCCACTGGGCTGCTATCAAAGTTTCCCAGGAAATACATACATTAGGAAGGACTCGATGTGTGTCACTCTGGCTATTGGTACAGGTGAGGTCCTATTCCAGTGCTGTGATTTTGTTTTCTCTTACTCCCCATGTCCACACTCTCTAGACTGAAAAGCAAGGGCTCCCAGTCCTCCCCACTGCAATGAAGTGGAGCTTACTGCTAAGGAAATTACAGATCTTCAAAATATACAACTCTCAAAATGAAGACCAGTTTAGTTCAACCAGGAGAGGTTGGACTCTCCTGCCACTAGGCAGGACACATAGCAAGGACTTCAGAGCAACAAGAACTAAAATATCAAGCATGCAAAAATGAGCTTAATGACACAAGCAAACAAAAACATTAAAATTACATTTCCACTTTTCAGTACAACATCTTCATATCTCTTTCTAAAAATAACTTTGAAAATTGCAAACATTACTACTTTTAGTTAACATACTGCAGCATATAACATCTTGTGGCCCATAATTTTTTATAAATATATGTCCTTAAACAAACATATAGATATTTTATGTATGTATATATGCATAAAATCAATAGACCCATTCTGAAATTTAATACTCAAAAAGTAAACAAAACTTGACTGAATAAATTTTTTAACAATGGTGGGAAATAGTCGATAGAACTGTGAACTTGCTTCAGGGCAAAGCTTACCAGTTACTTTTACTTCCCACAGAGACTTTAACATTACTACTTTAAGTAGGTAGTATATAAAAAACAAAGTGCTTTCCAAACCCAGTATGAATTTTTTCCCTTCACCTTTGAGTAAATGGGGAATAGGTTTCTTCTCCAAAGTGAATATGAGAGTAATATGGTTATTTTTCCAGCCAAGAAGCAATGCTGGTTATCACTCACACATTTTCCTTAACATGGCTATGATCCCTGTCTAAAATGAAGTATCACTTGCAAGATTAACAGAAGGATACAACTCAGTGTTCATAAGGCTGTGGACACTAAATCACTGTTTAAGTCATTTATGTCTTAGAGCATTTCATACTCAAACACCTGTAAGCTTTATTAAATACCAATGCAATTTCCTGCGATATCCTGACCACTGTTCAGAATTATTTATACATAGGTATCTGTGGATGGGTATTTATGTATTCTTGCATGCTCACAAAATACTCTTACTGTACTCTTACTGAGCTGTGACCACTCATGTCAATCACAGAGATTTCTATTTTTTTTTTCACTGTATTATCAAACAAAATGGTGACGATTTGAAAAAAAGTTAAAAAAAAAAAAAACAACAAAATAACCCCTAAGTAAAAATTCCTGGGTATTGCACTTTAACCAGTCCAAGCTGATGATTTGAAAAAGAAGATGCAGGACAACTATAGATTGGTACAGAGGTAGAAATCTTAAAATATCTTTAAAATAACTCAATTAGATGTAAGAAAATCAGATACTGCTATGATTTTTATTACACTAAAAATGCTGTAGGTAGGAACACTACGTATTTGTTAAAATATTGACTCTAGTCTATATACTAAGAGCAATGAACAAAAAAATGAGTAAAAACCTATGTTTCAATTGCACAGTCTGAGGCATTGTGTCCTACAAATTTTGCAACTCTTAAGAATGAATTAATTTGAGGTTCTATAGTTAAAAACTATGTTTTTGTTTATTCCAAGTTATGGATTCCTTATAATTTTTCATAATGAAGAGAGAGATCCTAGGAAACCTGATCCATTCATCCTTGGAGAGATACTGTATTAGTGGCCACATAACTGCTCAAAAATTTATCATGAAAAATGCCAGCCCACTTGGTAATTTCAGAGAAAAATAAAGCAATATATCACTATGAAAGCTAAATCCTTTTGGTAAATTATGAAGATCAAAATCTTAGTCAGGACTAAGGATCACTACCTTCTTGGCATATTCATTGCTAGTACATTTAATATATAGAAAAAATGATATCATAAAATCTTCAATTTCAAGTTGCAATAACTTATTTAATCCAATGTGATTTTCCCTAGTGGAAAGAAGATTTCTTTTTTTCAAAACCATAGCAGAAATTGGTGGCAACTTCCATAACTTCATCTTAATACATTTTATATGAGGATATTAAAGAAGAAATCCCAAACCTTCCATTTAGACACTCATTTTTTGCAAAAGTTGCATTCTTTTTGTAATTTTGTTTTGAAAGATTACAATATTATCCTAAAATAACCATGAAACTGTTCAAAATCTGAAAAGTTTTAGTTAAAAGTTTAAACTAAACACCTGTTTAACTAATACCTCTGTTAAATAAGAGATTATCTTTCAACAAAATTTTTCTTAGACGCTATCAAATATCTTCTGCTCTTGCTTTATACTTGTTAATATTTACCCGTAGCATATAATCATCTTTAATCCACTAAGGTTATTCATCTATCCTATGTGCTGATCTGAACAATAAAACAGATCTATACACTTAATCTTTGGCTAACTTGGGGGAATTTCTAGGTATTGGGGTTTTTTGACTGGAAAAGTCTCTAGATGGAATAGGATTTAGGTGTCTTTATGAAAAGTAAGTGTGTTCAGACATTTAAACTATGCCTGACAGACTCCTTACACAAAGACAGTGCTTCTTGTGTAATGTGAGATAATAAGCCTAATTGTTCTGATGTGTCATGAACTCAGACATAAAAGTCCCAAATAGAGTGTATCTAACACTAGGACTACCATTTTACTCTTTTTTTTTTTATTATTATCATTTAAGAAATTATTCTTTTCAGCTCAAAACACCACTGCCTAATGGATAGACTCCTTATTAAGCAAATGTAAATTTGTGTGGTACTGGGATCACATTGTTATAAAATTAAATGGACAAAACTACATATGCCACATCAATTTTATGTCTATCTCTAACTATTTTAATGCATATATGCACATGAAAAAGATAGGTGAATGACCCAAGCCACAGAACATTCTGATCATATCAAGATTCTGAACAGGAAAAAATGTGAAATTCTCTTATAATAAGGAGAATTTTCCCTCTTTTCTGAAATGCAAACTCTTTGCTAAATCTTCTAATTCAGGTGAATGTTAGTGTTCAAGCACACAACTGACTGGCATTCAGGTGTACTGGGTGATAATCCTGGTTTACCTACACACTTAGCACACTCATGCCTGAGTTTATAATCTCTACTATGGTTGTAGTATATGGTATTTCTTATCTGCCTCACAGCCGTGTGGCAGGGATTAATTAGTCCATGTTTAAAATTATTCCAGTGCTTAAAATCTCTGCTGAGGGCAAGTGGCAACTGCAACCACTAATTATCCCTACAAACATGCACTGATTTCTCTGTTTACCTGAAAATTGCTAGCTTCAGTAGGCTGACAGATTTTTCTTTCCAGAAAGTATATACCAATAAATCTAGAGAAGTCTTTCAAATCTAATATATTATAATGTATTGAAATAAGGCAAAAAAAAGCTCTCCTCTCACATTACAGCCCATCATAGCCAGTAAATACATTTCACTGTCATCTTTATGATGTATTTAACGCTGTGCATAATGGTTACAAAACTCTCAAAACCAATGAACACACCAACCTGAAACACGAAAGAAAGCAAAAGATACTCAAGCTCTATTTTTGAGACCAAAGTTGAAATCAAGAATTTAGCATATTTGACTTTTGGAAGATGCAAAATCCATACATGTTTTTTCACCCAGACACATTTCAATATGGTTTAGTATGGTCTAAATACAAGAGTAGCTGACTATTTCCCATTCTGGGTATATCCAAACATCTCTCAAACACTAAAAATCTTAACATTTTCTGTTGATTTCATAATCTTGTCATAAATTCATGTAATTATGGCACAAGTAAAAGCCACATCAGAGCCTAACAGCAAGCAGCTTCCCAACGGGAACATAAGCATTATCATTTCAGTTTGTCTGCTTGAAAGCTATAAAAGCATTCCTCAGGAGAAAACAACATTACCAAAGTGAAGATAATCCCTCAGAAACACTAACCAGAATCATAGCAAGCCAGTTGCCCAGAACATTTTTTACATAAATTATCAGAATCCATACTGTCTGTACACATCAAAGTTTTGTTAAGATTTGTTATGTGTACATTATGTTAGTGGTCATATAGGCACAGGCATATTTTTATGCAAATGCATGCAAGATCTGGTGTCCCAGATGCAAGAAATACACATTTTTTAGTCTGTTATGCCCCTGGTAAAGGTGATACTCTGTTGTTGGCATTGTGTAATCCTTTTTTTCCTGTCTTTTAAGACATAAAAATAGATAAAAACATTCACACATACCAGAAAGATACTTACATACCAGCTAGCACAAACCTGATGGACAGAATAGAAATTTGTCAGGCATTAAGTGGTGCTTCTTACAAGTGCAGTTTTCTCATTACTTGTGTCATTTTGGGGCTTCTGACTTGGGGGAGAAAGCAAGGGTAACAATGAAAATCTAAGAAATATTTTTACTGACTGGGGCACACAGAACATCAGGCTACAGGTGTGCTTACATGTATTTTGATGTTGTCTTTATTTCATTAGCAGAACAATACCAATAGCTTGATCTTACAAGCCTAAACACACATCAGTAGTCCACCCAAATAATGACACGAGACTGTTCACTTAAATTTAGTTTTTCAAAACCATGCTTGCTGTTCACAAACAGAAATAATTTCCTTTCACCACAGCCTGAATAAATAGATTGTGTCTCAATTATTTATATGCCTTTGGATTCATCATATTTTTACCTTAATAATTTACCAGGTTTCCACAAAATCTATATTTATCTGGGTTAACCATACTTTGCAATGAGTCCCTCATCTGTTTCTGAATGTCTCAGTTCTCTCCTCTTTATTAATCCCTTTCACTATTGAAGTTTGGGGTGCTCAAACTGGAGTAATTCCAGGTATAAATCCAATACCATGGTTCAGTTACAACACACCAAGTCAAACTATAATTTCTTTGCTTTACTATGTATCCATTACATGTTAATTCTCTTTTATCTAAATATTTATGGAAAGATGGGGCTTGTATTCTTTTTTTTGGGCACTAATAAATTTTAAATGTATTTACAGTTCTCAACAAATCTTGCCTTAGAAGCAGGTGCCTATGAGATAATAATATTCCTCCCCATTGCCACAATTACCTTTAGACCTTTCTATTTTAGCACAAATATTTTTCAGGTTTTTCTCTAGGGAAATAGATCATTCTAATTATCTGCCTTCTGCATTTCTCTGAGCAGTTTTCATGCCACTTCAATCTTTAGTCATATAAACAAAATTGATGGAGTCTACTTATGGCAACTATGCCACGATCTTATGTTTAAATCAGTGTGAATAATGAAGGAAAAGGTAATATAAATTTAAAATTCAATACTTTCAAAGCATTTGCTAGCTCCTTTGTGTGCATTTAAAATTTTAGAAGATTTATCCATAAGAACAGCTTTTCCAATGCTTTATTAGTCACTGGATTTTATTCCTCCTGTCAATAACCCATAAAAGAGGTTAATCTAGAAGTCTTATCCTATTTTACTGTCCTGAAAGAAGAAAAAAAAAATAAAATTATGCATTTCAAAGCTTTAAAACCCTAGAGCTTAAGAAAAACATTTTAAAGAGAAAACAGTGTCCACCTGCAGCTTCTATTTATATTTGTTTAAATAATAAAAATAGGTCCACAGCCCTATCAAGTCTCTACACTTGAAAGCTCACAGTTTTAGAGTGAATATACAGCAACACCAACACAGAAAACAGAGCTACTGAGGGATGCACTACAGAGAAAGGAGATTTTAGTTCACAAACAGCTTATCTGACTCCTGGAGCTAAACAAGCTTTATAACAGGAAGAGAAGCAGGAAAAATTACCATTGTATTAAAAGGTACATAAAGGTTTTGGCATACACATTCTATAATACTAAAAGGAAAAAATGACATTCAGAAGAAAAAGATAGCTTAAACAGCACCGGTGATCTGGCCAGAAGAAAACCTGAACACACTGCCATTAGTGCAGTAATGTATGGAGTTTTGCAGCATATGCTGAGGTTGCAGCTGAAGCACTGTGTTTGTCAGCTCTGCGTCTGGAAGCTTTTCTGGCTTCCTTCTGTGCAGCTATAGGTGCTGACCCTATTGCTGGGAGAGGAAGATAAGCAAAATGTTTTAATCCATACATTAATTATTAAAATTTGTACCGTAAACAAATATTTTATGAAACTAAGTTATTCCAAACGGATTCTTTTCTTTGCCCTCATTCCCCTGTTGTGCCACTTAAAGCTGTGTGTAATTGTGTATTGTTTCTAATGCAAGGGGACTTTTTAAGACAAAAATCATGCATTATGCATGGCCTCTACAGTGGGACACTGCATAGTTACATTTCATGAGCTGTGGAGATGGCAGAGTAAGCCCATATAAAATTGCAGAACAGAAAAGCAAACATACTTTTCCTAAAAAGACATTTGTGAAGGTACAGTTGGATTAACTGTCATTTAATTTCTGTGCATCTTTTTCTGCCTTTCCCCAAGGGAAACTGAGGTAGTAATATTGAAAGAAAATGAGATGGTGGCAGGCGAAAATATGTAAAATGCACATTATAAACATCAATGGCGGCCACCCAACATTAGAACAGCAGATCTCAACCCCAAGCACCTTTTCAAGGAGCAGAGAAACCCATGATGATTATGTTCTGCTGCTAGGAACAGAGCTCTAAGGTGTCCAAGTGCCAATGATACAAAGATATTTATAAACTGAAGAGGAAGATATTCATAAACTAATCTTCAAGGAATATTGAGTGATGATGTTATATTCCCAAAGAAAAATTTGCCTTATCCTGGAGTTTTGCTTTACATTTGTTCCTTAAAAAAACTTATTTCCAGGTAAAACCTATTGAAAAGACATTTCCAAAAAACCTCATGGGGTGGAAATATCGTCCCAAGCATTACTGAAAATGAGGATAGTGAGGCAGCAGAGTTATTATGGTCATTCCTGAGTTTCTATAGGAAATGGATATTGCTCACTTCAGCCATATGGGGATTAATTGCACTGAAGCTCAGGTGTTTCCACAGACTTAAGAGCTTGCAGAAACAGGGGGAAACAAATAATAAACGGAATAAAAAAAACACCAAAAAATCTCCAAAAACCCCAAGAAACAGACCTTCTTGTCTTCTTTGCCATACTAAGATGATAGAAGTACAACCTCTCAGTAGAGTTATCCCCCTCTCTCAGACAACAGTAGAGAGGTACTTTATCCCTCAATTAGCATGCAGGGACTCCATACCCCTGGCATGCTCCAGCTATCCATGCTCATTAATCCATAATATCCATTAAAATGTAGTCACATGGGGCAATATTTAACCCATCATTTGATCATTCTCTATTGAAATCTCTGTCCAAATCCTTATTGTCTCATGGCTGCATTCCAGAGCTTTCTTGCTTTGTTCTTTGCTCCTCTTTCTTTGCTTCTCCAGCTGGCCATGTCCCAGCTCTGATCCCATGCGACTCAGCATTTAGCCTTTCATTCCTGCTTTTTTTATCTTCCCCCTAAGGTGAGCATGCTCCAGTATTTCATCTGCCCTCCTTCACATAATCAAAGATCAAGAGTTCAGATCTCCTCTCATTTTCATCAGAGGACATTACTAGTAATGGATCTAACTGGATCTCACTCCTGTCTGTTTTACTAGTGTGTATATTAAATGTTAGCTTACAAGACCCACAGTGGCATCTGTAGACTAATTTTTGTTTAATTAAAACCTGTTTTAACAGTACAGAGTTAATACATGGTGGAGGATTATTAACTAAAATGCACTACCTCTGTGTTTTTAAACTTGAAATTTATTTAAAATACCCAAAGCAGCTGCAGAAATACACACTGTCAATATACGAACAGCAGCAATCATAATCAAAACATCGCGAATTTGCAAAAGGAAAAAACAAAAAAAAAGCTTGCCAAGATCTTTGGAGTTAAATGAGCAGTAAATAATTTTTGGCAAGAAAACAGAAGAATTACAGAGCCATGAGACAGGTTAGAAAGCAAGACTTCCTTTTCATTTATGATGCAATGCTTGTCAGATCACTTTTGTTCCCATCTCCTAAGAAAAACCTATTTCACAATCTAGTATTTAAGACCATTCTAGCCATTATCAACATCAGGACTTTGCAGTTTTGCTGGCTAAAAAGAGAAATGAATGAAGTTAGTCCAAGCAGCCTGCATATATGGTATCCTGACAGGGAAAAAAATTCAACAAAAATTTACTCCAAAAATTCCACAAAAATGGCATAATATCTATTCAGGCATGCACCTATCAGTATTACAGAGTAGTAACTCTCTTCTCCATTTTCCAATGCACTATTATCATAGAATCTTGTGTGTATTTAAATTTGAAGCTTGCATGACTGTTTTTCCACAAACTCTCTGCCAAAAAGAGATTCAGTCCAGCAATGACCATTTCTCATTCTTATCTGAAGTTAAGAATGGCTATTCAAATCAACATCCTTCATACGAAATTTCCAAGCGAGACAAGAGGTTTAAAACAAAGGAAAACACAACACAGTATGAACATATTTATGGCTACTAAAAAGGGAAGATCACCAGTGTCTCAAGCTGCTATGCAAGTTACAAGAAGATAGCAAGTAATATGAATTGCAACTGCATTGTAACATAATGTTCCTGTGGCTGCATCCTACTTTTAACTGTTCCTGCCATACAAGGAAATTGTGATCCATCTGTTGGATAGATACTTAAGGAAAATGACTCCTTGCAGGAATCAGAGACTATTTGTGTGGGTGGTATTTAAGGTCCTACAGCTTTAGCTGGGTGTGTTGACACAAAATGACATTAAAAAGGAGTAATATTAGCCTAGCAGGAGTTACATAAAACAAAATATTCTTCATCTTTTTATCACTGTTTCAGTATGCAGTAAAAAAACTTAAAGAGATATTTTTAGTACCTTTTGTGTGATGCATAACAATGAGAGAAGTAGATTTATACAAACTCGTAAGGACAAGATTAAGGCAACAGAAATAGACTAGGCCACTTAATATAAAGACTTACCACTGTTTGTGGGTAAGTCTATTTCTACAAGGACTAGGGTCAGTGCAAAAAATAGCAGTGCACACACATAGCTTCAGACAGCCTTCAACAGCCCTGTTCTAAAATAAGTTCCGACAATCTAAAACATATCAACCACAAAATAGCTTTTGAATGTCATGGTTTCTTAACTGCCATGTCCTACAAATGCTTTCACACACCATGAAATCCTAAATTGCTTTAATGTATACAAAATAGGTAGGCACACCTTTCAGTTCATGAGAGCCAATTCAGAGCCTTCTAAATTTGGCTGGAAATTGTTAAGTAATTTACTCTTGAATTAGATAGAATTAGCTACAAGAAGCTGAAAGCAATCATCTCAGATACCTACCCTAACACTCTTCTCTTGCTTTGGGTTTTGATTGTGGTGTTTTCTAAAATAATGATGCCTGCCTCTAAAAAAAGCCAGCCTCTCTCATTTCCCCACTTTCAAAACATGAAAAACTTAATGTCTGTGGTTTTGTTTTTGTTTTTTTTTTTTTTTTCTATGAGGCTTT
This sequence comes from Platysteira castanea, assembly GCA_013397175.1. Lineage (NCBI taxonomy): Eukaryota > Metazoa > Chordata > Aves > Passeriformes > Platysteira > Platysteira castanea. Next base: position 1,869,120 of record VYXC01011974.1, on the reverse strand, counting down.
ACTTTTTCTTTGAGGCTTTAGGGATTTAAATACTTTTTCAAGCTGTATAGGGAGGCACCTGATGCACTCAACACACACCTCACTTCAATAAGTACTTGTGCTGTATACAGTCAGATATCCTCCACCTTACCTATGCATCATTAAATAGAAACCTAATTTCAAAACAGGACAATAATGACTCCTTTAATGAAGCATTATAAATGCTCAACAGCAATACAGGCTTGCTTATTTTATTATCCATCACAAGTACTTTTAAAATCAAAGGAAAACAAGGATTCGTGCCAGTCTGTACTTCATAAATTAATTAATAATATTAGGTATTAGTCTGAACACAAAAGAGCACTCCTGTTTTTAGAAGATTTTAGTTTATTTTTTCTGTACAGCATGGAATTAAGAAAAAACAAACCAGATTTTGAAGTTTTGTGTGATCTGAGATAAACTTGTTCAAAACTTTCCAATATCAAATTGTTCTTAAGTTCCTGTAGCAAATCAAAGCAGCAATAAAATTACTACTTCTTCTTAAAAAGTGATTAAAAGAAAAGCAGATCACAGATCTGGAATAGCAGATACCTCATGTGTTTTAAGGAAGCTGATCCAAAAGTTTTGTCTCAGTCAAGGACATCAAGATAAAATTAGTCTCTTTACCAACTTCCATGGAAATTGAACCCTATGATTAAAACCATGTATATTTTTAGATTTTGAACTGAGCCTTGCTCTTGTTCATGTGTTCCCACACAGCAGATCTGCCAGGGCAACCTCCAATCTCATCAGTCCCACCTGACTCACCTTTAGAACCATATCGGCTGTCCTTACCATCCCAATGACTGTGTTTATTTATTTAGTAGGATACCCCTCTGGGCTTCTTCCTTAGACAAACGAAAACATTCTTGGGTTCAACCATGTTTCCCAGGTTTCTTTCCAGACTGAGGCCAGAGACAGATCTGAAGCTTCCTCTGCAGATGCCTACTCTTCCCTTTCAAAACTACACCATAAGCTTAAAAACCTGGCTATATCCATAAAACTCACAGAGATGAACACTCACCAGTTACAGTAGTTAACAACATGCAGGCATCCATTTAACAAATCAACACACACACACATCAGCCCCCGCCCCCCCAACTCTCCCTTTATACTTTAAAGTAGAATATTTAAAAACATTTTCCTCTTTCATCTGCTTGCCAGCTTTTGGTGCTTCTTGAAAAAGTAATATCCCAGACATCTAGGGAAAAGTTTAATTCCATCCACAACTAAAGCAGTTTCGATTTTATGCTACTGAAGAAACACAAAACTTGCCAGGTCTTGCATCTTAACAGATTACATTTTGCTTTTAAATCCACTTTTTTGATGAATTGAATGGAGCCCTCTGCATAAGCAGAAATGTAACTCCACAGATAGTATGGCCATATCTGATTACAGAGACAGATTATTGCTTTCGGCAATTTATCATAAAGGCACTGATGGCAGTGTCATATTTAAGGTCACATTGAGGCTTATAATTTTTCTTTTTCAAACTTTGAAGATTGAATTTTGGTTTAATATTTAACACAATACATTCAGAACACAGATCAATCTCCTATAATATTTGCTTATTAGGGTGTTTCCTTTCATGCTTAGGAAATGCATTAAAATAAAATACACCTTTAAAAGCCATTTCATTAAAATGTCAGTGTTCATCTCAGTCTCAATAGCTAATGAACTACAGACAACAAATTCCAGACAGCCAGACAAATATTTTCAGGCAGAGGGCTCTTGCAAATTTTAAACAGGGAGAAGGGCTTCATTTTCTAAAGAGAAACTACCCAATTATTTCCATCATTTGATGCTGCCTTCTTAGCTCCAAACCTCTTATGCCAGTGATTTTTGACCTCAGATGGTTTTTTATCCTCTGCTTACCCAGATCTCAGCAGTATTTCTCCAAATGAACCAGCACAGAAATATTAAAAAGATGCTGTGGTGGAAGCTGCTGAGCAGAGCTGCAAGAAGGTTCCCTGCAATCATTCCTTCTACTCACTTATGTCCCACTGCCAGTTTTTATTTCCTAATTAGAGTTTTTCCATTCCTTACAGACTGTGTTTATTTCCACATTTAATGTTTGCATCAGGAAATGCTGGAAAGATGAGGAGAATGAGGGACTGTGAAAGGAAGATGGGGATGAAGGAAGAGGCATGCTGGAGAAGCACAGGTAGCTACAGCGGACTGTACGGAATTTTCCAGGCAATGAGCTTTCAGGTAGTAAAGGGAGATTTTGAAAAATCACATCACAGATCTATTCAATAGCAACTCATGAACAGAATGCAGCTGATGCATCACAGCCAGGAAAGCAGGGGAAGGAAGAAAGATCTATCTGAGGGACAGTGATATTATAATAATAATAAAACTACAAAGAACAGCTTACACGCACACACACAAAAATGGCATTATCCAAACATAAACAGCAAAATCCATGCCAGCCTTGACTTCCTTAGTCTCCTTCACTTAAACCTTTCACTGACTCATTTAGTGAACCTCAGCTGACTCCCAATTTCAAAATGAGACACCCCACCAAAATCACATCCAAATAACAACACTTATCTTCCACCTTCCCATTTTCTGAACTACTGTCACGTAAGCACCTTTCTGCTGATCCTGTATCCTCATTTCTAGTCACAATCAAGGTATAAGCATACAGTTCTTTTCAATAGAACTTATCACTGAAAATAAAAATGCTCAAGAATGTAACACGTGTTCTCTGCTAAAGAACACATAACCACACCAGGCCAACAATGCTTCCAACTGGAGATCTGATTGCCTTTTACAGTTGTTTACAGGACATGCTCATTTAGAAAGCTCCAAGTCAGCTTACAGAAGAATCATTTCTGCTGTTAATTAATATTACATTCCCTCTTGCATTCTGAATGTCACATCCAGCTTTGTAATGAGATTCATAACAAATGAACAGATATAACGTAGAGCAAGAAATGGCCGAAAACGCTCTTTTAGTCAGAATTTTTCCAGGTGTAAAAGCTAGTCATGGAACGAAATGTTCTTCTGCAGCTTTCCAAAACCACAGAAGGCATTTGCAAAGCCGTCCCCATCAGTTTTCTCTCTCAACCATGCTACCACACCTCTCCTAAACCCAGCCCAGCTCCAGAGGCAGCTGGAGGGGTGGGGAACTGGCAGCTGCCTGCCTCCAGCTGGCAGGGAATCAAGAGAGCTGCTGAAACCATTTTGATGTAATTTCAAAGAAAAAGTACAGCAGTGTAGCTTTTCCCTCAACTAGTAAATATTGGGGAAAATATATTTACAGGCCAAGGGAGAAGGAAAGAAAAAGGAAAACAAGCAAAAAATGAAGCTCTAATATTTGCCCTGTATGTAACGTGTATACCTCAATATTGTAAAAGTTGAAGAACTTATTACACAACATACCAAGACCAATAAGTATATTTCTTTCAATATTGAGTGAACACATCTTTTATTGCACTTCCCTCGTCAAAGGAACCTGCAGACAATAAAGTAAGTAAATCTTAATCTTATTCCCCTATGACTACCAACAACCTTCTGACAGGTTTTCTAAGGCAATGTTCAAACTTTTTGTCTTTCTACAACTTTAATTAAATAAAACTCCCAATTAATGCAATTTGGCATATGTCAGCATTATTTTTTTCTGTCTTTTAACCCCCAGTACATACAACTTTATATATCAGTCTGATCTCTTTATTGTGCCATGGAAAACACCAGTGGTTACACTTCAAAAATTTAGTAAATGTTTTTTGGATGCCAGTATGATGAAACTACTGTAACTGTTCAAGTCAAAACTTTCCCTAAAGTGCTAATTAAATGTCATTTCTCCTTCCTCAGACAACAAAAATAATAAAAGCTGCATGCAGAGTGCTCCTAAAGATAGTTCTCTGGGTTTATAGTGAATCCATAAGAGTTCTTCTGCAATAAATTATCATACCAATAGCAAATTGCAGGACATGAGCATGTTAGCCATCACCCTGATCACCAAAGAAAAAACTCTGTCTGAAAGTGAGATGTGATTCATAACCCAAAGGCAAATCCTGAGGGAGCTCAAGATGTCCTACTAATGGTATAAAGAGTTTGCAGCCCATTATGAAGAATGTCTACTAATATTAAAGCTTTGATCTGCAAGATGTTAATTCAGTGAAAATACCTTTTAGCACTGCCCTGACAGCAGAATGCCTGACAACTGCATCAGCAAGATGTGCTAAAGATTTCATATGATACGTTCAAGGGAGGCTGAGACAGTGGTACTGACTGACTTTTATCAGAATTAATTTGGGATAACAACCTTCTCCGCTTCTAAGAGCTAACAGCTGAATAAGTGCTGTGGCATTTGATCAGAAACTTCAGCAAGGCTTCAGTATCCCCCACCAGAAGCAATTTCAAGCTAAGGAAATTAAGAAGAGAAGACACTTACATGAGGTAAAGGCAAAAGATGAAAAATGAAATTACACAAAAAGGCTAATTACCAGCATACAGCAGTCTTGTAAAAAAAGTGTCTCGAAACAGCTCTCACTGGGAAACCACACCAGGGGAACAAGAAAAAAATTATATTCACAATGTCAGCAGCTCCAAAACGGGAGAAACTGCAACTTCTCCTGTAGAATGGGTGGAGGGAGAATAGAAAATTCCAAATGGATTTGTCAAGCTGAAGACACACCCTGAAATCAAAAAGCCATTCAGCAAAAGTGTGTCTGAGGACAGCAGTTAAACTGGAGAAGATAAATGCACAAGCACCAAATGGCAAAAAATTAGTAGTTACTGCATGCAGTTTCACAGTGAGCAGTATATAAATGTAAATCAGTAATGCAACACTGTTCCAAAAAAGGCAAGCCTTATTTTTGGATTTATTAATGGGCATGGAGTTAATATTAATTGGAATGAAATCTGTCAACTTTGTTGGTTACTGATGGACTTTTTTATCTAATAAAAGGATCTACAATAGATCTCCTGAGAAAAGTTTAAGGACTCAAGATTTTAGAATTTACAAACAATCAAATGGTTTTGGAAAGATATGGCCATTTATCTCCTCATCAGAAATCTTAAGAGAAATATCATCAGGTATTTCTTCATGTTAGAGCCATTTCCACACATCATTCTACAGAAGCAGGACAAGAATCATTATTTATGTTTGGCAGAAAGACCTAGGGTTAATACCAGGAACATTTTTCTAATGATTATGGTAATTAAAGACTGAAACATGGCAAAGTACTGCTTTGGAATCTACTCAGCCATAGGTACTTAATAACAGCATAGCGAGCTCCTGAAACAGATGGTCTCATTACACTTTCTTCAGCCTGAACACAAGGGATTAAGTTAGGTGATCCCCATGTCTACTCTAAATCTGCACTCAGTCCTGCAGGCCAGGAAAACAGACTTTGGACACTGAGGTTACCTAAATTCCTGAGGTTCTTTCATTGCATCAAACACACATATACAAGAAAGTAAAACACATATAATGCTAGAAAGTATCTATCTTCCAGTAAGACCATAAAGGTTCTGTATCTGGCTATCATAGCTATTACAGCTATTCATAGATGTGCCTATTGTGAATAACAAATCTAACTCTTAGAAAACTTTTATATTCTGCCACACTTATCTATTTTTATGAGTGTAAACAAACGGGGGATGGAAAAGCACAACTGAGAGAAGTTAAAGTGTTATGCAACACAAAGAAGCATAAGAGAGAACTCTTCAGTGATATGTAGATTGGATATTTCCAATCAGCTACAACATTGATTGATTAATTTATTTATTTGCTTGGGGGAAAGTAAATATAATTACATAATAAACAATATTATGTTGCAGATAGCAAGGTAACCATCATACTCTTCAAAACACAGGACAAATACTAATCTCACAATATCAAAAAACTCTAGCTTTTGTTTGCCTCCCTTTAAGTAAAAATGAAGAAAGGAATTAATTAGCCCCTGTGCAGCCATTTATACTATCACTCCCACCTGCATTTAGATATGCCATCAATATAGTAATATACTCTGAAAATTGGGGTGCCGGGTTTTCATTCTTTCTGGGAGATTTTTTTACTTTATTTCCTTTTACATACAAATATATCAGTTTTAAAACATGTCAAAATGTTCTCATTTGGCTCATGAAAGTGACACTAACAAGACAGTCATCTGATGGGATAATTTGCTCCTTAGTGGATTAAAAAAATGCATCACAGATACAATAAAAAAACCCACATTTTGCTGCCTGCCAAGACCTATCACTTAAATGAATACAGTCCTTTTGACACAGAATAGTTAATTTTCATAAATTATTACTGACTGAATGTAGAGTTATCCAAGTGACAGAATATATTCTCATGAGAAAACACAAGGGATCCATTTATTGCTATCTTTGTGTTCATATTGCTAGCTCTCTGCTACCTTTGCAGCTGCTGCTGCCTTCACAGTTAATATAGCTGTTTTAAAATAAAAAACATAGATTAACGCAGCACAAAGTTGAAAGGGAAGGGGCCTGGTTTTTATTCTTATTTAATACTCAAGAATCTTGACTAGTCAGTCACAACACAGTTACAGAAATGAGTTAATGTTATACAGTCTTTATATAGGAAATACTGGTTATAGATAGAGATCTTAGATTTTTTTACATTGAAAATTTTTTCTACATTGAAAATTCCGTCAGTAGCTATTACTGTAATGCAGCACTGTTTTAATTTTTTTAAGTCCATCTATATATTAGAAAAACTGATCTATTTTTTCAAATTTTGTTTTATATAAGTAACTTTGTGACAATCCCACAAAGTGCTAAAAAATACCAAACCCGATAAACTATTCTTTGTCATGCTCAATCTTTAATCCTGATCTTCATGGAAATCATCAGGTAAAACACGATTTGACAATCTCAACATACTTTACCTACAAAGAGGATGACTGAGAAGAATTACAGAAAGGAACACAATCTCCTCTGCCTCAGGTCCTTTATTTAGTCTGTTTTCGTACTGTTCAGAGCCATAATAAAAGATTAATCCCCCAAACATATTGGGCTATTGATTCACTCTATTAAAAAATGCCTGTATGGCAATGGTATGATTCAAAAGTTTAAGATGCACAAGTCAGTGGAAAACCAACTGCAGTAGGAACATCAAGGGATATCACACAATATGTCATGTATTGACCACTTTAAAAGAATTGAAAAAAATTGTGCAAGACCAAAAATTAGGAAAATATTAACAGTGTTTATTGCCAAGAAGTCATACTTTCAAGCCATTTAAGCAGTCATATTTTTCAAACACATTAATATGAATATTTGTGTATATTTGTTATTTGAATTCATTATCAATAATTCTTCATTATTTAGATGTGCATGCTTTTGTAGATCTGCAGAAATTCCAAACCTAGATTTTCCTGATACAGGAAGACTAAGGGCTAGGCATGAGGAGTAAGACAGGAATAATAGATAGCAAGTAGACCCTTATTATAATAGTTGCATTAGTGGCATTTCTCCATTTGACTTTCATCACCTATGTCAGGAAATCGTACACAATTTTTATATTAAAAATTAGCCTCATTAAAAGCGCATTCTGAAAACCTTACTGAAGATAATCTGGAAATGACTGATGAGTTCTTCATCTCCTACAATATTAAAGAAATGTCAACAGAACACACTATGTATCACCAGCAGATTAGACTGTAAGTAGATAAGGATGACTTCCTAATCCATATGGTTAGATTTATGTCACTGATTTGAAAGTATAACATGTCTTTCCTGAAAAAAATCCCATTATTTACTGCCTAATGACATAATAAAAAGATTAGGCTATGGGAACAGATATTGAATTACTTTTAAATCCTCTGATGCTTCTTAACACAGACACAGTTCTTTCACATTTAAAAAAATGACATATTTTGTGGTTTCATTCCTAATTCCCATATTTGTGATGTTTCTTCACTGTGCTGTACTTGGGTAGACCAAATGCATCAGCAAACGTATTCTCCTGACATGTCAAGAGTCATGGCTATGACACAGTAGGACTTTTCTTGAAGATTTCTTATTGTTACTGTTGGTTAAGCTACCCCAGGACCAAAACCACCCCACAAGAGGACCATAGGAATTATGAGCTCCTGCCTACAGTGGGTGCCAAAGGACCTCATAGTTACTGTAATGCTGGCTGTAAACAACTTCCTACTTTGTGTTTTTAATAGCAAAGGGTTGAAGGAGTAATGGGGAATATCGCAACAAGGACCTTATTCTGAGGAAAGCCACCAAAGTTTAATCATGTGGACACCCTGAAAATACAAAGAAACGACAGGAAAATTATGTTGGTGCTTCCAGCGGGATAAATCATATGATTCTTTAAAATAAGGCAGTTTGAACTGTTCTCAGTAAAAAAAGCTCAAATGTGTCTATTTTTATATTGTTTCAGTTTTGGTGAAGTTTTTTTTTCAATGTTGCTCTAAATGGACCATTTTTACAGTGGAAGTAAACCCACTTTACCATCACCTGCTTCAGTTCTTTTAAATAAACACTAAGGGGGAAAAAGCTACTAAACAAACAAAAACTAACAGGTTTTTTTCCACATAGAAACCCTGAGTGTTTTCTTTAACTTTCTGCACCTTACCCTCTCTGCTCTGGTTCTATGCAAAACAATCATGCTAATTCAACAACAAACTGAATTTCTGTAAAATGAAGCAATCTCACACCCCCATTTCCTAACGTCCTCTCTCAGTACTAAGCCCTACTGCCTCCCTTGCTCTGGTGCTCACATTCATCACATCTCTTGCCCAGACGAAATGGAAAATTTATGAACCCTGAAACTACAAAAAATCTGTTCGTTTTCTACCAAATCTGTTCCCTGATCCAGTTCACCACAGGACTGTGCAAAACCTGGTATTACTACACAATACCTAGCTGAAGTAGATAAGCAAAAGGAAGGTCAAACCATTTCTGTTCATAGCAGAGTTCTTCTACTGTTTGCTACGCTCTGTGTAATGGTCTCATTCTGGTGGGACCCAGACCAGCAAGTGCTGCAATCTAAATGAAGTTTCCAAACTAAGTAGACACCTTAAAAATGTCATAAAACCAAATTATTATTATCCTGGTGAAATATGAGAAATGCTTTAGGGTAGCCACATAATTGAATCATGCACCCTAAATTAGCAATACCAACATTTTCTAGCCACAAAACATATTTCTTCTCTCTAATTAAATATTCCAAAAACCTAGCTAAGTGCTGTTGAGGGGAAAATTATATTTTGAGTGAGTCTGTGGACAAAAGGCCAGATTGATTGCTGCCTCTATCCTTCTTCATCACTTCTGTAAAGGGCACAGATTACAGCAAGATGCAAAACTCCCCTCTGTGGGTGAAAGGATGAGCTGGTGGCCCCAGCCACTGAGAGGCAGGGCTATTCAGTGACAACTAAAACTCTTTCTGCTCCGCCATCTCTATAGGGGCCCTTGTGAAGTCCTGAGGAAACAGATGTTTGTTGTTGTTGTTATTATTATTATTAAAAAGTATCTGCATTGCAGTGTCAAAGAAATGGACAAGCAGATAATTTGTAAAGGAAGGGAAAGGCTTTGTTAGTCTGCTAACAAGCAAGCCAAGCAGTCATTTATACCTCAGTCCTTTTAAAGATCCATGTGCTTAAAAGTTTCTGTTATCTTACTGCTGTTTTGAAGAAGGCTTATTTCCATGAAGTTAGGTATCTAACACCTTAATTTCACACTTTAATTTGTTTTCTTTCTTTAAAATAGAAAACCATAATAATTTCCTTAATGCAATACTTACTTCATTGTTACAAAGCTCATCTTAAGCTTTCCAAACCTCTAAGCAACATCGACTTTGTTTTGTTTAATTATCCAGATACCAAACACTCAGGCGTTTCTTATCACTTAATAAGGCCAGCTTGTAAATAACAGTTGGTTCTCTAAAGGGCTCAAAATCTATTAAAATAGTTCAGTGGTAGTCATTAAATATGTCCTGCAGATGGCTGCACAATTTGTGTTTCCATTTTGTTCTTTTAGTGCATAACTCTTAATTTGTTTACTTTTTCCCTCCGCCTGAAATTTAAAAAACATATCAACACATTCTCAACACTATTTTAAGCAACCTCATTTTCACATAATTTATTTTAATGCTTTCTATTTTTAGAAACAGTTCAGTTAAAACACATCCATACATTTCCAAATACTAATTTAACTTAATCTGTGAATGAAACACATATTTATAACAATTTTACAAAAATCAGACACAAGGAGGTTATGAACTGCCTTTCTATGATTCACTGACATACCCAGCAACAAAACCAAAAAAATCTTTTCATCATCTTTTCAAGAAAATTTCCTGCCATTTACATAGTCTGCTAATAATCTCAGGCCATTTAGATGTGGTCCCAAAAACACCACTGCATTCTCCTCTATTTCAAATTTCTCTTTGAGACCTGCTTGCCACAGCATACTCCTTAGTACAGGGCCTAAGCAATTTTTTTTAAAAAAAATACATATTATGTTCAAATGAGGATAATTAATTCATACTTTTTCTGTACCTAGCTCTTCTAAGTGTTTAAAAAAGGTCTCAAAAACATACTGGGCTCAAACCTGAATTTTATGTCACATGTGAAGTGGTAATTCACAAGGCACCAACAGCTTTCATGTGCACTTGTTATCTTGTGTCAGGCACATCTTCTGAGAAACAAAAAAGAAATATCTCATACCTTGGCAATGGAGACACTTAGACCTTGCAGATGTATAGGGTTCATAAACTCACTTCAGCAAAACTAGTGGGGTAATTTGGAAAATGCATTCCTCCCTCTACTTTTGTGCAGCCAAGCTGAACCTTGTTTAATCTGAAGTGTTGAAGTGTAAATGAATGGATTGTTCTGACATACGCATAAACTCTTAGTTTTAATAAGAAAATCTGTGTGGCTTTGTAATTTTTTTAAAAAAAAGCTAATCTATTTAACAACATTTGGAACTACAGAAAACTATAAATCCCATATATCAAATTATAAATGACTGGCACTTGGGTTTTTTGAAAGCTATAAATATACTTGAAACTAGAGACAACAGAAACAAGAAAGTAACACAGAACTATTCTGAGCACAGGGGATGTATATCTTTCCTTTATCTTCAAATAATGTTTGGGACTAGCAAAAAATGCCAAGGCCTAGAAGAAAGCACTAGAAGTTGGTAGATAAAAATCTGATAAAAATTCTCCATCTTTTGCAATATGATCAAAATTACTCAAGGATGAATCAACTGTAAAGAAAAACATGTAAGCGAATTTTTTGGGGGATGAGACATAAACTTGGGTAGATTATTTCTGTTAAGGTTACTCAACTAATTAACATGTATTTACTGTGATTTCATGGTATTTGGGATATATAGTCCCTACAGTACTCCCCTTTCCTCTTCTGCAATGAAGTTTCTTCAATATGTTTTGAGTTTTTCTTTCAGCTTTTCTCCTCTTTCTGCTCAGAAGATGAAAGCTCAATTTGGCACCACATGAGGAGTTGAGCAAGGATTTAATTTTTTAAACTGCCTGCATTAGAGATAGATATTTGATGTGAGCTTTCTTTTGAATTAGCATGGGTAATTCTTTTCCTTGCTCTACACTGAGGTTTTCTGGAAAATAGAGAAAAAATGTTTACATCAATTTTCTGCAGGAAAAAAAAATGCTCATTAGCTCAATCAGGAAAATATCCTGGAATATCTAGTTTGGGGTCAAGGTCACAGAGACCTCTCCTATATCCCCTGTCTGAAAAATTACCATTCCTTGTACACCGTCTGCTTTTTCAGATCTCATCTCTTTTTTTCAATTTGGAACTGATGTTATGATAAAATACTTATGTAGCAAGGATATAAACAACAGAGAAAACACAGCCAGGACTGATTTTCCATACATCCACTAAGGATAGAAGGCCAAAAACACTACTGAGATGGAGTAACATAATTTACTTTAATAAAAGAAATAAGGTTTTAGAGATATAAAGACCTAGCAGCCTTAAGCAACTTTATCTTTTGATTTTCCACAGTATGTTGGATGAAGGGATGGTGACCAAGACATGCAGGCTAATGAATTAAGCTGAATCAGGGTTCTGGAAGTACTATTTTTGACAGAGGCTTTCTTCAGCTTTACAACTCAGTTTCTCTACCTGGGCCTAATGAAAAAAAAAAAAAACCTCTTTGGTTGAACTGCTTGAAATGCCTACATCAAAAGAACTTTACAGAAGCCAAACACTCCATTTACTTCACTTTAAATTTCATTGAAGAGCTCTTCTGAGGATGAACACTCCTGATAGAAAGAAGAGGTCGGAAAGTTGTTTGAAAATGGAATTCCTTTGTGTTTAAGAGCACATTCTAAGCAGCAAGACTTCAAACTGTGTAAACAGAAAAGGAACAGTCAAAAGCCATTGTTTACTTTGAGAACAATGAAACATTCAGAAACTCTCCATGTCAATACTTATACTAGCTTAATTTGTTTTTAATTAAGATACAATTTATTTTCCTTTATCTCCTATTTTGCCAATTTTCTTCATTAAAATTTGCAGGTATTCATCCCAGTGCATATTTTTTGGAACAAAATATCAAGAATGAATGAAATTATTTGCTTATGACTTGTCAGAACAAACTTTTCAAGAAACATCTCAGATTTGACACTACAGAATGATAATATCTATAACATATCTATGACCTCAATTCAATGTGGTTTGACAAGATAATAATTCCTCTTTAATCTCTTCAATACACTTCAATACCTTCATTTTATTGCATTTACTTTGCTACATTTTCTTTCATGTCAATACAGGTTCTCTTGAAGCACATTCAGAAAAGTATAATAATGCATGCTAAGTTTAGTTACCAATGTGGAATACACATGTGCAAAGCCACAGACCCTAATTCTAGCAGGACCATGCTCCATTTACATAAAAATAAGAACAAACTAAAAAAATAATAATAAATAAAAATAAGAACAAACAAGAAGGACTATTCCATTTCAAATATCAAGATGAAAAAAGCCACATAATTAATTGAAAATGCAAAATTTGTCAACTAAGATGCTGCAAAATAGGTAGGAAATTAACTTTTCAACTGTAAAATATTGCTAGTGTTTATGATCTCACCGCTAAAAGCAAGGACATTCTGACCTGCCTCATGTTCTCAAAAAATGATTCCTTAAAATATTTAACAAATCAATATCAATTTAATTACGGAAACGTAAAACTCTTTCAGGCTTATGCAATTTATTTTTAAAGTATCTCCTGTGATAAATATAGCTCATTGCATGTTCTTCTTTTGACCTACTTCAAATATTTGAAATAAAAACTATCTGACAAAGTAAATCTAAATTCTTAAAATATATGTTGAGAGAGCTGTTGTAATGTTTCCATTTCCCTAAGCCTCAGTTCAGCTGAATTTTCTTTAAAAAAATTAAACAAAAATAGCCAATTCGACTTCGGTATGACCCCACATCGTCTTCTAATTTATATAAAAAGAGGATATGTTTATGTTTCTTCATCCACCAAAGTCTTTGTGATACAAGATCTAGTTTCATCATGTTATCTGAATTATAGCACTGTCTCTCCCTGCTGGGCCTCTTGTACGGAATAACAATGTCAGCATGAACTCTTTACTGAATTTAGCTTTCTGGTCGTGTTATCACAAATTGGTTTGAGTACACAGCCTGCAAAAATGGAGAATGACAAATCAAACAACCCTCAAGGGAGAGGAAAGCTTTAATAGCTTCTTGTCTGTTGACTGGTTATTATAAGATGATGACAAACAGCACTACATTGGTAACTTTCCTAGACATTTGAACCGTGCTTTAGAACAGATTAACTCAAGATCATATTTAAAAGGTCAGAGGTCTCAAAAGATAAAAATCATACTAGCAAATCCACTTAGATTAGAAGATAATTGCTTTGATGAAAAATGAAACTTAATCATATTCAAAGACTTCAAAAACAAGTTGAAGGCTCTGCCAGCTCTGGAGCTACACTGATCTTGTAGTCTAGTTGTGCACTTCCTTACTCTGGTGTTAATACTAAGGCAGTAATTGGCTTTCTTCCAAACTATCTCTTTTCTGGAAAAAGTTATATTCAAAGCAAGCAACTGCTTTTCTGACTTTTGACTTTTCATTTTCCCGTTACACGGAAGTAATGAAAATGAACAGTATAGTAAGTATAACGAGATTCTGCATACACGCAAAGTCAACTGAAGGAAAAATGTGTTATATTGTAGAAGCATTATAATTTTTTTGTTTTTAAAATTATAATCCTTTTTTTTTTCCTACAGCATCTATGGAATATGGGCTCCCTCCAGTGGCAAAATTAACATTCAAAAATCTTCACACTTGTTTACGTGTTTAATTGTATAGCCTAATAAACAAAGTAACAGCTACACACATTGCAGGCTAAGAGTTCAAAGCCCTTTTAGGATGGAGGTTTTATTTGCACTTTTTTATTCTTTTCAGTATAGATATAGACAGCATCTTTAATCACTATATTCAATGCCATGCTAATTCTACATGTTCCAAACAAAATTTTTCAATATTTTAGTTTCAAAAGAAACTATTCCCTCAAAAAAAAAAAAAATGGCTTTAGTCAAGCTACACTTTTGTAAGACAAAAATGCATGATTTGGGAAACTTATTAACTTTATATTTTAACATTTTTCATTTTCAAAAAAAAAAATTCTACAGTGTCATATTACACAGGGTATGATTAGCATGTCAGAAAGGTGCATTACAAATTAATAAAATTAATTCTTTAGTGAAGAGGGAGACATATCTTCCATTTTGGGCCCAGATTTGCTCTGTTCCTGCCCATCCCAGAATGCAGAACACACTTTCATTCTTAGAGCAGTATCAATTCAAGACACTGTGTTAAATTTAAGTGAGTGTTCTTGGCTTTGTTTAATTCCAGAGACAATGCAGCTTACAGTAAAGCTGCTACCTTTGGCTACACTTACCTCCTGATTTGCTCACTATTAAATGCTTCTATTTACAGCTTTACTGCACCACGGCTACATTTTGCTTTCCATTTTATTTTAGGATGTTCACTATTCTCTCTACACTACACAATGTTGCATCCCTAGCAAAGAGAGTGACTGAAATAAGCCAACTTGGTGAACGTCTGACTGCTAGGAACCACAGAGGAATTAAGCCACTAGGGAGTAAATCACTTAAAGTATCCTCAATTTTAAACAATTAGTTTAGTTTGCTTTAATGGAACTATTTTTTTGTTTGACGATAAACACATCTCAGAACTGCTAGATTTTCATCCTCATTACTGAGGGCTGGACTAGATGAATTTCAATGGTCCCTTCTAAGTCAAAGTGTTCTATGATTGTAAATTTGAAAGACTGGAATAGATCGTCATTAAAAGTCACAGTAAGACTCCCATATGAGTGAAGTCATTAAGTCACGAAAAGTAATGCTAACCTGTCACAATCAGGTTGGCTCTCCAGGGAGTTCTCTCCTGCAAGAGAACCTCAATGCTGAAGTGGTACTTTTTCCACAAGGAAATGGGAAGCTGGAGGATACAACTTCCTTTAATTTTATAGTCTGTTCTTTGGCTATGAAGCAAAATTCTGGGCGAAAAAATAAATCAAGGGCATCTTGGCATGATGTAATATCTGTAGAAGAGAATAAACTAAAGGCAAGTAAAGCAAGATATGAGTAGAGCTAATCTAAAATCTCAAGGATCATAAACTCAAGCATTCCAGCATTCCTTGCAGAATAATGTCACCTCAGTTGTGACTTGTCTTGTTGGATGGTTTCAAACAATCAAGCTATTTGCTAAGGGGGAAGAGAACATAATGTCAATACGTATAGAATGAATGTATCAAGAAACCAGCAGAAAACCCTTTATGTTGCTCTTTTTCCCTAAGACTCCTTCTTGGCCTCTGCTCAGTGAGCTATGTCCAGTAAGTACCTCCTCAGCCTTTGAAGTCAGTGCTCAAATATCGCTGATAGGAGACAGATACGAGAGCTGGCATTTGCTGGACCATTCTCCCAAATTCTGCCGCAATGGCAGACCCAATGCCACACAGCAACAGCAGCAATATAATGGCTGAATAATCCCTTCCCATACAAAGTCAGATTTCAAAAAGTTTTTAACAGAGAGCTCCAAGTTACCAGCTGAGTGATGCACAATCAAGCAGAAAGAGGAAGGTCCTCAGAAACTTTATGAGGAGTGTAAGTTTTTTGCCAGCTCTCCACAGAACAACAAGCACGTGGAAGCTTCTGCAAGCCTTGGAAATAAAAAAAAAATGATATCAGGCACTACCTGGAGAGACACAGTTGTGTTCTGACTGCATATCACAGACAAGGCACAGTAGGTTAAAACGTAGCAACATTCCTTGAGACAACAAGTACAAGGCAGAGACTTAGAGAATAAGGGTACCGGATGATGTTGAAGCCCTCAGACTACAAATCACAAATGGGTGAGTATGGATCACTGAAAGAATGAAAGCTTGAGTGCTGCCTAAACTGGTTTTAGGACAGTACAGAGAGAACAAAAAATTTGTATATGACATATGTAAAATATCCCACACGCTGTGAAAATAACAAGTAGGTATAAGACAGGCACAGACCATACAAAGAATAAAAAGAAAGGAAGAACAGAAAGGGAGGGATGGTTTCAAACATATGTCCTCCACTAAAAAAACACCCTACTTTCTTTATTTGTGAATGTCCTCCCTCACCTCTAGCAGATGACAAACTCTATTTTCTCATTTGCCATTTACTACATTTTTTCACTGCGGCAAAATTTTCATCATTAAAACACTTTTTTCTGTAGTATTCGGTTAAGCAAATAAGAACTTTAAATAAAGTGGTGAATATGCATGTCTATATTTTGCTCCTGTCTTCCCACCTTGATTGGTTTCCCAGTACCAACTCACATTAAACTTCAGCACAGTAAGAGATTTAATAAGAGCACAAATGTATTCATTTTCTTGTGAAATACTTGGAGGTAGCACTAGAATTTTTCTTTTTTTTCCTTAGTTTCCTTTGCTAGAGGTAAGATACCACTCATCACTTACAAATCTCAGCCTGCCACCGGGACTCCATTAACATGTCCTTGAAAGAAGGACTGGTGTAAAGAGGCCTTGTATTTAGGAAATAACTTCCTGTAAGTCCACTTTCAATTTCTTTATGACATGGCCTGAATGCTTCATGCTTTATGGACTCAGGACATGGAGAGCTGCAGAGGGTTTATGTTTTCTGTAGTTTCCTATTATTTTCCTATGCCTTGATTGGAAGGCTTAACCAGGAAAAAAGCAGTGATGATATACAGCGAGCTTCTGTGACCAGAAAAGAAAATCACTGGCTTGTAGGAAAGACAGGGAAAAAATAGTCTACGAGATATATCTACGTGTGTAATTCACTGCTACAGGAAATCAGTGAGTCAAGTAATGTAAAATTGCAAAGGGCTACAGTGCTTTATGGCCTTTAACATTATTTGTTGTATGCGCTGAAGTAATGAATGTACAATCTATACTTTAGAACAAAACATATTATTTCATTTTCATACTTTTCTACGATTTTGGTTTTTTCTTCTTTCAGGATCTTTGTCTGGTTTTGTGTTTAAGGGACATTTATTGGGGGTTTTGGGGGGGATTTTGTTTCTTGAATCACTTTAGTTACTCCCCAAAATACAGCAAAAAAGAACTCAAATACCTATTTGTTACTTAACATCCTCATGGTTTAAGCACTCCTCTAAGAAGCAGAAGACTACATTTTCTTCTTCAGAAGAAGAAACAGTACACAAATATTCAAACCAACAGGGTAGAATAAGATTTGGTGCTGTCATCCTCAGTAAAGATTACTGAGGATGTAACTTTTTTCTTTCATGAGTTATAATCCAAAATTTCCAACTTCTTCCTAAAAGAAATTCTGAAAGTAAAAATAAAATTCTGTACTTCTTTCTTCACACACAAACAACTGAAATACTGTATTAATACAGTGTCTGCTGGAACGGGGAGACTAGCACTCTCTGTAGACCAGTGATTACAGTTATCACTGAGGGAAATCTGATTTGAGTCAAATGAGCATTTAAGTATCATATACATAGCAGATTGGCTTTAGAATTGCAATTACAGGTACTTTATTGCAATAGTTCCCTGAATTAAAAAGACATAAAACATATTATACTATCAGGTCTCTCAGGGACAGAAGCAGAGAAACCTTTAGATGGTGAATTCTTGGTGCATGTGGGGGAGAGAGGTAACTACATGCTCTGGCTTTGGGCACTTTGGGGACAGTGTAGAGAAACCCCGTACAAGAATTAACGAGCATGTGCTCCGTCTACCTAGCCAGAAGCTATGTTGCCCCATTAGCACCTGATTCAGTACATCTCACTTATTACCTTGGGCTTTACTTATATGTGAACTATGGCTCTATGACTTCTGTTTGGCTCTAAAAATAAGTAAACAACTTCCTATTTGCATTCAAAAACATCACAGAGGCATCCTACTTGGCTCCAAACATTTGAGAACTCACTGCTTCATATAAATTTACGTTATTTATAATTACGTTACGAAATTAAGATTTCTTTTAGTCTCACTGAAACCAAGAATCCATTAATCTGATGAAACTTCTCTTTCAGTATATGAAACTGAAAAATCTATATTAATATTAATGTAGCAGTCCATACATAAAGAGTAAGATGCTATGAAGGGAGAGCATTCAAAGAGAGAATATAGGTCACTGATTTTACTGTATTTTAATCATCTAATGGTGATTATCTCTTGACTACTTAGGACATAAAATTTTACAGCTCACAAATGTCTTACAAATAAGGCACTCATTAAATGGCATTTATTTTTCTGTGATAAAATCAAACTGAATACAAGATGTACAATTTTGAGTAGACAAGAAATAATATGAAACAGATTCTTTAAGAAATTAAGTCAATTTTCCTACCATTCTTACTTTAAATGCTATAATCTATAGCTATATAAAACTACAGAAAACAAATTAGTTACTAACTAATATTTAACATAGGTTACATTTCAAAATGGTATGGTCTATCTACTGAGAAGTGTACCACATCAAATATTTCATCCCTGAATGCAAATCAATAGGTATTCATAGCTTTCATTTTAAAAAATGTAAAGGGCATTGGTATTCCATGAAAGCCACCTATTAATCCAAGTTAAAACCTCTAATATTTGCCTTTCTGCACAGAGATTAAAACTCTTTCTTCATGGGGATTAGTAATTCTGGTTTTTTCTTTGATCACAATGTAAATTCATTGTAGACTCATACCTCATAATGATCCGTCTGTTAAGTTTTTCTCTTCAGTAGCTGTTAAAATTAGGAGAGGATTTGTTGGTGGGTTATTTTTATTCACAACCACATTAATTCAAGTCCTAAACTAATCAATTTGCATTATGCAGCCTTTCATGCAGTTTGCACAGATTTACAGCTTGGTTGCTTTATCTAGTCTCATGCCTGTGAGACAGCTGTTAGGCATTTAGCTAATCTAATTCTAATCCCCAGGGGATTCTGGTTTGTCCATTGAAAGTTGGATGCATGGACCATAGTTTACCATCTCAAGTATCTAATGTCACTCCTATTTCTTGTTTTTCTTTATGATTTTGGATTCAAAAATTTTCTGAAGAGGTTCATTGGAACTGTCTGAATAATCACAGTGTAACAGCTATTGGCTAAGGTTTGCTTCTCATTTTAATTTCCTCATGGGTATGTTTAACATCTCTTGCATCTTTCACACCTATCACACTGATTTCAAGGGGTAGTAAGCAAAGATTTTTTAAAATATATTCAATCTACATAAAAGCTATAAGGCACTTTCTGCATAGCTGTTTTGTTTCTCCTGCCACTTAATTTTTTTCTCTTATCTTTTTTATGATACTTAGAGAAATAAGGGGAAAAGAAAGATTATACCTTTCCTTGTTTGATTGTGTTCCTGCCAACAGATTTTATCTGCAAAAGACCATTCAGCTTTCTCATTAAAATTCACAGCCCCTAAACGACTAAATTTAATTGGCAAGAAGTCAAGAAACATAATTGTTTAAATTATGAACATTTCTAAAAACAGTGCATTATGATGAAAGTCATCTATTTATATTGTGCCATTTCATTATGATTGTGCTTTCAATGGATATTTTATCTTGCTAAAAAAGTAGTAAAGTGAAAGCCTGACAAAAATGAAACAGTTTAATCTGCTGAATACTAACAATTTTCAAAGCAAACTTATTTTTACATAGGAAGTGAATTTAGATTTTTAAAAGTTAAATGCATTTTTTCCTAATGCTATTTATACACTTGAGTGCACGGCTGCTTGACAGCTAATAAACAAGCTTATATTTATACAAGAAGCCAAGATAAAGTACTAGCTCTATAATAATTGATAAAAATTCTGCCTCTGATCTTCAGCAAACAGCTTGCTTTAATAATGAAATCACAAACTATAAATGATAAAGATTATAGGCTGGCAGAAGTCTGTGCTCCCACTTAAATTAATGGCAAAATTGTTCAGACCATCTCTGGCCCCATCTAGCTGGGTCATAGCCTAGCCTTAATCAAATCTCACTCTTATGAAATAGCTGGCTTGAGCTGACCTCACACATTTTCCTTTGTAATCCGATGTGCCCAAGAAAGGTTGGCGTCGCTGGTTAGTGAGACTCTTAAATGCATATATTTGTTCCACACCCTTGCTCAGACAGAACAGTTCCCCTTTGGGCATGAATTTAGCAGTGAGTTAGAGAGAAGGCGATTTCACTCCCCTTTGTGCCATTGGGCAAGGGCAGCAAGCCATGTCTGTGCTGCTGGGCAGCAACATGTCTATGCTGATTTGACCTTTGGAGAAAGGTTTAAGAGGATGAGGAAAAAGCAGGAACGAACCAGGAAGTAGGAGCACCAACTTCATGTGTCTCTTTCCCACAGGGACATGTCTTTGTTTTTATTTTCGGCTCCAGTTTGTAAGGGAACCAAACTCCCTGATGTGGAGAGAAGCAGTAACCTAGAACAAACTTTTCCTTGCACAGTCTAACCCATGTTTTTTCTTCTACCAATTCAGACAAAGTCTTCTTCCCACTTTCAAGTACAGGCCAGAAAAATAATTGGCCTTCAGTTAGTTAAACAATGATCTGGATGCATTAAGTGTTAGCAAGATGAACTCAAAATTTGTACACTGCGTGTCCCATATACGTGGGCTTCAAAGATCAACATCTGCTTGGGATTTCAACAGTGCTGTTAAAGACTCCTGTAGCTGCTTCCACTCTCAGTGAGAATTTCTTACACCTGTGAAGATCTTCCCTGTTTCTGACAACTGAATGTACACATCCCTGGACCACGCCAGTCTACTGTGTTTCCTGACAAGACAGGGCCAGCCAAACAACATATGTTACTTCTGTCCTACTAGTATTTGCTAACCAGATGGTATTCAAAGAATGCAAGTCAGTGATGATCTCTGTTCATCCATCTGTCCTGAAATTCTCACAGCTTAAAATGAATACACTTTCTATGCCTAAGCAGTACGATTCAATAAAATACAAGGTAATTGTGGCAAAATAATATTAAAGTCAAACATACACCCCATAAGTAAGTTTACTCACAGAAAAGTAAATAAATCTTCCCATCCTATCCTTGATTTATTTTCTTGCATTACAGCTGCTTTGCAGAATTCCTTAGCATTCTGAGATCAGCTGGATATTGTTTGTACTAGATTGCTATTTACCAGTTTATTCTCCTGCACTTATTCAAAAAAAGTAAAGCCATCAAATTATTTTCAAAGTAGGCCACTATGATGATTATTTCAACCACTAAAACATTTAATCTTACTTTTACGTCCCCTTTTATAGTGCTTAAATACTTTCATTAGGAAAAAGCCAGGGATATCCATGCAAAACATTCAATTTTATTTTCAAAAATGGACATAGGAATGTCCTTCAGCTGATCTTTAATCTCTTTTATATTTGTTAAATATTACAAAAAACATATCCTTCTTCCAAGGATGGGGTCTTCTACAAAAACCTTAGCTGATTCAAATTTGGATTTATAATTAAAATTATTTCTTTTAATAAAATTATTTCATTTAATCAAATTTGTAAATCAATAGCCAACTAATGGCAGAGATCTCCACACAGGAGCTGATTAATAGCTTTCATTTTGCAAATGTGAGATCCCAATGTCTGCTTGAGTTGACGCTTGATTAACCATCCTAACCCATCTTTGTCTTTGCAGAGCTTGTTTCAATGAAAAGATGGAGCTGTTCAGCTTCCTCTTTCAAAACTTATATTCATTTTCTTTTCCCACCTTCCCTGGATCTGAAATAGATTTATGGGAAGAGAATCTAATAAATAAATATTACCTTTAAAAATTGCTTTAGCAATTCCTTTGGTCTAAATTTTTAGTGATTCTGTTTCAAGTCTCCATCAAATAAAGTGTTTTTCTCTTAAATTGTCAAGCTTTCCTCAGTCTCTAAGGCAATTTCATGAATTTTCAATTGTCAAAACAAATGAAATATCTAAATCTTCAGCTTATTATGCATAAGATATATCCTGGTGCTTTTCACTTCCTGTAATTCTATAAAGTTTTTTTCCCCTCTTTTGTTTGGAAAGATGTGGCATACTGTCCTCCAGGAATGTGAACAGATGAAGAACAGGTTTTATATCAGTCTGTCAGTCTGAGCATTAGAACATCAGAAAAATAATTTTAGGAAGAATAATTGAAGGAATTGACTTTTGCTTTTTTTCTGAGCTTACACAATTACATTCCATTATTTAATGCAGCTGTGAAAATCTGCCATCATAGCAGGGAAAAGATTTCCTCCTTCTGAGTTTTCAGAGGGTAAATTAAAGGTTTGAAAAAATCCTTGAGAAATTGGATTTTTAGTAAATTATATCCTAAGAGTTACTGTACTTACATGTAGGCATATAAAATATATGTAATTTCTATGCTTAAAAGCAAATATTTCTTCTTTACCATCTTTATGCTTTTACTTCCAACTATACTTGCAAAGCTAATTTACTGGTACTAATCTTTATTCTTTGAACAAACATAAAGATGAAGAAAAGACCTAAGGAACTACATTTTCACTCCAATGAGGTGCACTTTTCATTCTCTCTTCTTCAGCTCTTCTTGTAGTCATTAGAATCCTTTATACGGATTTAAAAGGGCATCATAGAAAAATAAACACATATTTTACTAGCAATTATAAAACTTCTGGTGTCTAAGACGTTTACAGATTAAAATCCATTTTATTTAACATATGGAAAAATAGAAATTAAGATTACAGGTATTTATAAATATTTGAAGAGCTAAAATTAATGTACATGCATTTTTATTATTAAATTTTTACAAATAATTTTTGTCAAAATTACTATTGCAGTAGTCAGTTGGACAAACTGTTACCATTGCAAATTCTTTGCTGTTTAACCATTGCTCAGTTATTTATAGCAAATCAGTTTGATGCTCTAATTTGGGTATCCATTGGACAAGCAACCAAATTATCTCTAAACCATATCCCACAACTCTCTGCACCTGGTAGTAACTGGGAACAATTAACAAATGGACACTGAGTAGTTCATACCTCCAGTGACAGCTTTACCTGCTCTACAAAAATTCTCTTTCCTGTAGCCTCAACTAATGCTGATCATTTCAAAAATCCCAAAATTCATTCAAACCTCCATATGCACAAAGAGCCCAACGCAGAGAACATTAAACTGGAGTGTCCTGGAGTACACTTAAGAATCTCCAGCAAATGGAATACAATTTTCCTGACAGTCCAATGACTGTAACAGGCAGCAGATTTTCAAACACACTAGCAGGTCACACAATGGATTCATACGGGGAGATTCAAAGCAAAAATTTTAAAAATGCATTTTAATAGGTGCTCCAAAATGCAGATAAATGCTTTGTTTAATTAACAAAAGGAGATAAGTTTGGCATAAACTGAAAGGCAACTCCTTCTGTACCTTTCAAAGCAGTTGGTCATCCTTCACAGCCCAAAGGTGGATCTTTGAGCATCCAAATCTGGCAAAGTACCAAAGTCTGCCACTCTTTCAGAAAATTAAGAAGTGTGCAACTTGGAAAACGTTTTTGTTTTTCACAGGTTACAAGATATGAAATTGTCATAATCTGAGAATGGGTACACATTTCTTCTGCTGCTAATTTGGCACAACCTTTTCTAAAAAGGCAAAGGATGCCTTTTCCTCTCAGTGCAATAGGAAGACACTTTTGCATTCTCACAACAAGGAGAGTACATGTTAAGCACCAATACAAACTTTGCTTTTCATGACGTAAGAAAGAATTAACTTATTTTAATCCTTAAATGAGGTGGCTACACCTTTGAAACTCTCCACAGGGAGGTAGGTACTATATATTATATGTGCACAGTAAGCACACTAGTGCTGAAGAGATTTCAATGTCATTGCTAGAAGTGATAATGATATATGATGATGTATCTGAGCTGACAGCTGAAGAAGAGAGACAAATACTTGTCTGTGCAATTTCTGTGCATGCACAACCTATGACACTATATTATACATCAAATGCTTTGGCCTGAGCTGAATTAAAAATGATATACAGCCGGCATTTATGGTACCTGACACTTCAGTAAATCTGTATTTTGGTCCTATAAGAAAACTGAGAGCAGTTCCTAAGATGTTGAACCAGAATCTTAGGAAAAAGGTTTATTCAGCAGCAGTTAACATTAACCCTTACGAAGGGCTACAAATAATTTTAGAGTATACCTGGTGTTTTCAGGGAAAACTGTACCAGAAACTCTTACCAACAAGGGCACCAAACCTTTCAACACTTGTACAAATAATTAACTGTTTGGAAGAGTCCCATTGCTTTGCCCTAGCAGAGCTGTTCCAAACACTTCTGCCTAATGCTGAACATAACATAGGAGTGAGGATGTAGTGCTTATGTTAAAGGGAAGGAAAGAAAGTATGGATTAATTATCATACCGTATGTCAATACTTAAACTTCTGCAGATATATTCTAAGTGGCTCACAAATTTTTGTATATCTTGCCTTGATGGGGAAGGTGAGAGAAAGAGATTCAAAAACAATTAAAATCAGATGAAGATAGACATTAGATGAGATTTGAAAAATCTATTTAAAAGTCATGTATGCACCCCTCAATGTATTTGAATTTGAAATAAAAATGCTCCAGTGATGCAACTGGTTTACATGATTATCTACATCTTATGCAAAATACACAGCTCTACTTGAGCATAAAAAATAAGCTGGAAAATGTCAAGAAGGCAACCTCTGTCAGATAATTGTAGGTCTGCTGCTTAATCAGCAGAATACAAAATTCAGGGTAAATCATATGCCTTCAAATTTGAAATGCTATTTAGATTTTTGATGTTTTCACAGGAGTAAACATAATGTTTTTATTTTATTGGCAAAGTATACACTTGGCACTAATAACAACAGAAATATTAACCACATATATTAACTATGAAATAAAAATATGGAATCACAAGGCTTTTTTTTCATATGCAAAGACAGATAATGTTCTAGTACATTAAATGGGTTTTTTCTCTGATACTCTCATGAATAACGTTTCTACAGAGGTAAATACTGGGAGTTCTAAGACACCAATAAAATCTTATTTTACAAAACAAAACAAAGAAATTTCATTCCGAGAATATATTTTCTCCAATCAAAACCTCCTTGCTCTAAATTAAAAACAGTTTTTCTTCTTCCACAAATATTCATAGTTTCATATGTTTGACTGTGAGTTTTATGTGAATTAATCTCTTTTAATATGGGAAATTCAGAGATTCAAGAATTGTACAAACACAAGACCATCACAGATCTATCAGTAGTATCCTCTTTATGAATTACAAGGATATTTTTATGGTAGAGGTAGTGACAAAGTGATTGATTTGACATGCATTTATAAAAAGATACAGGGAAATGTCCACACTTCATGTCATGTTCCAGAGAAACTGAAGACTTGATAGCAGGGCTCTCTTTACAGTAAGCTTGAGCAAGGCTTTTCTAGTCAAGACAAGAAACTACAGATTTTAAAAGAAAAAGAATAAAAAACCCCACAAATCTCACTGTTTCTTGGGAGGAGTTTCCTAAACTTCCANGAAACTGAAGACTTGATAGCAGGGGTCTCTTTACAGTAAGCTTGAGCAAGGCTTTTCTAGTCAAGACAAGAAACTACAGATTTTAAAAGAAAAAGAATAAAAAACCCCACAAATCTCACTGTTTCTTGGGAGGAGTTTCCTAAACTTCCATAACTGTAATTATGACTATTACTTGGTATTTTAAGCTTTATATTTTATTATCTTTTTTTCTTGAATTGAGCATAGGATAATCTTAACAAGCTGAAAGGCATGATCTTTAAATAAAAGGTCACAAAAGCAGATCAAGTCAAAAAATGAAACAAGAATCAGTCACTGATATCAAAAGAAAAAAAAAAATCACAGCTATTCCAGGCGACATTTTGGCACATTGATAACCAATTACAGTATTGTGAAAAGGAGAATATCTGGGATGCTATTGTTCATCAGCAGCACCTGCTAATGTCATGTTCTCAATGAAAAAAATACATCGCTGCTTTACACAGTTTTATAATTTTCAGAATGCAGTCAACAATTCCATGATGAAAAAGGTATATTTCACAGGATATTTTACAACCTTCCTGACTGTGTCATGCCTGGATAAATCAAAACTTGTCACACTCTGTTGTTTGGGTGGGGATTTACTTCTTAAGGGATAAAAATATGCCTTTCAAGCACGCTGTGAGGAGTGTAAGACAAAACCACATTCTGCCTTACTGAACTCATCAACTGTTCTCTCAGCGCAAGTAAAAAGTCTTCTAATACCTTAAATAAAAGTCTTTGGCATGGTCTCCCACAACATCCTGCTCTTTAAATTGGAGAAAAATGGATTCAATGGGTAGACTGTTAGATGGGTAAGGAGTTGGTTGCGTAGTCACATCCTTAGGGTAGCGGTCAACAGCTCAGAGTCCCAGTGGACACCAGCAACAAGCAGTGTCCCTCACAGGTCCTTACTAGGAACAGTTTGATATCTTCAGTAATGACATAGATAAAGGAATCAAGTGCACCCTCAACAAATTTCCAGATGACGCCAAGCTGAGTGGTGTGGTTGGGACACCTGGAGGATGGAATGACATCCAGAGGGACTTGGACAAGCTTGAGAAATGGAAAGGTGATGTACCTACGCTTTGCTGGATTCAAACCTTAATTTTTAAGTACTGGAAGGGGAGGAATACTGATTTTTAACTTCGGGCTAGAGTTATTAAAACTCTAGTATTCAATGTTTAGGAGGACTGGTTTAAGCTAGAGTTCTTAAAACTAAACACATCATGCAAAATTAGTTCATTATAACCAACTTTGATATAAAAAGCAACATCATAAATACTATTTGCAACAGTCAAATCTGTTTTAAATCAGCTGAAATTATGATTCTAGTTATTATTGGTAATATTAAACTTCCCTGCCTTAAATCCTTTTTTTTTTTGTATAGTCCATCATCAGCACAAAGATCAACAACAATTAAATAATCATCTAAGAGTTCACTGTTATCTGTAATCTATATCACCTGTAAACAGCATTTAGACCAAGTACTTAAAAAAGAAAGTCAGTTGTTAATCATGGCTATTTGGCTGAATCCCACAACTTCCAAAGGCAAGTTCAGATTGCCAGCTCCATCTCACAGACAGTTTCTGATGTAAATAACAAGTCAGGTGCATACAGCACAGTGTTCTGCTTGGAACTGAGCAACAGGAAGATAGACACTTGCGCCCAAAACATCACCTAACCTGCTTAGCTGTAGTATCACTATGCAGGTTCAAAAAGAGACAGAAAAATGTATTTTAAAGGAGTATCCATAAGAAAAACAGGTTTCTCAAAAAAAAGTCAAATTAGGGTGGGGATTTTTTTCTTTTTTAATATGGCTTCAAAAGGAAATAAAGTATCATGGCAAAACCAAGTGAAGCATAAAGAGATAGCCATGTATTTCAGGAATTGGGGGTTGATTTTATCAGATAAATTTTTTAATGGTTCATTTCCATGAAAAAGGTTATCTTTCAATAAGTGAATTACTAATCATTGCAAGGATTGCATTATTATTCCTCACACAGATGATAATGTGAGAGTCCTTTCTGATTTCCTGGTCTTAGGACAACTCCTAACATATACAGTGTACTTTCAAAAAGAAAGAACAAAAGAAAACACTCATCAGGATCAGAAACCACTATCTAATTTATTTTCTGCAGCAAAATGGAACAATATGTATTTAAATATAAGTCTTAATACCTAAGTATTAAGGTATTATTTTTTCCTGATTTTATATAAGCACCACTGGTGTCTTTTTTCGTACTTGTACAGGCATGGATCTTAAATCTTTGTATTATAAAGATCATTTTTCTGTATGAAATATGGTCAGTTTAGTATTGCAGGATTCTCTGTAATTAACACAAAACCAGAAACCTATCAAACTCAGAGACAATGATTTAATAAATTCTAAATGTTAGAAGGATCTGGACAATTATGGAGGGAAGTTTTGTACTGGCATATGTGCATCCTGCTTATGCCAAGGACTTTTTGAGGAGAAAAATGTCAAATGGAGTGTGTCAAGTGTCTGATGATAACTGGGAATGTCTTGAGGACACTGCCATCTTGGTCACATGGCTTAAAAATATAAAGGTACCACAGACAGAAGAGGCAAAGAATTTGACACCAGAAGCATGGAGTTCTCTCCTAAGTACTATAGGTATGAGCTGTAAATCTCCTGTCCACATTTGAAACAGTTATCAGGGATTCAGTTTGTCCTGAGAGGACCTACATAAGTATGGGCATGGAACCGAAGGCTGCGAAGTAATCATCTGGTCAGAAAGAGGCTGCCAAGAGATGAGGTACTGCAGGAAGTCATGAGGAATGGATGGCTGTGAGTAAGGAGCAGGCCTGAGGGAGTTGGTTCATGGATCAATCTGCTGTAACATTTCATCTACTTTAATCTGTAGCAGCCATTTCCTTATTAAACACATTTATTGAACAGGGCTTTCTGGTTTCAGCATCACAGAATTTCAGAATTACAGAGGAATGTGCCAGGAACTTGGAGCTTCTGACCTCTACAGGAATGTCAACTTCACTCATTTCTGTTCCTTCTTGCACTTACCCATGGATGAATAAGGTCTGCAACAACACATTTCTACTTCTTTCCTTCCAAGAAGGTAATAAAATGAAGGACTTAAGCACACATAGACTGTGCAGATTTTCCCACATGTCAGTAAATACATTTCATCCCTGTGTGATTCTAAACTTAAGCAGACAGCAGCAGAAGATATCAGCCTTTACAAAGACAATGAGTGATCAAGTCAAGGGATGCCAAAATAGAAATCTTTCGAGATCAGTAAATTACAATTTGTTAAAATGAAATTATTTCGCAAAAACAAGCTTAAAAAAATCGACAACATTAGTTGAAAATCCACCTGGCTTCTCATAGAATTACCTAATTTCTTTCCATGCTTCCATAGTGGCCTACTGCAAGGCTTGTGAGGAATTTCCCCAAGCTAGTGGCTGTTGAGTCTCCCAGAACCAGCTCCCTCAAAAATTCACATCTTCACAGGTAGCCGGCTCCTAATTTACTTTAAAACATTTCGATTCTACAAAGCCGCAGAGAATTACCAGAATCCTATTACACACAGACCATAATGCATCTTCACACATAAAATAGTGATGTTTATATTTATGCAGTGCATATAACTAAGAAACAGACTGTTACCGTGCTTGTAGTATGTCTTAAAATAAACTGAGCTGCATGGATTATAACCAAGACCAGGCAGTCCAAAAGTAGTGTCAGAATCCCAGGAAAGCAGTAGACCATATGGCACTTGAATTGAAAAGTAAGGAAAAACCAGAGATCAAGCAGGTAGAGTGTCTAGAAAAAAAACTGATACTGTTATATTACTTCACAAATTACATCCACTTTCCTGAAAATACCTGTATGATTTGTGCAAATCCATGAGGAGAAAACACATAATTTACTGCCAGTAACTGTTTCCTGACAAATTTTTGAACTGCCAGGAATTGATTTTTTTTTTTTTTTAATTGAGCAGTGAGAAATTTAACAAGAGATAATAGAGATGGGGAAAAAAATTCACTTCTGCCTACACCATGGTACCATGGTAATCAAAATGCATGAAAACCTATGTACCTATTTGCAGTACGACCCCTCCAAATCCAGTACTACATTAAATAATGGTTTATATATGTGTATAAACTGATAGAAAGGAACTACTGGATGTGCACTTTGGAAGTACATACTCCTTGGTAATACACAGGCAGTGCCAGAGACAAGCACAACAGAAATCTTGCAGAAATAATGGAAGGTTTATGACTGCATAAAGACCATCAGAGGCAGACCGAAACAAGCAGCCAACGTACATGTTCAGCCAATGTAAAGCCAATTAAATGGTTTTATTGGTCACAATGAATTGAGGTGAACTCAAAAACCACTATGAGGATGTCCTGTCCAAGGGTTAGCACGCACCTAAATTTTCCTATACCCAAGCTCTCCCTGAAGTACTGATCCTAGAATATTTTGAAAATACGTATTTGTTCAGAACATCCAAAAATCAGATACCCTTGAAAAGCTGGTGCTGTAAACTTGCTCCTGCATGACAGTAAGGTTTGGACATGACCACAGCACACGACCAGGACCTCAGGGTGCAGGACAACTCTGTTGTACACACTGTACCTGTACTTGCTGCATACATTAATGATGATACCAACAGTTTCAGGTCTGTTTGTAATCTCAGGCTTTGTGGGAGCCAGACACAGAGCACAAAACATGGCCGTATCTGTAGAGTATGCAGTGGACCCCTTGGTGCACTGTGTGTGATGGATCTGGAATTTTCACCATCCTCCACTGATACGCATTGGGTTTGCATAAACAAATACTTTGTCTTTTCTTCTCTGGTCCCAAATTTTGCCTCTTAATTTCTCTATTTACATGTGTAACAGAGCACCCTTATGACCACAGAAAGTATTGAGAAGTTTGCAAACATATATTTCTGCTTTCCTTCCACTGCCACTTGCAAATGTCAGGCACTGAGACCATCTGGTACAAATTCTGTTAACCATGATCAATGGCTTTGATTAACAGTAACTACAGAGGCTCTGTGTGAGTTTAAAGAATAACTGAAATTCTCTTCAAGATCACTGATTCCGAGGATGCTTGAGAAACAATATATCTTAGTAATGTATCCAGTTCAAGGTGTAGGCAGAATGGTTGAGATTTTTTTTGTGCCATGATCTGAAATACATTTGGGATGATACTCTAATCAAGGCTCAGGAAATAACTTAATCACATGCCTTTGTTAGAAAATAAAACCAACAAAAGATGAGATTGATTAAATTTTAGAAACTCTGTGGAAAATTACGGCTATTCAAAGTAATTTGGACACAGAACTCTTGAGATTGTAAATGTCAGCTTAAGAAAAGTTCCTGTTGCTAGGAGACCATAACAACAAAATGTCTATGTAGTAAAAGTATCACTGATACATCAAGAAGAAAATGGCTTGATTAAATTAAAAATGAATACTAATTAATATACCTAACAGCAAATAAAACTAGATTAATTCAAGAGTCGTAACAGTGCCAGAAACTTGTCCTGATGGCAAGTTAGCTGCAGTCTTAGTTTTCTTCACAGTAGATTCTCTAGCTGCCATTCATTCCCACCCTCAGTAAGCCTACCACTTGTTCATATATATATGTACATATAAAGGTCATCCTTCTGTTCTGCCAGCCAAGGAAGGTCTCATAGAATTGTTTTCAGGAGAGTGATTTATACTTCAAAGTAAGAAAAGAAAGAAATTTCAGAACATGAAAAGAAATTCATCTCCTTTGTTACAGCTGCAAGATAATTTTAAACTTTATCTATCTCAGAATTGAGAAGGTAACAGGCTTCTCTTCAATCTATCAGCCTTATCCTCTGTAGCCCCAAAGACCTCGGGCAGTAAAATTGACAGAAACCAAGTAATTCTTTCCTAGTACAGGTCACGTTTAAAGCCCAGAAGTAAATTGCAAGAGGATTCAGTTCCTTGACATGTCTATGGAATTCCAAAACTAACAGCAAACCTGTTTTGCTGTACAGGAAGACAGGTGTTTTAGAAGGCAGATACAAAAAATCCTTTCCCAAATTTATGAATGTTATTTAAGATGTTAAATTTTAGTGTACCGTTTGAGTAAGAACATACAGACCACCATTAGTAAAGCCCAGCAGTAACTGAGTTAAGCCACAGGAATGCCAGTAATTTTTATATTTCCCACATCTTATAGACTTCTTCAGATGAGTTATCTAGCTTTTAAAAGGTCAACCCACAATAATATAATACAACAAATTTGTGCTATCTCATGAAGCAGGTGAAAAAGTTAATTTTTTCTGTGTTGAAAAGTCAATGAAGAGAGACTATTACAACCAGGTAAATGTTTATTAAAGACATGAATTAACACAGATATTTATTAACTGCTTGACTGTTAATAGACACTTGCCAACCTCATGAACAGAAGCATTCCCAAGTGATTCCTGCACATTAATCCTTTTTTCAATTATTTTTATTGATTTAAAGGGTACTTCTATAGAGGTTTAAGATTTATACAGCTGTATCATGCAAGAGGTGCTGAACCAAATCAGTCTAATGATAGGAACACTGAAGTGTCTTTTGTGTTAATGGGTATCATTCCAGTTCTCTGCTTTGGAAAAACCATAAAATAAAATTCTATATAGTAACGTAAAAGATGGAGTTTGATAAAAAGGATATCAGTTCTAGTATGAACAGATATATAGAGCATGCCAAATGGACCATAAAATGTACCCATTCAGGTCGAGCCTATGGAAACTCCACAAGAAAATGGGGGTATCATATTGCATTACTCTCAGTCAGCACAAGTAAGAGTAGCACAGACTGTATTTTTCTCCTGCATTCTCTCTTCATAGAAAGAAAACTGATCAATGAACTACTTATCAAGCCTGAACAATATAAATCTGCTGAATTCAAGGGAGCCGTTGTCGAAGACGCTTGAATAGGACAAATGACTGAGATAAAGATTCTCTGGCTGGTCACCAAGGAGCTCCCATATCAGAAGCAATAATGACTTATCACAGATAAACACCTTGCTAAAATGTTTCAAGTAAGCCTGTGAGAGAACTGTCTGTTGATCTGAGAATGCAGCTAGAGCTATAAAGCAGCTCAACACAATAGTGCTTTGAATTAAAGTTCTCAACAGGTCCCATGAAACCAACTATCAAGACCTGTCAGACCTAACCGTAATGATTTTCTACAAAGTGAAGTTCTCCACAGAACCTTATTCATGTGAGAACAGCTACCCTTGAAGAGCAATTGTATGTATCTAAGAACCTATGAGACTATATATTCTTTATATGAGATACATATATATACATGCACATAACTGTCCTATTTTCCTCTCATGTAAAGGACTCAAGTTCATGAGAGATAGATTTCAGCTTTGATTTTGGTGCTGATTAGCATTCCCTTTTGTTTGAAACAAATATTACTCCTTTGCATTCCCATTTGTACTTGCAGTGTTTCTGTCATGTGGTAAAGTAAATAAGAGAAGAGCCTGATTGCAAATGTTAAGCTTATAAACTATGTCTCTGAGTTATTTATGCTACCCACAGCACATGGCAGTGCACGAGGAGAATGTGCAACAGCAACTGCTCTAACATGCAGCACCAGAGGAATGAAAAGAAGACAGGAACAACTGGCTGGAGAATAAATGCTTGAGGAAGCAACAAGAAATAAGAATGGAGAAACAGAAAAAGATAAGCATAATATATGTATAAAGAGTAGTCTCCAGCTGGAGCTAAAAATAAATCCTGGAAAGCAGAGGCCTGCTCATAAAAGCAATAAACATGCTTTATCTTACACTACTGCTAAGAGCAGGCCAGGAGCTCCGAAACAGAAACCCCAGTGCAGATCGGGAGCTGATTATGCCATTACTGGGGAGAGCTGAAACTGTATAAAAAGAAGCTGTATGAAGAACTTTCTTATTTTCAAAGGTCAAGTTAGCATCCCAATAACATGCTGGAGTAATTTTGCTTTTTGCAGTATTCTCTTCTAATCACAAAGGGGCAGAATGCCCCAAAATAAGTAAATACATATGAAAGAGCTCTATTCTCTTCAATACAGTACTGTACAACTCAACAAGCACCATGGATGTAATGTCTTTAATTATAGAGGTTTCCACTAAGTCTCTCTCACATAGTCTGAAAAATGTATTAGTAGACGAAATTTTTCTTTATACAGCAAGTTCCTTCCATATATGTGGTATTTCCATTACCTCCAAAGGCAATGAATCATATCACAATCATTAAAACTCTAGTTCTCAAATTTTCTTAATCTGGGAAATTTTATGGTTTTGAACAATGGAAACATATTGTAGTCTTAACTAGCATTCCTCTTCAGCACCTTACCTACTTACCTACCTTTCAGCAACCCACACAGACTCCTCATTAACAAAGCAATTTATCATCTTCTCTTCCTTACAAAACACTTCCCTAACTGAGTTGTGGAAGTCATGAAAGGCAGCTCTTGCAAGCATATCCAACAGATGGGTAGAGAGTTCTTGATAGAAGCAAGTTTGAAATCTGAGTATTGGCATGTTCATGTTGTAGTTGAAAATTAGAGTTGAATATGAGGAACTCTTTCCCAAGCTACTTGTCAATTTCTTGATTATTCTTTACCTTAAAAGATATGGTACCATTTGATGAGTAGCTCTTAGTTCATTGTGCAACTGAGAACTGTGTTATAGGGAGAAGAAAAATCCTATACATATATTTCAAAAATCAAGAGTAGGCTTCAATAACATGTGTAGAATCAGAAATTAAGGTAGAGATGTTAAGCAAATTTAATCTCTTTTAATCATGTGAAGACAGACAGTGATGCAGTAATATTTCTTTATTTTTTATGTAAAATAGAGGTTTTATCCAGTGGAATGTAGCCTGGAGCTACACTGACAAAATAACAAATAACTCTAAAATTGTAGATGCCATCTTTTTGGCATCCAGGTACCACATAAAAGCTTAGTCATCTTCTGTGTGTAATATCTAGGTTGCTAATTCCCCTATGAAAATATAATAGATTTGCTTGCATTTGAATAAGCTGGCTCTATTCAACATTCCTTACTGGTTCTTTTAATCAGGAAAATACCTATTGAACTCAATGGGTGTTTGAGTGATGAATGCTGATAAGAGTCCTTGGAGACAGTTAAAATGGTCTCTACAAAACAATAATTCTAAGTTATATTCTTCTGAAAGGCAAAAAATCGTTTTTCTATCAATATAAAATGTCTTATAAAAAATTTATGCAACAAGAACCTTTAAAAGGAAAAAAGAAAGGCCCACACTATTCCTTACAGCAGCAGAAATACACCTATCATATTTATTAGCTTACGAATGGCATTCTCAAGGTACCTCATTGCATTTTTTAAGAAAAATACTTTCCAAAAATATTTGAAATGTAGAGTAAGGTGAAGTGAATCAGAATTATGCTGAATACCTTTCGACTACAAGCACCTCTAGGTCAGTGCCCACTATTGCAGGGTATAACTTCAAAACACCAAGCTTGGATCACTGTGGAAATTTTTCTCTTCTTCTTCTGATTTCCTCACTGGAAGTGGTGTATTGCATAAAGCTAATACTGTGATAAATTGACTCTATTCAAGTGCTAAATGTCGATATTGACTTCAGTGATGTGAGAATTTCATCTCGTGCTTACCACTGGATAAAACTTCTAATGAAGATAAATCTATGCACGCAAGGCAAGGAAGAGGAATAAGAAAGTCAATGGCTATGCGAGCCCTAGTGCCTGTTTCATAAGGAGGGCAACAGATTACTCACACTAAACTTCTTCAAATATGTTCATGTGTTGCTGGTATATATGTTTGCTCACATATGCTATACAGAGGGGTTCTCATTATTATGCCAGGGAACAAGATCTTGGAGCTATCTGGTAGAATCTGAACAACTGTGACTGCTCCTGCACCAGCACCAACCAGACTTTCAGATATGGCATGAAGCTCTCCTTTTGAAATCACTAAGCAATTGTAGGCAAAAAAACCAAACTACCAGCATGGTCAACTAGGGGAAAAGACATACTTTCTGGACAAAACTATACAACTTCTATTGAGTAAGGGCCATTTTTAGGCTATGATTTATGCTAGCCTCCTCCATCTTATAAAAACTACAGAAATAGAACACAATCAAACCATCAAGCAGTGACTGTAGTTATCTGAGGGCTGAACAACTGTGTCTGGCAATATGTAGTAATGGGCATGCAAAGAAAAATAAAACAGAGTAAAAATATTTTCTTGATTAATTATATCACATACTGATAATGCTTCAAGCTACGGTTCTTGAGAACTGAAAGAGCAGAGTTGTTGACAAGTGTGGCTGGAGTTAATGTGATTCTATAAATATGAAATGGTGCTGAGTTACATCTATCAACAGTTATCTCTGCTTGAATATTTCAGAATGTCAAAGAGTATACTAGGAACTGTCGGGAGAAAAAAAAAGCAATAAAACTTGGCATTTAAAAAACTTGCACACTGTTTGTGTACATTTTACTAAGAATTGCTTTAGAAATTTAGAACTAGTGGTCTACCAGGCAGAAAACTGTTGTTGTGCCTACCCTCTAAAATAAAATAAAATAATAATAATAATAATAAAAGATAATGATTCCTACAGAACTGTTTCAGAACTGAGTTACTAGTATTTTTCTTAAGTCATTATTGTATTCCTTATATCCCAGAAGAGAAGCTTAAGTATGTGTTTGAGGACAAAGGGAAAGACCAGAAACATGCATAATAGATAAGACAACAAAAAATTTAAAGTGGATTAAATTTGCTGATGATGAGAAGCAATGATTAGAAAGTTCAGAGATCTAGCATACAGTAATCCTTTAATGACTGTTAACATTTATCATCATGTTCATTATTCATACACGAAAACATATACGTCCTGCATGAGGTACCATCCATCAATCCGTCAGATACAAATTGAAGCTGCAAAAGGGCTATCTCTAAGGTTAATTTATATTTACTATTTATTCTGTAGTATTTATAGCAAATATTACGAGCCCAGAGTTTTCTGAAAAATTACAACAGTAATGATGGTATAGTCTTATTTTTTAAGAAATGCCATTCTATGTATCCATAACAATATTTACACATTAGCTGTCACGACACAAAAAACTATCAAAATGCTGAGAGACAAATTTAATCTGATGAAAATAGCTACTGTATACTAAAGAAAGTATAAATCCACTTGCTAAACTTGGGGTTTTCTCAACAAATGTGCTCAATTTTCTTTAAAATAAATGTTCAGAACGAAATACAGAGGAAATCATTTAATGGCAATTTAAGTATAGAAAATTAGTGGAATATAGTGGTCAAAGTAAGGCTCCCAGATTGATGCATTTTGTTGCATACAGATATACATGGATATCATTAAATATTATTACATTCATGACAGGAAGTATGATTGTGTTGAAAATTCAATCAGGTTGCTTTGTCAGTCTAATAACAAGAATTCTAACATGCTGCTGCCAGAAATCAGTGAAGCATAGTATTGCATTCAAGAAACAGCTAGATTCTAATTCTCTGTCTGGCTGAGAACAACTGAAAATATCTCAACTGTCACACGTTACTTTATTTTTCTTTGCACCCCATACAGAATAAATCAAGAAAAATGACATTAAAAATATATTAATGAAAGAAAACCATCTTTTTTCGAATTCCTGCATTTTTCTTTTTATAGTCTCACATGTTAACTTACCCAACAGCATTGCACTCACTGCTAATGAAAAGAAAGCAGGCAGTACAAATCTTCTTAAGCCTCCCGTGGCAAGAAAACTATTACCGAATTAACAGAAGAAAGTCTCTGGAGCCTTTCCCTTGTCTGCTTGTTTTAAAAAAGGCAGTAAGGATCACACTGAGAAGTGTCAAAGCTGAATAAACCCCTAGCAAATGGGTTTAAACCCTTTGGGTAGTTAGTCCTTCATAGATGATGATTCGACTTTGTCCAAAAAACAGTATGTGAGAAACAATGCAGAATCTACCAGAGGCTGTAGCCAAGCTTAAAATGTAGACAAAGAAACAGTTTGCTTCTAAAGGTTTGCAAGGGAGGGCTTGTCACAGGACATTAATTCAAGCAAGCTGCTGTTACATCAAACCAGTGCATCTAAATACAGTTAATCCAAAGCTTTTCATGTTGCGTTCGAGGTGTTTGGCTGCAGTGAACTGGAGCCCCTGGATTTGGTGTCACTGAAGAACAGGAGAGCTCTCTTCTCTTCCTTTTAGCATTAAAATGCATATACAGCATCTAGAAACCACGTGGTAAATGGTGGGATTTTTTTTTCAAGCTTTATTATGATCTGAAATTGACATCTAATATGGCACATTTGAATAAAACTACTCTCCTTGCTTTTGTTGTAGTTAAACTTACATATTAAGGAGTTTTAAATGAGAAAATATAGAGGATTTAGACTTCTAAAGTCATCACAAACAGTAGGGGGAGAACTTGACAATAAGTAGGCAACATTGGATTTTAGCAACTACTTTAGGAAATAAGCAAGAATAATATTTTTTCCATAACCTTGCATTCACTGTTGACAGCTGATGAAGAACCCTGATATATAGAATTAGCATTTGTCTTTGACAATTTCCTGCACAGAAATATTGAGCATTTTACCTTTTTTTGAAATATACAATGACAACTTTTTATGAAAGCTTAAACATTTATCTGCAATGCTTGAGAACTTCCCTTATAACAGGACTTTACTTATTGAAATAAAGGTCTTGTTTACTCAAAAACAAAGTATGAATAACTATGAAAATGAGTTACAATACAACCTATGTATTATTAACCAGTCTTAACATGTTAATGAGTTCTAGTCTCATCACTGACTTTCATTTTTTCTCCTCAAAAGTACATATATTTTGATTATATTCCAACATAATGTGATCTGAACCAAAGATGATATTGGCAAGAGTAGTCCATTTTTTCCTCCCAACTCACCATAAAATACACTGAAAATGCTTCTTAGTGTTAGGTTAGACACTTCCTGTTCCTGCACCTATCTCCTGCTGCACCGTCAGCTATTTATGTAATACTTTCTGTTGATAGCAATGGTATTTGTCTGTGCAAATAATCATGGCACTACTTACAATTTCCATTTCTGTTCAT
The DNA here is from genome assembly GCA_013397175.1 of Platysteira castanea. Lineage (NCBI taxonomy): Eukaryota > Metazoa > Chordata > Aves > Passeriformes > Platysteira > Platysteira castanea. Next base: position 1,829,929 of record VYXC01011974.1, on the reverse strand, counting down.
TGTTTGACATGTCTATAGAACAGGCCTGTGCATTTACCTGCCACGCTGTCTTACCACAAAACCATGCCTTACCATGGTTTTATGAATATTTAGAGAAAGAGCAGGAGAAGAAACTGGGTCACGCATGGATATTTTTCTAATTTAGCACTGATCTCTCTGTAGGGTTCTTTACAATTCATCTCATTTTGCAAAGTTTTGATGTCATTCCGGAATCCTCCATTTTTAGTCAATTATGTTGCGTACAAAAAAACTCAGAGATGCGTGAGTTTCTCCAATACACAAGAGCAACAGAATCACCTAGTTGCTAGCAAAGAGGAAAAAGAGTGGTCTGGCCCACAGGAATACTGTGGCAAGAAACAGCATTAATACGAACCCAATAGTGGTCAAAATGCCACTTAGTGCAAGAATATTTTATGATGACAACTGATGGACTACAAATAGGAAACTCTTCCATCATAAATCACAGTCAACTGAGTGCCAGTCAAATAGTAATTAAGTTCCACTCATTAGTTAATGTCTTCATAGCAGAGCATGAGTGGCAGAGCTTGTTGCAAAGGAAGTTGAACTATGCTTCACTACCACAGAATGTGCTAGGGAGAAGATTCCAGCACCTTTGCACTGTTAAAATAGCAGTTTACTCTAAGCTATACCAGTCACTTAAGCCGTTCAAAGCAAGTCACTTGTGACCATATCTCCTTGGTGCTACAATACCACAATTCCCTTTCTGTCACTTTCTACATAACTCCTTGTGATGGACAATCTACAGAACACATAATCCCTGGTGACAACTGACAATGCAAATATTGAAGGGAATATAGAAAATAAGTCAATCATGCTATTCTGTTATGTTAAATATGATTAAACATACAACATATTATACCACAAATGTTTGTAAGTGAATAAAACATCAACCTAAAATGCAGATGAAGAATATTTAAAAATACAAATTTTGTCATCAATTCATGCCACTGCACTGGACTTAATTTGGATGCAGTTTGAGTTAAGAAATGAACAAGTTTTAGACCTTATTCTTCCTTAGTGTAATTAACAACCATATGAGATATACAAATAGGAGTGGGGAGTCTTCTAAGACTATTCTACCTGATGGAACAGGGCTTGAAAGAAAAATAGGAGGAGTTTTTTACTAGGACTTGAAAAAACCAGCTATGAATTATTTGTCTCTTAACCCCGTCCTGAAGATGGCCTGATGAAAGAATAAACTAATTCATATGGCTTTCTGTGCAATCTTCCTGTAGCTAATTCATTCTGGCTGCTAGCTTCCCACACATAACACAGTGACACTCCAAAAAGGACTCATTCTTGTAAACTTAAAGCTCAATGTGCTTAGTGGCTGAACTACTTCCCCTAGCTCTTCCCAGTAGGAAGATTTAGATCCCTCTGTGAACATTATGCTAAACTCCAACTGTTCTGCTGCTTGGGAAAGAACCCTTAAGGACTCTAGGGGGGAAGAAAAAAAGAAAGGACAAGAACAGAAAGTAATAGAAAATAGCTTAAGTGTTGTCCTTTATTATTATGTTCATTACTCTAAGTAGGGCTTGCACGGATAGCATCAAGGCCTTTTCTGTTCCTCACACCACCCCACCAGCGAGTGGGCTGGGTGTGCACAAGAAACTGGGAGGGGACACAGCTGGGACAACTGCCCTCAACTGACCCAAGGGAAATTCCATATCACATGGCATCATGCTCATCATATGCTTATATAATAAGTTAAGGAAGAATAAGGAAGGGAGGGACATTCAGAGTAACTGCTTTTGTCTTCCAAGTAGCCACATTGTGATGGAGCCCTGCTGTCCCATGGCTGAACATCAGCCCACCCATGGGAAGTGGTGAAGGAATTCCTTGTCTTGCTTTGCTTTGCTTATATGTGCAGCTTTTGCTTCACCTATAAAAACTGTCTTTACCTCAACCCACGAATCTTCTCACTGATATTCTGATTTTGTCTCCACCCTACTGCAGAGGAGTGAGCAAGCAGCTGTGCAGTGCTTAGTCGCACCCTAGGGCTAAGCCACAATATTTAGTAAGATGTTTGTAGTATAGTGAAAATAATGGCTTATGGGTAATTTGCCATTGTGCGTAATTTTTGTTTGCACATCTGTGAACATTATTTTAGTATAAACATGCAGAACTTATTTGACTTAAATCCATATATGGGAAATTCATTATTCTTGTCAGCAGGTGATACCACATGCTTAGATTTACTTTTTAGATCTTTGAACTTTCAGATCAGTTTTATAGTTAGTACATAAACTCTCTGGATCAATAACAAGGAACACAACTTTCCCTTAGCATTATATTTAAAACTGGAATCAGATTTCAGGAGTCTAACCACTGAAGAAGTCTTGCCCCACACAAAACTCTGAAAGGATATTAGGTCCAGCAGCTACATTTTAAAAAGTAAAAACCTTGCTTGGAATAATGCATTTAATAACATGGTGACATTCACTGTCTCTAGTCTACACAAAAATAGACCTCCACTACTCACCCATCACTTAGATATTCAGAGATGGGCTGAATTTTCTAGTAAGAGCTATATCTCAAAAACAAAAAGTTAAACACAATTATAAAATGGAAAGCCATAGAAGGTCAGATGTTCAATTGATTCAAATAGGTGCAGATTATTAAATCAGCAAAGGTGCTATTCCCCTTGAGACTATTTATCCAAAGTAACACAGATATCCCTTCACAGCCAGCACCAATAGGAAGTTAATGGGACTTAGAAAGCAAGCCTCTCCTGTTTGAAAAATGCAAATAATTTACCAGCAGTTAGAGCTGGAAGACTGTCTTTCCAAGATTAATCTCATAGGGGACAAATGAAATAAATACTTTTGTATGCACTGGTCAGCATTTTTTATTCAGTATGTATTTATCAAAATTAAGGAAGAGTTTTAATAAGAAAATGAGAGAGAAAGGTCTGGTGAAAAACCAACGTTTGTTCTCTAATGAAGATTTAAAGGAAATAACAAATTACATCCTTTTGCAATTTTAATCACCTTTCATGTGAAAAAGACAATATGAATAAAACCAGTTTTGAATCAATTCCTGAGTGGGTATTAACCATCAGATTACATATTTGCTATACATTTCTTGGAATTCACTTACTAATCAAGGTTTTTTCATCTATAAGACTCTTGAGAAAACCAGCCTGCTTTCTAGCAATAAACTAGATAATGAATCAGGTCCTCACAGTTTTTAGCAACTTGGAAGTATTGTACAGCAGCTGTTAGGAGACACCATTTCCTTGATCTTACCCCCCCACACACACAGGACCACTGAACAAAAGTAGCAATATCAAATTAATCCTTAAAATACTTGTATATTGCCCCGCTCAGGTTGTTGTTTGGACTTTTTGTCCCAGTTACAATTTCAGGAAAAATAAATTCAAGGGCAAAGAAAGAGAGAGACAAAGGGAAATGGTTTCTTCACCATGAGAACATCCCATCACAAAATGTAGTTTCCAGGCCTTTCAGTTCACGTCTTATACTCTAAGTCAACAGCAAAACTAAGACCTGTTCTTCTGTTAAAGTGACCATGTAGATGGAGCTGGTAAAGATGGCACAGCCTTTATTAAATCCCAAAAACTCTTATGCATATTTTGGCCTAACATTTACACTGATATTCTTGATGCCCTCTCATTCTTGGAAGATGATTATTTTTTTTTTAAGTTTCACAAAAGACCCGTCAATCACTTCCAATCACAAGGGTTGTGAGTTTACTGAAATAACTTGGCTATTTCTTTCCTCAAACTGTATCTACTTCCTTGCATTCTGATTGACTATACATGTCTGATTTGCACAAGTTAATTTTTAAACAACTGCATAATGTGCTATTCCCTTTACTGTGATTACCTAAAACCTATCATTAGCCAATCAAAGAGCAAAGATCTGCACAATCACTCTGGGATATTTTTCAGTAACTGTTCTGTGACTACATAATTTTCCTCCACTATGCAAATTTCACAAACATATTCCTAAGGCTCTGATTGGACCTGTGGTTCAGAATTCTTAAGTTCTTATCCATGGTTCTATACAAACTTTCTTATTCCTCAAAATTCTAGAAGCTTTAGAATATGAAAATGCAGTTAAATAACAGGGAAAAAAACAAAACAAAACATAAAAAGAGGACTTTCATGCTCAAATATCAGAAGACTCCACCAGAAGAACTCTAAAGAACTCTCAGTTACAAAGGATAACCACCAGATAACCACCATGGTGCCTGCAGAATAATCACTAGTGCACGTGAGAGAACAGAACACAACCCCTCCTAATGCTGACTCTCTTAACAACAAAAACAAAAGAAAAATAAAACAGTTGATAGAGAAACATTTTTAAAATATCTGTGGTATCCTTTGGGTCCAAAGTGTATGTAGACTTTGCAAATGACTTAAACAGAAAGATTGTTATATATTTTCCTTCATTTTCTTTACCCTACAAATCAACCACCTAACTGGCCCAAAGCAACTGTCCAACTATGTCAATTTAACTGAATTTTTAGCAGAATATAAAAGACTGTGTGGTACCAATTTACTAGTAATTTCTCTGTAGGAAAGAGAACATCTCTAATGCCCTTCTGTCAGTTTTTACCAGTTTTTGTCATGACCATGGATACCAACCAGAGCTTAAAAGCAATATTATTTTGCTATTGGGCACTTATATGAATTTGACAAAAATCTCAAACTCTCTCAAGTGCAAATATTTTACTGAAGCATAAAGAACATCACATATTTATATAGCATGTTTAATTTGGCATTATCCTAAACTTACATTTAAACTTTTAGACAGGTGGTTTGATAAAATAATGGAAGAAAGAGATAGGAAACCCTGAATATTAATGCCGATGTTGAGGCCTACGAGAGAACCAACTGATAAAACACACAGATTAACAACTCCAGATCTCCTGGGGATTTTACAGCTGGTTCCTGGTATATACAGTGAGAAACAACATTAGCAGCTGGAAATATGTGAACATGAGCATTTTCATATCAAGCCATAAGCATTTTGAGCACTGTTTACAGGAAACGCCATGGAGACCTAGAGTACTGTAGTAACGGTTTCCAAATGCATGGTAACCATGCCATTTCACTGGAAGAGTGTTATAAATCATACTATTTTTAAGATAAAAATGATGAAAAGCATATTCCTGGTTTTATGAGATATTCTCCATTCAGAACGAAGAACAAGCACAATCTCTTATACCTCAGAGCCAGAAACACTGACAAATGTGCAAGAACTTTGGAGCTTAATATCACAACACACAGATACATCCATCCTAGCAGCAAAAAATATGTCTGCTTATACTCATGGTGAGCACTTAGTCCAGATGAGATAACGACAGGAAATCTCATAAGATGAGGAGAAAATGTTTGAGATTAAATTCATAGTTTTCTGATTATGAATGCAAAGCTAGAAATTGCAGCTCAACCTTAATACATGTCATCTTAGAATAGAAGAAAGATGGACCCTGCAGCATATAAAAAACAGATCAGTACATAGGTTGATAGAGATGTCTTAATTTGAAAGCTTTAGTAGGTCTGAAGAGAAACCATTGATAATATTTAATAACCATCCCATATGTTACCAGCCACTGAAAATGAAGACAGAAGGTTTTGACCTACATGTAGAGAAGAATCAAATACTGGAAAATTTCAAAGTTATTTGTGTTAATTTCTCCTCCAGCTGAAACATTATGGCTAAAGCAGAGTTGGAATACTCATAAATTTTCTATGGAATGTATTTTGGACTCTAATTTCATTCAAATTTGGAGTCCAACATTTATATTCCGATTTTTTCCTGTGAAATAGAATTTGTGTTTTTCATCCAAGTCTCACATGGTTCTGCTTGCCTTAGGGACTGTCCAGAATAATGCTGTTTGTTATGGAAGAGTCAAGTGTCTGAAAGTCAAGTTAAACTGGTAGTAATGTTATTTAAATACTTACATCTTTAACTCACTGAAATACTCAAGTACTTATTAAGGTTTAAAATTAAAAAAAAATGTTTTTACTATCTTATTACAGGAAATCAATTTAACAGCTTCACTTACACCAGCTGTAGTTATAATTTCTCATATCTTAAGTTTCTCAAAAAAGAAACTACTCATCAGGCTGGCTATCTATGTTTAAAACACCACTGTTGCAGAGTTTCTGTGAGATACAACACAGCCTTTACACAGTTTTGTCTATGTCTTCAGCTTCATCTACTTTTCTAGTGAAAATGTGATTTAGTAAAGACTGTCTGACATTGCACAGAAATAGAAGAAAACTTGTTTCAAACCTCTCAAACAATTTTTGCTAGATATCCTGCACATCATATTAAATAAGGAATAGACTGTCAGTAGTAACTTTGAGCTTTATTAGTTAGGAAAAGAAGAATATGTATGTGTGCTTAGACTTCATATGGCATACAGCACCAGACGCTGACTATCACAGTTAAAATAGTTTCAGATATTAAAGAGCCCTGCTGGTACAGTCAAAAACCCTTAGACAAGATAAAACCTGTTTGTAAGGATCATACTTATTAATACTTTAAAGAGAATTGAGAAAAACTCACAGTCTTGAAAACTTTTGCGGCAAAATCTTAACTACTTGCTGTGGTAACCACCCAGAAGGAGAGAAAATTTGTATCCAGCTTTGGGCCTCTCAGTAGGAGAAAGACTTTGAGGTGATGGGATGGGTCCGAAGAAGTGCAATGAAGCTGGTGAAGGGTGTGGAGCACAAGTTTTATAAAGAGTGGCTGAGGGAGGCTTAGCCTGGAGGAAAAGAGGTTCAGTGGGGACCTCCTTGCTCTGTACAACTGCCTGAAAGGAGGGTGTAGCAAGATGGGGCTTAATCCCTTCCCCGAAGTAACAAGCAGTAGGACAAGAGGGAATACCCTCAAGTTGTGCCAGGTTTAGATTGGATATTGGGAAAAATTTCTTCACTGAATAGGTTGTCAAGCATTGGAATAAGCTGCCCAGGGAAGCAGTTGACTGACCATCCCTAGAAGTTCATAAAACACCATGTGGCACTTAGGGACATGGTTCAGTCCTCCACTAGGTGGATTTGGCAGTGCTGGTTTAGTGGCTGGACTTGATGATTTTAGAGGTCTTTTCGAACCTTAAGGATTCTGATTCTATGAAAGTAAAGCGGCACTAGCATATGAATTGCACAGCAGTGCTTATACTGCACATACAGCAAAAAACATTCAGACTGGTCAGTTACTTTTTTGTGAGCTTTTCTGATACTCATGAAAAATTACATTCTGTGATGTTTACAAACCAAGGCAAAGCTCTTTGTAATGCATACCCGAACTACACGGTACATGGAGGCTTCTCCAGGGATACTTTTGTTTACATCTCTAAGAGCATGAAAAACTTTTTTTTTTAATCACTGCAGGTGGGTAAGTTCCCAGTATACAAGGCAGAAAATATGATAGCACAAAATACAAAACACAAGTAACATTTAGACCAAATGCAAAAAAAACAAAAAGCATAAGGAAAATTCTTCTCCCCTAGTAAAGAGCTGAAATAGATTTTCTTTATTTTAAGGCAGAGGGATATGGTAGAGGAGGTGACCTTGTGTTCTGGCAATGACAATAGATAGAATTACATCAGAGGTCTTTTCTGTTATATTATCTGTGGTCATCTGTACAGTTCCATAACCTCATCTAGTCCACAAGGTTAATGGCAGTCTATCTCATTCATCCCATTCCATCCTCCAGCCAGATTCAATCTGAACTTGAGTTCACAGCATGTAAACTCTACTTTTATGTTTTCAATGTAAATGGAAAAGTGCGTGCCTTCTGGAGAAAAGGTGCTCTTAGGACTTGATCAATAAACATAAACCACGAATTTTGCCAGCAACACTAGTAGCATTCTAGCACTTGATAAACTAATGGAAACATTAGGGTACCTTGTATTTTTATCTCCTCCACCAGATGTTTTAATTTATAAAAGGTGTAATTTTATGTTTTCTCTCTTTTTATGTTGCTGTGATTATGCAAATTCTATTTAGACAAAATGAAAATCCTGCAACTGTGTTAAAACAACATTATCAGATTTTAAAACTATTCTATCCAGTAGAAGATTTCAGAAACAACCATTTTCCTTCAAATATGACTCTAATATTCTCTGCCAAGTTGGCAAAAACATGACATGAAAACAACATTGCAAATTTATTGTAAATTAAAGTGCTTGCTTTCTTTTAGTTGCACTGTATTGCCTTCACTATTATTGCATAAATAACAATGAGTGTCTCTCCCTTTTCTGGCTCAACTCTCGTCACTTCTTGTGATGAAATCTGTCAAACTTCTCAAACAGGAACATGCTTTTACTGCTACTGATACCAGAAAAAGCATTTGCTGGTTTAGTTAGAACATCACAAACGACCTTTCAGGTATCTGATGAAATTATCTTCACATTTTTATCTTTTCATTTTCATTTCAAATTCAAAATGATTCCTAGAGGTTAAGTACTGAAGCATTAACAAGATGCACTGTAATCTATCACTCTGCACTATGCTGCAATTTTCTCTGCAAATATGCCATCTTAAAATTACTCCCTTGGATATTTATTTTTTTTTAAATGTGACCGTTATTCTCCTTCTCTCCTGCATCAGTGCTACAAATATTCTAGCACCTCCTATGTAAATGTCACTCCTATTTCAACATGACAAGTCTACTAGAATATGATTTCCAGGCCTTGCAGGTTTATCTGAAAATAAAAACAAAAACAAGGCTCCTCTCTTCTCAGTTGTGGTGAAGAGTTCTGCCAGGTGCAGTCAGGAGTTCAACAGGCTGCAGAAAGCTCATAGCCTTGCAGGACTGAATCTGTAATGTGGCAGAAAGGAAAAGAACAAAAGATTTGGCTATGGAGTAGATTCTTCCCTCTAAGAAGCTGTTTTAGGACCTTCACTTTAGCTGCAATTACTATTTATGTTTCCGCACTGTCCAGTGCCTTTAATCAAGGCTGTGGGTCTCCTGGGAGTGAGTCTCTAAATAAAGTCAGTCTCTGTCCTGAACAGAGACAAATTATATTCTATAACTTGAGACAAAGTATCAACAAGACAGGGACGGAGAGAAGTATAGCACGGAGTGGGGAGAGCAAAACTAACCGTGACTCTATAGCAGAGTAACAGAGATACATGTTCATTTTGATGGCTTACAACTGTTCAACTCTTATTCTTTGAAAAAACTGTCTTATAAACAAGCCTGCCTGTCTCCAATAGGCTGTTAAATTTAGACATCTCCCTGGTAGTCGACTTATTTCAGAACTCCAGATGGTGTTAAGGAAAAAGATGGAGGAGGATCAGAGTAAATGTTGTAACTCTGAGATTACACTTCAAGATGAAGCACTTTTTGCAGTTAGATGCTGATATAAGTCTAAAATGGATAGAGGCATCCAAGGTGAGTAGAACTTATGCAAATAAATAGGCAAATAACAGAAAAGAACAGATACACAATAAGTATATCTAATTGTTAAAAAACCTCCATAATGAAGATGAAGAGCATGAACATGAACAAGACCAGGAAATCAGGATCTTGATTAAAATAGGGGAAGACATGCAGCAGCTGAAGGAAAGGGTGTTAATATTTGTAACTGGAAATGAAAGGTTACAATATTAAATTGAAAGATAATAAGGAATGCATGTAGGGACAGAAATAAAGGCCAGAATTTAGAATCTTTAGAGTCAGAAACGAAATAGTAGAATAGTCTCAAAGTATACATAGTAAACATGCAAGTAAGTACAGTGAATGTTTAGGGAAGAAAAAGAGGTTTCCAAGAAGCACGTAGATTCTAACTGTGCAGCTCTGTTGAAGAGATGATTTAGGCTCAAATCAATGTACAGGAGTATAGGACAAAATTTCAATATCTCTTTAATGACGCTATGTCGTAATTGTCTATTTAACTTGTGCCTGAAATGCACCAGTGTTTTCTTTATTTAAACAATCATAGGATGCAATGTATTTGGTGCAGGACTCTTAATTTTTCCTGGGATACTTATTGCAAAAAGTGTTTGTCTCCCAGATCTCTCCAAACTCCCTTCCTCCAGATCCCACTTGATAGATCAAGCATTACCACAATGTCTCAGGAGACAATAAAAGCCCTGGACCTGAAGACCTATAGGGCACAAGATTTAGAGTCTTTACTTTCTATATCCCCTTTTTGATGTACAATGTCTTTGTAATAAGGTGAATGCTGTTTCACACTGTGCTGTTCTAGACCACTGTGGATGCTATCATTTGCAAACAATAATATTCCATGCATTTGCTGATTATTCTGATTTTTTTTTAACAGGAACTTTGTAACTTTTAGCCCAATTAATATCTCTATCTCACTGCAGCTGTATTCTATTTTGATATTAAATTAGGTCTGTTTGTGTGTTTGTGGTGCATGTGAATATTTAACAAATATTCATGACTTAAGTGTGGAAAGCAAGCTGAGATTTATCAACTTCCACCATGAAAAAATAACCTACTTACTTAAAGAAATACAACACAAGCCCCTGAATCTCCTTTCCAAAACAGCGTGTCACGCCAAATAACAAGAAACCAACTAACAGTTTCATTGGGTAGACTGAATTTAGTATATTAATTACTCTATCTAGTAGTATATTAACTACTCTATCTAGGCCAGCCAATATAGTGTGGAGGACTTGATGATCACAAATTGTGATACAGATAAAAATTATTAAAACACAAATAATGTATTATCACAACTTTCAATTAAAAATGTAAAATATTTGGTGCAAAACAAGCTTGTGTAATTATGAAAATGTAAATATAATTTATTTTATGAAGATTTACTTTCTTGTTCTTTAGTGCCTTATGCACAGGTGTCCAGGGTGAATATGGACAAATATCAAATCAAAGTTTAGAAAGGAATAGTGGCCCATTTATTAGAGTCCATGCAGTTGTAAAAAATCATTAAATATTTTAGAATGTAAGATTCAAACTTTCTGTGAGTGACAGCACTGAGTTTAGGCAAGGACCACAGCAAATACATCTAAGTATATCAAAATCACAGTAAATACAACTATAAAATGCTCCAGTGTGGTTTGTTGCACAAGTCAGACTTTAACAACCCTAATTTTTACCACTGTGGTTACAGTTAAATCCTCTAGTGTCATTTATGTTGCATGAGGATATTTATGTCTCTAACCTGTGACTTTTAAAAACATTTATTGGTATATAAATGTCAACTGTCTCCTTTACAGTTTGAATTTTCAGCCTTTGCACAAACTATTTAAAAGAGGAGGCTAAATTTTGAAAAATACTTTCTTGAATTTGAGTGGGCTATTGGCACAGTTGTACTTACTTGCAGCTGTAAGGATGACTCAATTATTTGCAAAAGAGCATTTATACATAGATTCACAATTATTGTGCTATAAATAATATCATCCTAATGGGCTGTTTTGCACTGCTTCCTCATTCATTGAAGGTGGTGGACAGCAGAACAGAGAAGTTCATGGAACACTCAGTTCTGCAGCTGAAATACTGTAGTTTAGCTAATGCTTAAATTATAATAAATTTTCATTGAAAGAAAAATTTGAAAAAACTATATGGCCCATTTGAAAAGACTAATTCTTTACAGCAGTAAAACAAACTGTCTTCTTCTTTCAACAGTATCAAGTTTTTTTGTTACTCCGCAAAAAGTGTAAAAATAAAAGAGATAAGGAAATATGTCTAGTATAATATTGCAGAGAAAAGTCAAGTAAATTACACCAGAGGCCCTAAAGAAAGCAGACAGTTTAAATAGGAAAATCTGTGAAGTTCTTTTGAGAAAATACATCATATGATATTTCTTTTTGCATTAAGATGCAATTCATCTGACAAAAAAAAAATCTCCCTTTTTTTCCCATGTGACAGACTTCATTTCTGAGTATGGGCTTGTTAAGGATTTAAATTATCAGCAGCTTTGTACACTTTTTTTTTTTTTTTTTTTTTAAGGAACAACACCATGCATTTCTTTTTATGATCTCACAAGGGAATCTCCTTTGCCTTTCATTACTCAAATGATTTCAGGTTGTGCAAGGCTTCAACATCAATATAATCTTTAAAAATATTTCAAAGAACACTGTAAATCAACCCTATTTTTGAAGGAAATTATTTCCTACCATTTGAAAGACATAAACTGCTGCATATATTAACTACTGATTTTTGTGTATGATTAAACCTGTCATTTTAGCTACAATAAATATCATTTTTCACCCACCACAAAATGACAGGAAAAATGACTGCAATAATTTCAGTGAAAATACTTAGGTTTGCCTTTACAATGCAATTGTCAACATGACCATCGTAATACTATACTGCCATAAATTCTGAAGCAGTCAGCATTCATGAGTGAAACATTAGGCCCTGTCACTAAGTGGCTTTAAGCACGGGGTTTTTTTGGTGCAATCTAATCTGCAGGTTTTCCGTATCTCTGAGCTTTTTTTTTTCCTCATGGAATATTCTCCTAACTATGCTGATTGTGACTCCCCATCTGGCTTGTTTACCAGAAATGCATTTGTATTATTAATTTTCCTCTCAAAAGCACTGCATGCAAAATAATTTGCAATTCTGAGATATTAAAGCTGAAATGATTACAAGAAGGCCTTACTTTAAGTTTTATATATCAGTGGCTGGAATATTTCAAAGCTAAATAAACTATCTCAACCTTGCCAGATAATCATGTCATGTCTAAAGGATTCTCAGATCTGTAGTTTTCTTCTTGTCCTATTTTCCTTCTATGCTTCTCCCTTATTTTCTAAACCTGGGCCATAAATTTTAATAAGATTTTAACACCACTTTTTAAATGAAGAAGCACAACAAAAAAAAAAGGCATGTGATATCCTCCGTAAAGCAGCCAAGAAGCACACTAGCTTTAAGAAATATTAAACATTTATCAGAGATTTAGCACACCACGATGAGAAATTAGAAATTTCATTCTTTGTAAAAATAAATAAGGCATGTAATTCACTCTCTCAACTCTTTTCCACCTTTTATCATTTGGCTGAGGGGTTGGGGCTTTTTTCAGTTACATACCTCAAAAAGCAAATGGCATATGTTCAACTTCCCAGTCAGTACAGCTACAGTAATTCTGTGGCAATTTGATGATAAGAAAAGAACCTTTACGTGTGTGGATTGTAAAGAAAATAATTTCATTTAAAGTCTTTTCAATCACAAACGAAGAAAATAATTTAAATTATGGTGGAAATGCAGTGCTCCTGAATATCAAGAGTAAAGTGACTTCAGAAAATAATTTCGGCAAACAGAATACTAACTTCTTCTAGGAAACCATCTCATCTTAAATGCCATTCTCTAGCCGTAAGCAGAAGTCCAGCTCTTTAGCACAGCTGCTATCAGAAGATATGTCACTGCACACACCTCAAAAACCAAGCTTAAGATATGGCCAAGACTTTTGCAACATGTTAGCCTGGCTGCTCAGATGTCTTCTCACTATGGATAAAATTACAGTCTTTACATTCTGTGAGAACTCATTTTTTGTCACTTCCTAATGGGCTCCAATGAGTGCACCTCCAAAGACATATTCAGTCTGAAGTCTGAAAATCTTCCTAATGTATTTTGTATTTTCAGCTGATGTATGTTTATAGGTGAGATAGGACTTATAAGAAAGCCTAACAGTGATCTCAGCAGCTACAGAGGAAATTATTTTCCCCAGGTCTGTGGTCACATTGTTACACAACAGCAATTTTGACAAACAGCAACTCAATTTGATTAATGTGGGCTGTCCGGGATTATTGGGTCATTCATTCAACTCCACCCACTGCTCCATATCTTTTGGAAATTAGTGTTTCTAGTGGCTGAAAAGCAATTCAAAGGTGTCTCACTCCCAACTCAATGCAAAAATACATTGACTTCCAGAGCAAGGCTCTGCCTTTTGCTTAAACATGGATCAGTCATGGCTTTCAGACCAAATACTTTACTAAAATTCATGGCTCTTTTGTCAGGAAACAAATGTGAAAACTGTCATTGTCTATTCTTTTCAAGATTTGGACAGAAAACTGAGCTCAGTTGAAGAGTAGGAAGATATTTGGGACAGGATCACTTGTATTTTTTGTCCCCCTTCTCCAAATACTACACTAGACCTCAGAGCACTGGCCTGCTGTGGCGCCTGTTCATCTTCACCAAACAACCTGCTGACCTTTTCCTCGTGACCCTGCCTGACTTCTTGCAAGCAAAACTCCATGTTATGCTTATCAGTCTCTCCTGCTTCCTCCACGTCCACTATATTTAATTTTGACAGGTCATTATAATACAAACAGTTCTGTATTTAAAGCATGACATTTTGTTAAAATCTCAATCATATCCTACAATTTTAATTGCTTTTGTGTTTTGTCCTCTTTTAAACCTGTATAGGTATTTATAAGAGGTTGTCACCATAGCCAGTGCACATGGATGTCTTTTTAAACTTGGAAATACAATCACCATTTTACATGTTACAGGAAAAAAGTTTCATGTTTTTGTTACTATGTATGTACATAAAATACGGGACGTGTACATGTGTGTAAAGCTTAGGACATATGCATATACTCCAGAAAAGGTATGATAAATGCATCATTCCATGTAGATTTCAAACAAAGTGTTGACACTCACACCACACATGCATTCACACCACCAGTACATCATAAGATTATAGCAAATATACAGATTTACATAGTAGTTACTATGACAACATCTAAAATGAGTTTAGCCATATGAGCCAGGAAAACACTGGGACTCCAATAGAAAGAACTAATCTTTTGACATTTTATGTTTAAATTGGGCATCTACAATCATTTTTGCAATCCTAATTGTGAAAGTTTCTCTGAAGCAGTATCAGCAAAATAGGAAAGTAAACTTCTAGAATATAGTAATTGTTCTAAAGTATTAATATATTTTAAGATTGGAATGCTTGTTTAGTTTTACTTTAGACTTTTATAAGAAAATCACAGAACTTTATTAAAAACACAGCTGAAATAAACTAATATCTATGGCTAATTTAATACAGGCCCTGACTGAGGTAGACACAACAGCGAAAATATGAATCCCAAACTACCAGTGTGAATGCTAATTAATAGTGTGAAGGAAACATCTCATATGTCTTTCCTACTCTGTTTTTTATCCTGTATTTTATTTGTCAGTGGCATATCACTATATTCTAGCTCATTTCATTTCTTTCCTGAGAATGCTTGCTCCAGCACTAAGAACATGCATATGCACAATTCTAAACTACAGCTAGTGATGTTTTCATGTCTAACTAAAATAATACAAACTTCATAATTCAATAAAAGGTTTCCTATTCAGGACCATACTTAAGCACATCCCTTTTAGAGTATGAATTCCAGTATCATTCCAGTAATATCAAAGCCTTTTAGTTCAGTCGTTTCCTAGTCCAGAGAATGTTTCATTTTACAAACTCAGCATGGTGCGTGTCATATCCTTTATGCCAAATCCTGCATAATTCCACACTGTTTTAATTCCACTGATTGCAAGAGAGGTAGATTTGTAAGTACCAGCCCAGATCTGACCTTTTGTCTTTAGGGGTTAGAAAATGTATTAAGACTATAAGACTTTCTAGTCCAAAAGGGGGTAACAGCCAAGCACAGGAAGGGAGCAAGTTAGAAATGTGTCCCCTGGACACAATACAAACAAGGTAGTCATCAATAGATAAATAACTTGGGTTTTAATATATAACATCTATTTCCAGTGAGTCAGGGTTTGGATTTTTGTTTGTCTTTCTTTTCTAAGAGGAAAATATTTGTCCTTTTATGAAAGGTAAAAGGGGATAGAAATGTTAAATAGAATATTTCTGTTTCAAACTTGTACTAAAAAGATTTAGTCATCAGTGCAGTCATGATACTTTGTTTTCCACAGGTTTCAACAGTGAATCACATCCTAATTGTTCCCAGGAGCACACTGAATATTTTTCAAGTTTTGATTTATTCTCACTGGTAACTGCTATAATTTATGATAGATTCCATTTTGTCTATCCATGCTTATAAAACAAGCTCATGTAAGCAAAAAACATCCAACAAGACAGAATATCGCAGTGGGAAAACGATTTGGAAAAGACAGTTACTTTATAATGGTTAAACTTTGTGAAGGATGAAACAATATTACAAGAAGAAAAAGAAAAATACAGGTATTGCAGTTACTATTGAAGTCCTCATTTTTGTCTTATTGTCATACGGTCCAGTGACACTAGATAGTGAAAATGTTCTTCAACTTGAAAGCCCAAATTTCTTCAAACAAGGCATCAGTAAAACACCTTCACAGCAGAAGGTACATAGACACTGAATTTATCAATCAACACAAGCTAGGACAAAAGGTCTTTAGTGCAGTAGTTACCAAAAGAAAATGAGAAGTAAAGAATTTTCTTTAAATCAAGCAGATGCATAGGGAGATAGGAAACACAGAAAGTAAAACAAAGCTTCGGATGAAAGAATAACCATTATTAAGTTCCATATGGGTTGTCTTCATTCTGCCAATGCAAGAGAGCATTAAGCTTCTACCTCAACACCATGCGTCAGATCTCCATGTGGTTTGTTTGACTTGCACACAGGGAAGCACACCTTCATCACTGACTGAAGGGGAAGCTGTCTGACAGCAATTCAGTCTATCCAGCTCACGGTTCTTTTGCAATCCATCCTATTTAGCAGTGTACTTGGCATGCATGCAGTACACCACAGGTTGCCATGAACATCCATCTCTCTCTATTCCCTGTGCTAACACAATGCTAATAATCATAGAATCATAGCAGTGCTTATGTTGGAAAAGACCTCTAAGTCATCGTGCCCAACAAGGTTAACCTGGGGTTAAAACAGAGTTTACACAAATGCCTGTTCCACACCTGTGAGCACAGTGCTTTGCCTGGCTAATGGCCAAAGGATGGAAGAGTTATCTACTTACAATACAAGATTCTTTCTGATATCCTCCAAGAAACACCACCTATCAGTTCACTTGTGGTTCTGACTTACCAGGGTACTAAACAGCCAAATGAAAAAGGCCTTGAAAGGAGCTCCAAAAATGGAAGAAACTTGGCAGTGGAACATAATCTCTTCACCAGGTTCCCTGGGCTGCAGGGAGAAGGCGAGGAACAAATCCAAGTGCACAAGTTGATCTGTCTATGCAGGAAGAATCTCCCCATCCAAAACTGCAGTTATCACAATGTCCAACACTAAGTAGCTAAAAGCAGCTGGCTACTTGTCCAGTGCCAAAGGAGCAGGAAGAGAAGGGGCAGTCCCACACACAAAAAATCCCAGACACCTTCCCCCAGCGTAGGAAAAGAAAATCTAATGGATGAAAGAAATTTTTCCACACTTTCTTTCATGAGTATCAGTTACACTTCTCAGCCATCCAGAAAGCAAGAAATCAAGAAATGTTATGACCAAGCTTTGGCATTTCTTTCTGTCCTGAATCATTATGAAATGATGATCTAAAAACACAGACAAGAAAGAAAAAGGACGCTCAGAAAAGAGATACAAGTCCATGATTTAATGTTTGAAACATTTTGGACTTGATTTAATGTCTTTCTGCCATCATTTCTCTTGTAAAATTCAGATTTCAGTACACCAGAGGGAGACCTACTTTGTCTTCAGTAGCCTGAGGATGGTTTTTTCATTGTTTTCCTGTGGATCAGTGATGGCCCACAGATCAAGTCCCACAAGAAAAGCAGTTAGTCCTAAGAGGTCAATTTTTTTTTAAATTTTGAGGCAAATAAATGGTCTTTGATTTTCAACAGGATAAAGAAGAGAACCTCCAGTTGGCATGCAATAAAAATCTCAGCTCCAATTAATATAAGGAGATCACAATTTTTTTTGCCTCTTTCCTCAATTTCCCTGGAATAAATTAAAATATTTTCTGACAACAACATTCACTTGACTGATTGGTGTGAAAAACACATTTAGGAATGAAACACTGGGTTTTAAAATGAGATTTTCTGACAGTCTGCAGAAAAGAGACAAAAAACTATCTTAATATTCCTAAGATAAAAACAGTAGGAGAACAGCAAATGAATTGCATGGGTTTCTATTTGTAAAAACACATAAAAACTGTGTCAGACTTTCCTAGCTCTTGTAAATAAGGTATAGCTCTCATTTGTACATATATGTATATGAGTATGTAGATACACACATTAAATATAGATATGTACTTCACATATACACAGAGTATCTCTCTTCCAAAAAAAAGAAATAATAGTTTAAAATGTTTTGTGTCTGAGAGATGGGAGAGCAAAATGTTTCTAATGTTCAGTCATTCGTCCTGAGATGAACATTGCCAGAGCACCTGGCAGACTTCAACAAGCACTGTATGATCAAGTAGTGATAATGAAGCCTGGTGTTAGAGACCCTGCCACGAGAAACTATTAGCCCGTATGAAATGTACCGTTCTTAACTTCTGCCTTTTTCTTTTTTCTTCCTTTTTTTTTTTTTTAGCTGTTAGAAAGTACCTTGTCAATAATGAAACTGATTCTGATTATAAATAAAACATTAGAACCTAAAGAACTATTTTTCAAAAGTGCATTTAGATGACAATTTAAACTTCGTATTTCCATCTGTTTCATTGTACTTAGAATTAATTTTCTGTAGAAACTACATCAGTTGATCACTGACAGTATTGTCAGGGAAAGACACAGACTCACACCTATGTGTGTCTTTCAAATTCATTAACCTGAATTTAAATTATCATAATTATTTTTATTATAACCACCTTGGTGATTTTTTTTTAAATTTGCTTTTAGAATTTTAATGACACTGTTCAGCTATACTTTATTACACTGAAAAGAAAAGAGTAGCTCTGGCAAATGGACTTGCAAGCTCACAAGATTTCCAGCATTGTCAACTTTCTTCTGTTCTCACCCAAGAAGTTATAGGTGATGTATTAGAAGGAAATTTAAAAAGAGTATCTTCAAGGGCCCTACACAGAAAAGTTATCTAGAATACATCAGTATTTCTACTTTAGAAACAAATAAGTCTTTGTTTCGGGAAGGGGGGGTGGTGGTGGAACAACAAAAAAGTAAGATTCATTGTGTCCCTTTTATTTGTAAAACCTATTTGGAGCAAAAATTTCAGAAACAACAATTATAATTTTAGAACAATGGATCTGAACTCAGACCAAGAAATATCATGGCTAGATAGCCTAGAGTGATTTCTCCAATCAAAGCCTTTTTTGTTTTCTTTTCTATCTTATGACAGAAATCTGTGGCATAACAAAAGGAGGACATCAAGCACAACACTAATAACAAGAGAAAAGAAAATAAAAAAGTGAAGGATGAGGGAGAAAACTCACTCAATAACCCTCCAAATGGATATGGTGCTCCAGGAAGAAGAAAACACCATAACAAGAGAGGAAGCACTGGCCATTTAGAATCAAGTAGACTGCTATGTATTTATTCAGCAATATAGTAATACTATCTTAGTCCAAGAATTTATCTAAATAAGGAAAAAATTTATCCTTAATTGTGTTTGTTGGTATATAAAAATTTGACCAGAACACAAGGGGCTTTTTAAGTTTTCTGACAAAAACACGAAAGCTTGAGTTCACATCAATCTAAAACAAAAGTCCTTCCAATTTTTATTTCAGTGAGAAAAAAGTGTTTCGGATCAGATTACTTATTTGACCTGAAATGTAACATTTCATACTGGACACTTGTACTAAGAGCAAAGGAAATAGAGGAATAAATTCACACTACTGCTAGAAGAATGAGAGACCATCTCTTCTCCATTCATCAAAAGATATAAGGCAGGGTATTCTCAATTTCTTAACTTTCAGCTTTAACTGAAAACTGTTCTGCCGTGATTGGAAGTGTGATCTATGGAACAAGAGAAGAAAAACAGAACATCATTGTATATCACATTTCATCCTTCCTAAATGTGGAGCCATGATAGAATGACACACTTTTATTTTAGGTAGCTTTTTCTCATGCTGCTACAGAAAAAACTTCTGATTTTTTAAGTGGCTCAGAGGATTTGTGTCAGATTCTTTGAAAACTAACTTGCATACCGTGTTGTCAATATTTTTCGTTGGCTCCTAGCTTGAGAGAGAAGGACAATAGGAACTTTTATTCCAATTCCTTTTTAAGTAGAATGATTAACAAAAACTTGTTAAGAAAGAGAATTGCAAGTAATTATATATGTGCATGTCCGTGACTCAACTGTGAATCATTTTTCAATCAAGTTACTGGTAAACTGCATGATGAAGATGGCACAAACTGTAGTGCAAAAGCAATACATAGATTACGTTTCCAAAGACATTCTATTTAATACTCAAGAAGGACTGAAATAAAATCAATGCACTATAGCAACCATATTTCTAAAAAGCTGACAAAATGAAAATTTATTTATTCACACTGCTGGCATGATTCATCTTTCCAAATATATGAAGCTTCAAGTGTTTTATAAAACAAACTAATGGTTTCTCATGATCACAAAAAGCTTTGAATTCCATCATCAAGCAGAGCGCTTCAGAGCAGTCACCTTCCTCAGGGCTCTAGACTTGGAGGAACATATTCTCATTATATTATATGCATTTTTTTATACAGTCTTGTATAAAATCCACAGCGAAACAAATGGGGGTTTGTGTAATTTCACAATATATATAGAATGGTTTAAGTTTGTATACTGAGAAAACATCTCTTTAGTTGATCCAACTACATCCAAAGTAAATCCAGTGTTTCCTGCATTGCAGATTGTTGAGATCCCACTGGTACTGTATTACAAACAGTCCAAACAAAACATTTCAGGTTATCCTAATACTTCTGCAATCTGGTTGCTATTTTCTTCTGCTGAAAACCACTCAAATTCAATCACTGCAAATGCCTTAAAAACCCTGATGATTCATTTCTCTGTTGGGAAATTCAATAAAGTGACTTACAACTTGACATCTAACACATCACACGGCCAAGAAACTAAAATCCTGACAACCACTCATTTCAATTGTGAAGGTCTAACTTGTAGAGGTATCTGCTGTGGAACCCTGTGCTTCTGGACTGACTATTTCGTCTAAAAAAAAAATAAAAAGGCATAAAAACCAGCATGAATAGAATAGGACAGGACTGTATCGGCTTGGGGCATTGACCACCTCTCTAGAAACACTCTTCCAGTGTTTGACCACTCTGCTAGTAAAGGAATCCTTCCTCATGTCCATTCTGAACCTCCCCTAGCACCACTTTGTACCATTCCCATGTGTCCTCTCCCTGAATCCTGAAGAGGAGGAATCAGCACCTTCCCCTCCACAGGAATATGTAGAGACAAATGAGGTCATGCCTCAGCCTCTGACTCTCCAAACTAGACAATCCCAAAGTCCTCAGCTGCCCCTCACAGGATATTCCTTCCATGCCTTTCACCAGCTTTGTTGCCCTCCTCTAGATGTATTCAAGGGCCTTCACAACTTTCTTTAGTTGTGGGGCCCAGGACTGCACACAGTGTCAGTGGTGAGGTCTCACCAGTGCTGAGCACAGCGGGATGATCACCTCTGACTGCCTGGTGATGCTGTGTCTGATGCACCCCAGGATGGGGTTTTCCCTCTGGGCTGACAGGGCTCACTGCCAACCAACATCCCCAGATCCTTTTCTGCAGGGCTGCTCTCCAGCCACTCCTCTCACGATTTCTACTTGTGCCCCATGTAAGTCTGTCCCAGGTGTGGAATCCAGCATTTGGACATAATACATTTCATCCCATTAATCATCGTCCAGTGGTCCAATCTAACTATATTCCTCTGCAAGGTATTTTGTCCTTCAACAGAGTAAACAGAACCTCACAATCTGGTGTCATCAGCAAAATGCTAATGGTGCTTTCAACTCCTTCATCCAGATTGTTGATAAATGTATTAAACAGAACTGGCCCCAGAATTCAACCCTGTGAAATACATATATTCTTATGCGCATGTGAATATGAATTCATATTTTTATGAATATGTATTAGGATATCAAATACATGAAACTGAATTCATATATTTATTTTCCAATATATTAAAATAATGCAGATATCAATTAAGTTTATATTCAAATGCTTACATCCTGGTCAGTCATTTTCACACATAAAGCTCCTTCTATCATTATACAGAAGCTAAGAATATTTGTTTTTATTCTTTCTAACATTGGTCAAACTCAGCCTAAAGACTGAGCAAAATAAGCATTTTCCTGGTTAAAATTCAGCTGAAAACTGCTTGGACCGCTTAAAATCTAAGTTGTCTGCCTATACCCAACTCTGCACTCCATGACATAAAACTACTCCTGAAAGACAAAGTTCTCTGCAGAAAAACGCTGTGCAGACTCTGGAGTAAGGTGGAGATACCCAGTTTATGATCTTCTGCAGTTTCACTGGTGGATATCCAATAATTTGGGCAATCCAGTTTTTCTGCTCTTGGATCTTAATTTTTAATAGCCTTAGATAATGATATTAGTTATTAATTAATAATTATCTTAACTAATTATTTTATAACCATAATTAATAATCTTAATTTTAATAACATGTTTGACATTTATGCTTGAGATCTCAAAGAGAAGTTAAATTTACTGTTTTAATTTACTCTGGGTCTGTTTCAACTTAGTAACAATCTGTTAGCAAGAAAACCGGTATTTGAAGACTCCTTGTAAAAGACTTACAATGTAATATGCTGGTTATGTGGTAGACAGAAGAAAAAGCATATGTATGCATTTACACAAAAAACAAACACAAGCACTGCTTCACTGGGACATGGGCTACATCAAACTCCAATGCATTCTAGCACTGTTCCAGGGAAAGAATAAAAATTTAATGTCCAGATCCAGGAAGATCAGAGAGATGGGAATAACCTTTTTGCTCTCGTGAGCTTCCGGTCAATGTTGGGATTACTTTTCTAATTTAGGACTGAAAACTAGTCACTAGCTTGAGCATTAACTTCTGTGTCACTATCATCTCAAACAAGGAATATCAAATAATTTAAATATTAAATATTTTCTCTGTAAGTCATATTTTTCACTCTTATAGCAAAAATCTTCTTTTTAAAGTCCCCTATCACTGTTAACAGAGTTGAAAAACCAGGAGAAAAAACCCTGGCTTTAAGTCAGTGTACAGTAGGCAATTTTTTGGATAAAATTATGAGTTAATATAAAATGGTTTCAGGTTATATTAAATACCTCATCCGATTCAAAATCAAAATCTTCCAACTTTTTTTTTTTCTCCTCCATTCGGGTAACTAAATGTAGACGGTGGAGGAAAGCTTTCTTTTCCTGATTATGTATTCCTCCCCTTATGGCTTCGATAGCCCTATTTAAAATCACAAGAACAGTTCACTGGTTTTCAGACAGATGTATATGCTAAATTCTACACAAATTCATAAACATATGTAGTGAACCTGAAACAATATCTTTGGACAACTAAATCATTTGCTTAAGGAATTATATAGTCAGCCCTAGTCTTGATTAGTACATCAATGTTTCCTCCAGCATCCTTGCTTTTACCTCTTAAAATCATAAAATCCAGATCCGAGTCTGGTTTCTGACTATTAAAGACATATTTTCTACTTCTTTTTTTTTATCTCTTTCTCTTTCTGCTATCAGATTAAATGATTAAATGCTAACTTTTTCTTTTTTCTTTTTTTTTTTTTTCATTTATGGCTCTTCATATATTATCATTTTCTATTTAATGCTGAAGGAAAATTATTTAATGCTGAAGGAAAAATACCCATTTCACATTGTCAAGTGATGGTTTTTTCCTTCAACCACTGCTTTTAACTAGAAACATGCACCTTTGTCACCCTAGTATGCTCAACTTTCAAATTACTTCTTGAACTCTGCTTTAATACCTAAAACAGGAAGTTACTTGATCAACTGATCTGCTGAGCCACAAACTGATCCTTAAATGTATCTTACAAGGAGCCTTACTTTCAAGTGTTGTTCCCTTTATTCCTATAGAATAGCTTCCTGCTAAGAAGGAACTCCTAGGGGGAGTTATGTTAATTTCTCTAGATTTCATAAAACAACATATGTGAAGTACTGATAGAAGGACAACATAGATCCTTTCCCTTAAGTAGAGGTGTATAGAGGCAGATCAAATAATAAAAGTTAAACATTTCTCACCACCTATCAGGAGGGACACCTCTGGGGAGAAGACTAATGCATCAGGTTTTTTTAAAAATGCAATTTGTTGTTTCTGGTTTGCACTGCTAGAAATATAAATAATGCATTATTATATATTCCATTTTAACAGGAAAAATATTTCTTTCATGGTCACTTTGTGGCCAAAAGAAACACAAGGGACTTTTCTGAGCATGTACAAGTTCAATGCCTAAAGAGATTTAAAATCTAAAGATGTTTTGCTTGGGAAAAGATATTAGGACAATAAAGCCATACCTCTAGAGACCTTTAAAAAGAACCAGAGAGGCTGATAAAGCTGTGCATAAAAAGGCAAATTTTGTGTGAGAGAGCTTGACCTGAGAAAGGCATTATAACGACAGGGTAAAGGTAGATTACTGTAAGACTGAGAACTGCAGTTAAAGAAAATCAGGAATATTAAGGTTCTCTGTAATGGCAATATCATACAGCACAAGCTTAATTTTGCTCACAATAATGCATTTTCAGTATTATAAAGAGCTAATCAAGCAACCTCAAGTTCACGCTCTTCAGTACTACAACAACAAGAAAAAAAAGTAATATGTTTCCAGAGAAGATTTTGCCACCTCTTACAAATCCAAACCTAGGGAGCCAAACTCATTCATATGGAACAGGCACTCACACAAGCTCCATGTCAAGCACAGAGGAGGCAGTTTTGTTCTTTCAACTCCACTGGATGAAGTTTCATGCCTTTATTTACAGGAAGTTTAGGTCAGCTAAAACCAAGTATGACTCAACTGCCATGGCCAGCTGGGGTCTAACATGCAATTCTCTTCTGTCACTCATTACTTCTGAGAACAGAAAATTTGTGTTTTTTCCAAATGCTGTCAAGTAAAAACATCTATGCTGGTGTCACAAAAATAAAAATTAAAAAAGGTCTGAGGCAAAATAGGCAAGGAGGATCTCTGTAGCTTCCTACTTAACTTCCTACTTCCCCCTTGAGTTAAGGTTGTCTTAGTAAATGGCAATATAGAATATAATTTTCTTTCATGATTACTTTGGTACAGGTTTCACTAACTTTAGACATCTTTAATATATGTACTCGACTGTTGCCATGGGTCCCTTCCATTTCCAGTGATGGTCTAAATAGCTCTTTAATCAACAGTTTATTGTTTTTAATTGCATAGGTTAAACAGTTTCCAGCAGTGAGCCCCTTCTAAGTATGCATACGTTTAATGTTTTGCCCTGAAGCAGACTTTTAGATATTTTTCCACAAGCGCCCATTTTTCTCACCCTAAGGGACTCCTAGGAAGTGTTCTCAAAATATTAAAATTACTATAGAGAAAATAAGTAGTCTCAGACATGTAGACCCCAAATCGACAATGATAATATTCCCATTCATCTTCCAACACGTTCTTCTTAGAATCACAGAATAGCTTGGGTTGGAAGGGACCTTCAATGGTCTTCTTCAACCCCCCTGCAATGATCTGGTACTACCAAAATTGTGCGGGAATCTGTCATTTCAGAGAGATTCAGAACAGTTCCTTGCCTGCTGTCCAGTGCATTATTTTTGGGATCTACTACACTTCATTACAACAGTTATCCAAATCCAGAGTCAATACTGCTGCTACTGACACTTATACTTCAGGAGATCTGCTACACAGCAGAGAATGGGGGAGTTGAAGTTCTGCGTGTTCAAAATATTTTTTTCCATTCAAATATAAACATACTAACTAATAAAATTATATCAGCCGATGCCCCCCTCACAACCTACTGTAGGTAGCTGTGTTGTGTAGCATGGGTCCCTGCAAGGTTCAGCTGAGCAGAATGCGTGGTCCTGAATGACGGCTGAAGGACAGCCCATTTGGTTTACTCAAGAAGTGACACTGCAGACCTTCAGAAGCCGAAACTTTTCCCTATCCTTTGAGATTTTAATTAACAGTGAGCTTCTCTAAGGTAACTTCATCACTTCTGCATAAATTTCTTGAGGCAAAGACTAATGTAGTCCATAGCTCTGTTTCTTGGTGGCTGTGACAGTAATAATCATCCACTGGGGATATCCTCTACATGCCAGAGCTCCTGGGCTTGGTTTGAAAGCCTCCCACTGAGAGTTGAAAAAAGACAGAAGTGAGTAGCTCTGGCAGCATGTTCCTTGCAATAAGATAAGCAACGACACTTACTAATATTTTGAACATGATATTGCAGTGTACATGTAATTAAAACTCGCTCCGTTTTCCTGCTTGCCTCTTGCAAGTGCAATAACAAGCTGGCTTCAAAATAGACTGCCAGACATTTTTGCCAACTGCTCCTGTAAACTTCAGTTCAGCTCATCATACTTTTAATCAAGGAAGATAGCAGGAAAGATAACTGTGATCTGAATGAATTTTCATACCCTTAAACCCCAGGTGAGAACAGAGACAGTTTTTAGAACAGTTGCCCCCAGGGAAGAAAAACAATGAGGGAGGACACCTTAGTGACTAAATATTATTGAGCTAGCATCTGTTACCAAAATAATTATCAGCCTTGGCAGATAAAGCAGGGAAATCAGTGAGAAGGTCAGTGAGTCACCATTGGCAAAAGGAAGTCTTGCAGTATGTAAGGACAGACAATCTTGATGAAAGCAGAAATATCAGTTAGACACCTCAAGGAAGAAAAGGAGACAAAAATGCTTGGAACAATTCAATACTCCAGTGAACAAAGTAATTTTTATAAAATTGCTGGGGACTACAACAAGGAGTCCTTTTCTAACCAAGTCTACTTTTTTCTAACGAACATTTATTCTTCCCCACAGGATTTGTCTGCTCTCACTTTCTCTTTCCCTCAGAAGTCTTTTCAGAAGTGTTGCAGGAAACAACACTGAAGTCTATTTAAAACAAACCTTGGTACTGGAAACTTCGTATTACTACAATATTCACTGCTAGTGCAGACCATTTAGTGAAAAATTAACAAACTCTTCTCCAGGATCAATCTGTTGAACTGATTTTGCTCTACAGGGGTTTATGATATTCTTCAGTCACAACAAGGTTGTTTGGTATTTCTGAAAATATCTAGGAAGTCCATTAATTACCACTATTTTTATCACTGATTCTAAATCATTTTTTATTCCAAAAACATTTCAGCTGCTATAAGACCAATAAAATAATTTTTGACTCATGTGTAGCTTGCTAAGAAACCTAATCTTATATTCCTTGTCCTGAAAATTTACTGAAATTTTAATGAACAATAAATATAATTTGGGAGAATTGGCATCTATGTGTTTAAAATTCATGGGGAAAAATGCTAAAGAACAGAACTACTCTACACACTGTGAGACTGTAAGAGTACTGGCTATTTGTAGAAAACCTAAGTGTAGTTAGATTTATGTTTTAGTAGCAAACAATAACAACAAATAGGGTAACACAAATCATCGGCTATTATTAATTTATTTTTGAAAATTGCAAGAGTTACTAACATGCAATACAGTACTGGTAAAAATCAAAGTGATTTAATTTATGAGAAAGATGGGTCAAGGATTTGAATGAGGGTTTGCCCTGCAGCAAAGAAATTTAGAGTTTAGCACAAGCAATTATCTCAAGCTCAGAAGCTTTATTATCCAATTACTGGAAAGTGAATTTTTCTACACCTCTCCAAATATGGAGCAGATGTTCCGGCACCAGAAACTGCATGAATCAGTAATGAAACACAACTCATGACATATTGTACCCAAGGGCACAGAAATCTTTTGATTAAGCAAGTATTTTCATAGCAGCTGTGCAGCAGGCAGACTAAAAGAGTCTTGACCGAGTCACACAAAAGTATCTTAATTTGTTGTGGTTTGGAGGAAGTCAATGACTGAGCAGTAAACTAAATTTCAAGGAAGCTGAGGACAGCTTTAAATTTCAGGACAAAAAAAACTCCAAAAAACCCCAAACCTTTCAGTTTAGATGCAGTCTAAAATTTGTAGCTAAAAATAATTGTGAAGGGAATTCATATTTAAGAAAAACTACTGTTGTATTCCTCTAGTTGTTGTCAGTAATTTAGCTGAGGTGAAATAGAGTATGCACCATTTGTTAATCCCACATAGTTTTTAGCTGGATCTTTTTGAAATGGATAAGAAAAACTTCCAAACCCAGCTCCCCTAACAAAAATGTGTTCCAAAATCAGTATTTACTAATACTGACCAAGGAATGGTGTTACAAATTGACCAGTCTAAGGCTAGCTATTGTCAAATGGGTAATCTCAAATTCTTTCAGGCCACAAACAGCCAGTAATCAGGATATACTCTTAATTTTAATTTGTCTGATTAAAATAGAGATTGTTGTTCCAAGGTTACACATTGGCCATGAATACAAGTACTTCTTTCAAGGTGCATGAATGTTCAATGATTAATAAAAAGATGAAACTGATTTCAGTGCTTCTGACCTTCCCTGCTTACTAAGGCTATTTCTGATTTACACATATTTTTTAAAAGCTGTAATTAAAAGGTTTCCAAGGACTGAAAGAGCTCATGGGAAGTTACCACATGCCTATTAAGAGCAGATTGGTGGAAAAGAAGTCATGAAGACAAAGGAGCTATAGATGCCAGAAAATCACGAATATTGGCTGCATCACTATACCTAAGTCATACCCACAGAGTTTCATAAAGAGCAATGATGCCCATGATCAAAATTGGTCCATCCCCATTTAGCATCTTTAAAAAACATCAAAGCACTAAATACATCATGAAAATAAAGATCATATTCAGAGGCAACGCTTAATGTGACTCTTAAGAAGCATTTTGTGCATTGAACTACTCTTTTTATGTTTTTCCTTTCCAATTTACTCTGATAGAAGCTGTTAAAGTAATGGCAAACGTGTTGGCATATAGAAGGATTCTTGGCAAGGAAGAATGTACAAGTTTATTTTATATCTATCTTACTTCCTCTTGCATTTAGATCATGATTTTAAAATTTACCCCATTCCTTTCCTTTATGCTTAGGGACATTATTGCCATCCTGTCAGTGCTTTACCAATAAACCCGGTGGCATTCAATAACATCTGTAAACAATCTTTAATAAAGGTCTAGAACTCAAGTGGGTATCAAGGAGATAATAAAATCCATAATACCACTCATAGGTCACATAATACAACAGTTTATTTTAGCTCATCTAAGAAATGACGTGGCACAGCTAATACCATTCTCTGTGTCCTTAGTCATAATTTTAGAATTTGTAACGTATCAAAGTTGGTTTTAGTATCTTCTTCTAAAACTTCACAACTTCACAACTGCCTTTTCCTTCTCCTTATAAGCATATATCAAGCTCAAGCAAATATTATAGGTTTAGAAAATGGTTTTAAATTAAAAATGAAACTTCACCATAAATATGTATTTCAGTTTTTCAAAAGCCTTTATAGAATCTCTCTCTCTGGGGGTGTTGATCAACAGCTGGCTGAACATGAGCCAGTGGTGTGCCCAGGTGGCCAAGAAAGCCAGTGGCATCCTGGCTTTTATCAGAAACATCACGGACAGCAGGACCAGGGCGGTGATCATTCCCCTGTACTCAGCACTGTTGAACTCAGATCCTGTGTTCAGTTTTGGACCCATGACTACAAGAAAGACACTGAGGTACTGGAGCATGTCCCAAAGGAGGGCAGCTAGGCTGGCAAAGGCTCTAGAGCACAAATCATGTGAGGAGGAGCTGAGGGAGCTGGGGCTGTTTAGCCTGGAGAAAAGAAGGCTGAGGAGGACCTGACTGCTCACTGCTCTCTACAACTGCCTGAAAGGAGGCTGGAGCAAGGTGGGAGTCAGTCTCTTCTCCCATGTAATAAGGGATAGAACAATAGGAAACAGCCTCAAGTTGCACCAGGGGAGGTTTAGTTTGGATATTACGAAAAAATTCCTCACAGAAGGTGTTGCCAAGCATTGGAGCAGGCTGCCCAAGGAAGTGATAGAGTCCCCGTCCCTGAAGGCATTTGAAAGATGTGTAGATGTGGTACTTAGGGACATGGTTCAGTGGTGAGCTAACAGTTGGACTTAAGGATCTTAGAGGTCTTTTCCAGCCTAAATGATTCCATAATTCTATAACACTGCATGCTTGTGCTATCCATAGGAAAATGAGAAAAAGCACAGGACTTAAGCATCTCCAATTCATTTTGCCTGAATTGCAAATATCCCACAGCCAGACGATTTAGTAGTAAAGACAGTGAAATGATAGATAATTAACATGCTTGCCATCAAAAGCATCTCTGTATGACTAAGATTCATGATAATTTGATTGAATACACAAGCATGTAGTGGGTAGTATTACATGGGCAAGGGAACATATCCTTCAAAACTCAATTTGACAGGTTGAGGAGCTGCTCAGTAGACATCACAAATTGCCTGAGCCTTTATAGTGCCTTCCACAGAAAAGGATAACCATGATTTAGGTACAATCAGATATTTGCTAGGGAATTTGAAAGTGGAAACACTATGTTACAGGTTTGTCTTGGAGTGATTTTATGATAATACTGTATTCCCCTATCATCTGCTTTATGCCCAGAAATGGGTCTGGCAGCTTTAAGCTGGGTCTGAGGAAAGGGGGGGTAACTGGGTGAATTCTTCAGCGTAGTTTGTGTTAAAGGACTCACACACACTCGCCCGTATTGCTCAGCTTGCAGCAGGAGAGAGCTCCATCTCTGCTTTTAGCTAGCCTGTGAGCTGAGGCAAAAAGCTTTCCCAGGACTTCATACAGCAATCCTCCGGTACCTGTGGCTTCATTTTGGAACTGTTGGGTTTAGCTGTGATTCAAGAACCGATCATCAGACACCGCAGGCAGGCGGGGACCCTGCATCCTGGCCTGGACCTCAGGAGAAGGCCGAGACAGCTACAGGAAAGAACTCTGAATCCACCAGCTTTCTCCGCAGCAAGGAGGTTTATTATCTAACATTACTCATTTTTTTCTGTGCCCTGTTGGCACTTTGTTTGTTAAATAAATAGTTTTTTTCACTTTTCTCCAAGAAATTCATTTTGTATTGGTGGGGGAGGGAGCGTCAAAACCTGTCTTTAGAGGATACATTCATTCCAGAGTGTTTTCCTCCAATACTTGTCTCAAATCAAAAGATTTCACAGGAGAAACATTTTCCCTGAAGAATCAACACTGTGTTACATTCTGTAGTTCTCTCTGGAAACTTGCTGAATCTTAGAAAAGGAAAAAAAATCAGATGAACAGAACTTCAGCAAATTTTCTGGAAAGCTCTCATTCATGATTTGTTCTAGGAATGAACTAAGGGTTGAACTGAGGGATTTAACCTTTACTGCAAAGTAATCTGTTACATATTTCTGCACAGATAAAGAACTGTTAATACACATGCCAGTGCTGTGAAGAATTCCGAGATATACTAAGCACGGGAGAAAAAATTGTCAAGACCTATTAGTGATTTGGGGTACTTCAATTTCTAGGAACTCCACATATGTCAGCTAGAAATAAAATGGTTTCTAGAAAAGTTGTGGCACACAATTTCACAGCCACATGATTTTCCTTTAATGAACAATTTACATCAAGATAATATTTGTTAAATAATTCAGATGGATGTGAAGGTAAAAATGAATACCTAAAGTGTAAGATTCCTTACACTTTATCAGAAACATGTCAATCCTGCTGGGTTCTGGCAATGGTTTCATAGGCTTAGCTGGCAATGACCAAAAAATAGGCCAATAGAAATAATGCCCCTACCTGATATCTGGTGCTCAGACATATCTCCAAAACACTTAGGGTAGTACTTGGGGATGTCAGAAACATTAGTTCGGAGAAATCCTGATGCTGGGTTGTCAAGACTGACAGAGGAGTTCTATAACCACTACCTGAACTACCTACAGTTGATTGTGAGACGGGCACTCCTTTTAGCACAGACCACTACAATGAGCTTGTTAAAATGGTTTTAACATATAGTGACTGAAAGGTGGGAGTGACCTCACCACCAGGCTACACAATTGTTCTCTGATCAACGAAAATATTAAAGTAAGACTAAAAAAAGCCACAAAGTTTCAAAATATTTTTAAGGTTCTCTTTTGAACTAAAGAAAAGGGTTTTTTTACAATCTTTCACATAAGCAGCTAAATTGAAATTATATTAAGTATTACAAGACAGCTTGGTCAATATTTTTGATGGGAAACTTTTTAGATAGCTGAGTGAAATTTGAAGCTTGACTTTGTAAATATTTTCTAAAAGCTAGTATGGAAAGCCCTGTAATGTGAATTTTGAAATAATGTAGATGTGCATGGTGGGTTAACCTTGTCTGCATGCCGGGTGCTCAGTAAATCTGCTCTATCATTCCTCTACTGAGATGGACAGAGGAGAGAAAATATAAAAAATGGTTCTGTCAGATATGGGGAAGCTTCTAGCAAATCCCCCCGGAAGCCACCGCTGTAGCCTCCCACTACCAAAACCTTGTCACGCAAACCTAATAGAATGTGGCACTTAGGAACATGGTTTAGAGGTGGACTTCACAGTATTAGATGTTTGATCAGACTCAATTATCTTAAAGGTCTTTTCCAACTTACATGATTCTATGAAAAACAAAACTTGCTTTTAAAAGACAATATAGTGCCCCACAGCAATACTGCATTAATGTGGTGGTTTACTAGAAAAAGCCCAAGTTTTTCTTTTTTCCCATAAAAAGAAAGACTTCGTCTATATATTAAGGTTTCTTGACTATGACAGAAGGATGTTCTATCAAAATGATTATCCTTTAAATTTAACTGCAATGTCCCCATGTAGCATTGAAAAATTAATATTATATGACAGTCATGAACCTCAACAGAGAATGTGATTGACATTTTCTTTTAGCAGCATACTCTGAAAGATTACAGAAACTGAACTTGAAGGACCAGCCACTGAGGCTGAAATGCTTCGGAGGGAGAGAAGAAAAGCACTCATGGTATAATTGTCAGAGGACAATATCTTCTGATTTTTATGGCTTTAGGCTGCCCAAGATCAAGGACATGATCAAATACCTAATTACTACCACACACACGGAAAGCTAAAAAAAATAAAATCCTGTTAAATAGTATCTCTCTCATTGTTTTACCA
Organism: Platysteira castanea; assembly: GCA_013397175.1. Lineage (NCBI taxonomy): Eukaryota > Metazoa > Chordata > Aves > Passeriformes > Platysteira > Platysteira castanea. Next base: position 1,796,891 of record VYXC01011974.1, on the reverse strand, counting down.
CTTATTAGAAACTATGACTGTTCTCTTCAGAAAAATATGAACTAGGAATTAACTAAGACTATTCTCTAATTATTCCCTTCTCTGGAATATTTCATGAACCTTTTCATTTCTATCCTTGCATGCATGAGGAAGTGCTTGTTCTACAAATTTAAATTGCTGTAGCCTGTAGCTGCAGGGCTGGTTACTAGATTCTTTCTCTAATCTCTGAGAGATGTTTTTTCTAATCTTAGAAAATCCCTGCTCTTCACCAATCCTCAAGACTACAGTGTCAGACTTTGGGAGATAATCAAATTCCTTTACTTTGAGACTTGGCTTCCAGTAGGCTGCAGTGTTCTTTCATGACAGACTGAAATGGAAATGTATGTGCAGTTTTTCTTAAAGCATCCATGGCCAGCAGTGGCACAGAAACATAGAACAAACTTCCGCTACTTCCGTACCATTTAAAAATTATACTGATAAAATAATGGTAATCTATAGAAAACTGTATGTTTTTATTAATGAAACTTTTAGATGAGCCTACTCTAGCTAATAATTGTAAAAGGCCCAAATACTATTCCTTCTTGAGGTCTGTTATTACACTTTCTTTCAGCCTTTTTTTTTTTTTTTGGAACTGCTCCTTAATACAGTATAACCCTCATTTTGTCATTTTACAGCTTCTGCAGAATGTTGACTAGAACAGAATAGTAAAGCTCTCTTCTTAAAGTTTGGCACCATTTCACTGTCCCTCTCTCGCCTATAACTCTTAGGAACATTGTGTGCTTTGTAAGGCCTTCTCGCCATACTAGCCTATGAGGTCTCTCTCTAAGTTTCTGCTCTATTGGATAGGATAGTCTGAATCAAACCATTTGCAGCTAGCACCTAAACAGAAGATATAATTTAGCATTTTACTAAAGTACCATAATTAAAAATATAGGAAGTTTAGGCCTGATATATAACCAACTGTCCCTACCTAATAATTTCCTAATTACTCCTTCCTTGTGAATACTTAATGTACCTCCTCCTTTTTATGTCACGAGTGTCCTTGAACACGAGTAAGTTAAGCCTGCATTCATTCTACCCTGAGCAGCCATTTACTTATGTAATTGTAAACAACCTTTTTTTTTGTGACTCAACACATGTTAGCTCCTTAGTATAACGCTATTTTCCAAACATTTATACAACAGTCAATATTCAGGCAAGGCCACTCAAACACAATGCACTCAATAAGTTCTATTTTAATCTCATAACAACTTTACATGTCAAAAATATACAGCTGCTTCTAGGACTTGTATAGGTGTGCAAGGATTTTTTAAAGCCACACATTTATGTCTCTTCAGAAACAAAACTCAGAGCTATACATGCTGAAAGGGGAACAAATAACTACAACTGTAAACCAACTAAAACTATCTGACAAGGTTAACTACAGCAGTTACTGTTACTTCTAATAGAACATGATTTTGAATAACAATAGCTGAATATAGAATTAAATCATCTATGCCACATAAGTAATTTAGGAATAGAAGTCCTTATAAACTTAGAAAAAAGGTCTTCAAGCATATCATGCTCAATATCAGATTACCTCAGAAACGGCTCAGATACCTGGACATTTTAAAAGTATTTTAAAAAATTAGACCAGTGGAAGAGGTGAGCTATACATAGAACAGGTTTTTTATTAAAAGGATATCAGCATTTTTTTCTTTTCAAAAGAAGGTATTGTCTCAGAGTGCTCCTTGTCTATTGCAAGATACAGATGTTGCTTCATTTATGCTGGAGGCACCCTAAGAAAGCAGTGGCTTGAGGGCTACAAATGCAGGACTGTTTCCAAATGGAAATGGATCTTATAGAAGTCAAAAAGCCTGTCTCTATCACCAAGACAGGGGATGATCCACTACTGAAGATGCTACTTTGACATTCTAGAGCTGAGTGTTAACTTTCTGCTGCAGTATAGAATACGTGTTAACCTTCAGCAAGATAGTTTATGGCCAAATAAGACATCAGGATTTAGAAAGCCAAAATGAGAAGATGGTAGAATTAGACAGAACTAGATAGAATTGTATGCTTTTGGAAAGTACATTGCAATATTATTATTATTGTTGTTGTTGTTGTTATTATTATTATTGTTGTTGTTGTTGTTGTTGTTAGTAGTAGTAGTATTATTATCCACGTTTCTAGACATCTTAAAAGCCATGACACAGCCTCTCTCTGCTTCTACTTAATAAAACTCTAATTCATAGAGATGTTGCAAGGACGTCTATATTTATAAAGGATTAGGGTATTTATCTCTCTTCCCACCCCAGGTATCCAAGGTACAATCTATGAAACACAATGAGGAAAGCTTGTCCTTCCTAAAAACTGTGCTGGAAGTTTAACTGCATCTTCCAACACAAGTATCAAGACCTTCCAAAGGAAGCAAGCAACAAGACTGAATGAAAGAAAGTGGTTTCTTAGACAACGAGCAGTTAAACAACTGAAATTCTTGGCCTAGAAACACTGAGGATGATTAAGGATTTCATAGGTTCAAAGGGGGACTGAAAAGACCAACAGGGAAGAAGAAAAAAAATCCTCTGAAAGGTGCTACACACCCAGAAAACAGCTCTGGCACTGACAGTCCCTGAGCTGCAAAGTGTCAGAGAATGAAAAGGTATATGCACTTCTTGTGTTTTCCTATGCATTTGTTTTCATTCAGACTAACAATACTTCAGTCCCATGTACAGCAGCAACTTCTACACCTGCACAGAAACATTAACAAAATAACACGAATTAAGAATCTTTTCAGCTTGGGCCAATTCAACTTCTCTTTTAAAGTTCTACTTCAATGTGCCAAATAAAAATATTTATGGACTCTTTTTATTAATTGGACAAACCCAAGTGCTGCCACATCCATTTCTTGGCATGGCTGCAATAAACACACTAAAATTAGAATACAAGATAAAATTAAGCACTTTGGCAATTGAAGTTGGATTACCTCAGCACTGAATTCATTGCCAGCAATGGACACAGCAGGAAAAAACAGTGTGAAACGCTTGCAATTGAGTTCACAAAAGTACAAGCAGCTGTCCACATGCAGAGCATCTTCTGTTGTGTCTCAAAATACAAGGACTAAAGTACCTTTATTGTGGCAGCATGCAAACAAGTAAAGCAACTGGCAAAAAGAGGAATATTAGGGGGAAAAGAAAAAGGAATATTAGGAAAATGCTGCAGAATCATATCCATCCATATCATTACAAAACCCTTTGTCCAACCATTTGCCAAAGCCGTGAAAGAAAAAACTGACAAAATCCCCAATGAAATCAAGGAAAGGATACTAAAACATAATTTAGATTATTCATTTTGATAGCTTTAGTTTGAATTTAATGATTCAGATACACATATATTAGCATAAAAGCAATAGATTTTCAGCTTGCAAACATCAGATAGAATTATTTTAGTCCTTTTGGAGGGGCTTTCCCATGAAACTGCTACTCATATTTTGCTACTTCCCCGTGAATGCTACTTGTATATTTAAACTCAAGGGACATGACCCAAAACTGTTGTATGAGTGTTGTGACTAGTGGAAATAGTGGAAATAGCAAAATATCACTGGGAAAGATTTTACCGTGCTGAAAAATGCATACATATAATAGAGGAACATAATGGCAGGCCAAACAGGCCTCTAGTTCTCTAATTCTCAGTAAGATATGGGCAAACATGAACAAAATTACAAAAATAATACATAAGTACACAGTGACCACATACAAATATACTTTATATCTTGTTTAATACGAGTATTCTCAAGAGTTAAGATTCAGATGCATGAGAAACAAATGTGTAGGAGAACCTAGAATTTCTGAGGTCCTACTCCATATGGATACTTTTCCTAACCCCACTAAAACTCATGGAGAAAAATATGTTTCAGGAAAAAAATTTTAATCAATACTAAGTCACCATTTTTTCCAAGTTATTTAAACAAAATTTTCTTGTATTGTCTTTCAGACAAATTTTCTTTTCAGAGAACACTATCTCAAACACGTTTAATCTATCTCCAGTGGGTTACAATTCCTCTTCTAACACTTTAACTGCAAAATTCTCGTAGAAGAAGACTTCATTTCAGTTTTCAGTTCCAGATTATCCTTGTTATACCCGAAGTGAAGCTGAAACCAATTCTCTGCTAATTTCCTTTGGGAAACGCAAAGAGAACTGGGAAATGAGACCTTGAGGGTTTCAGGTCAGGGAATTGGAAAGTATTACATCCTAATCTTAAACTACTGGAAAACGAAAAGCAAGTTGGATCCATGGGGTCTGGACTAGGACAGTCTCTGCTTCTGACAGAAGACCTTGTGTCCACCCTCTGCTGCTGGACTAAGGCCTCTGTGATAAACCACAACCATGAGAGGGGCTGAAAGGCTGAAACTGAATTTCATGACACTGTTCAGGTGTAATGTATTAAAGGACTTTCAACCAGACCATTTCTATTCTTTTGCCTCCATGATATATAAAAAACTTCTCAAGAAACCATGAGCTCTAACTGCTTCCAAAGAGTGGTGTTAGGTTAAAGAGAGTCAAAGCTAATGATGACTGTAGAAGCAGTTATTTCCACATTTCTCATCTGTAGGCTCCATTAAAATTAGACAGCTTTTGAAATTTTGTCTAGTCCCTTTTTTTTTTTTGTATATCTTTTAAGAGAAATCAGCAATTTAATGTTATTAGTGATGTACCCTCCTAAGCATGTCACCTAGCATGATGCCAATTTAGAGACTCAATTGTTTGGAGCACAAGTTGAAAAGAAAATAAGCGTTCGGAAGCTGTGGGAAACATAGTATGCTACCCTGACCATGCTGCTTTTCGGTTTGATGCTTGTTTGAGGCGCAGGGGAACCCTTGGAGGCTGTGTTAAACACTGTGCTGAATTAAACAGTCATCAGAAAGTGGCACAGCCTGGACTCACCCCCTGAACAGTTTCAGAACCCTTCTGTTCTTTTCAGCAGCTCAGTCATATAGCACGTAAGCTTTGAAATAAAAATTGAACCATAAAGCTATGCAGCAGTGCAACAGAGCTCAGCACAGGCCAGGACAAGATGACCCAGGCAAGTACCTGGGGAAAGCATACTTTTATAGGATTTGATGTGCATGAAGTAAATCAGGAGATATTTAAGCTCCAGTTAAATTCAGATTCTTTCCTCTAGATTTTGAAATATCTGTCAAAACCTTAAGAAATTTTTACATCCATTTAAGTTATAAGTACACTACAGGTGTAAATAAGGCCTAAAATATTAATCACACAAATTTGGGAGCACTTCAGAGTGCCTGTCCTGGCCAAGCAAACAGCAGGGCAGGGACTGCAAATTATTCAAAGAATCTGCATATGGTTTTTCTGCATTTCAGAAAAAATATTTTGGATTTGCTGCTTGTATGTATTCCAGAAATCAAAAGGGTGCCTTCAAAGATTTGTCCCAAATATTACTTCCCTCCTTTTCATGGGAAATAAATCTACTATGCCACAGATAACTGCTGCCAATCAATATTACTAAAAAGCAATTTTTCAAGGATATTAAAGGCTAAAATTTGCATAATAGCTACTTAGACTACAGATCCAGCTGGATCAAGGTGCCTTTGAATGAAAAATATATGCACATACAACAAAATATGGTGGTGCACACTTCGAGGAACTGACAGTCTAAATGACTGACTTAAAAGATAGGTAAACATGTGACAAACAGCAGGAAAAAATTCTGAGATATGTTACAGATTCAAGATAATATGAGAGGCCCCATAGTTACGTGACTGTACATGGATGCAAGAAATACCAGATTTTCTTATGATGTCAGGAAGAGATGTTTCGCTCTTGCTCACCAATCAAGTATAGGATTCAGTCTCTGTGAGTCAAAGGTAAAGCATTTGCACATGGCCTTGGACAGCATAATCCAAGATTAATTCACAGAAGGAACCAGGCACATATGAGCCCAAGGGGACAGAACATAACATTAACCTTACTTATTTGCTCTAAACCTCTTCATGCAGCTGTTAATGAACAAGTCTCCAACACACACACGTAAAAACAAAGTCTGAAGCAGAATTTGGTGACACCCGCATTTGCCTTCCAATACCAGGATTTGGTACCTATTAACCAGTTTGATGCATTTATTTATTTATTGTGAGCAGACTGTGCCCAGAGATATTTGAAAATTACTCTTATCATCACTGTGTTTTTTCTTTTCAGGACATACACTATTTGCACACTTTTAAAAACACAACTTATTCATGCCTCTGTGCATGAAGACCTTGAGAACCATTCCATTCTATGATATGTGTTTGTGTGCTATCAAGAAATGTAATTATTAAGTGCCCAAATTATTTTATGTATGCTGTCAGTGGCTGCTTAGGGACTTTTTATGTATTATTAACACACTCGTCAATATTTTTGCTATACATAGTCTAAACTTGAATACTGAAAATGTTGACGTTATTTCGATCATTTTGATAGTCTACCAATGACAACTTTTTTTCATAGAAATAATTCTGGGTCTTCCCTTCCAAGTTTCTGAAGACACTGATAACTTCCACTATAGTCATTTTAAAATCTAAGTGCTGCCAGCATGTTGTTTTCCATTAGGCATTGGTATCTCAGCTACGGTATAAATAGCAGGATAACAGCTATTATCTTCATGTTATAAGGAAGTCTAGCTCTGAACAGGAAACAAAAGCAATTCTGTGCAAGCCGATAGTCTGGGGATCTCTCACGACTCTACCACAGCTAGGATTAGCATACACAGAACCAACGTGTGTTCCTGCTTTAAGATTATATTCTTAAGTGCTGTTATATGGCCGGAGCACCCCATGCCCTTCGGACGCTTTCGGACAGGTTGTGTTCCCACAGCCTCTCATCCTCGGAAACTGTAGAAAGGGAGAAGAGCTATAAAACAGGCTTGAGAGTTGACTGAAACCTCTCAGACAGAGGAATCTGCTGAGAAGGATCTTTGCCATCCAGAGAGAAAACTGCCTGGCCTGCTGGACTAGCTCCTGCCTGTTTTGCCTGTTGCTACTATCACAATAAAGGGTAAGGGAGATGAGAACGCAAGGCCTGACACAAGGCCCAAGGATCCCAAAAACTGGAAAGAAGGGACCATAGAGGGGTTTCTCCTGGACACTCATGCCCTGCACAGAGATGCCATTTTCTCCACAGACATTTCCACATTTCCTGGGTAGAATGTAAGCTGTGCGCAATCAGAAGAAGTGCAATTAATCACAGTATGGAAAGGAGCCAGTACCTTTAGAGAGAGGTCAGAGGCTGAGCAAGGAACAAAAAAGAGGTGTCTGGACAGGAAAAGGGAAATTCAAAAGTTCTGGAGCTGGAGGAGCCTGCAGCAAGCATCTAAATTTTCAGGTGACTGTGACAAAGTGTCATTTTTCAAGTTTGCTCCAGTGTTATCACCTGTTCTTTTATTTCTATTTAATTGTGCTGTTCAGCCTTCTGATTTCTAATACTTACCGTTATAGAAATGACACAGTGCCTTAATCCTTTTATGAAATAAGTTTTGACTGGTACACAAAGATAAAATGCCACCATTTGACCTTGGAGTTAGACACATCACTCCTTTAAAAAGTATTATCATTCCCCACTCCCACATTAAGAGATATTTGGTTAAAGTCCAGTGATACTAGCGGGTTTCAGCAGCCATTTTTCTTTTTCCTGGAATACCAAGGGGCCAAATTATTCACTGGCATAATTTCAACAAATTCAAGCAGATGATTCCAACAGGGAATTAAGCCATGGGCACCACAAGGCAAATTCTTTCCATCACTGAGCCACAAAACAGAGCAGATTGTTAACACTGCTTCCCCAAAGTTCTATCCAAATAATTTAGGACTTAATGCAAACCAAAAAATATCCTAAAATAATCAGTTCTACAGCGTTTAATCAGGTGAGAAATGAGCAGTTCATTTTCTTGGACTGACAAGATGCTTTGTGATTTCCTGTGTGCTCCTGCATGTATTATTTGTTAGCAAACATTGTGTGTTCTCTTTTAGTAACAGGGAATAATTAGTGAACATTATTTTAAGCAAAAAAAGGAGAATTGTCCCTTTCAGAGAAAACATGAAGTACAACAAAAGACATGAAGAGAGAAGCTGTGTTTGAAAACATCATTTTAAACATGCTAAAATTACTCTTGAGGTCTCTAAGTGGGACAAAAAAAAAAACCAACCAACAAAACAAAAAATAATTAAAAAAAAAAAAAATCATGAAACATCTACCCCAAACAAAAAACTCATAAACAACAACCAGAAATTCAAAGCATGTTTAATAGCATGGTCAACTATGATTGCTCTATATTGGACTCACAATGTAATTTACTCATAATTTATAACGAAAAAGTATGCAAGTCACCTGTTCTCTGAAATGTGAGCAGCCTGAGAGAAAGCTCACAGCTCTGCCAAAAATATAAACAGCCTTTGAAAGCTGCTTGTTAAGAAAAGGGTAAAAGGACATTTGCAAATAAATCTTCATAGACAGACTTCTTCAGACAGCCATGTACAACTGCTGTAACATATTTATAGAAGGTTGCTTCATGGTCACAGAAATACTAAGTATACTAACCACTGGCAAAGCATTGCCCTGATACTTAAGCCAAATGAAATCTGACAAAGATGGAAGTATTCAGGCATACACTTCTGCAGAAGACTACCAGTTTGATTAGTGTGTCAGAATTAAAATAAACTTAAAAGGGGAATATGAAAGAATTTCTTTCTCCCTGCTTCCCCATATCTCTCCCTACCCCGTAACTACTTCTGCCAGAGATACCACTAAAGTCTTTCTTTTGTCTTTGCCTCTGAGAAAGATGAGACAAAAGAAAGAAATATTAAAACATCCCTAGAAAAAAGGCAAGGCAGTGTTCAGGGGAATAGGGCAAGATTTAGAAGACTGAGGTCTGTAACTCAGGAGTCTACCATGGACCTCTTGTGAGTTCCTCACAGTAAGGCAGATGACCATTTTCAAAAGGATATTTAAGTGCTTATCTCCCTGTGAAATCGATGGGACTAGGATAGCAGGATCCCTTTGAGGAGCTACGTTGAGGATACACCTGGTGCAGGTAGCTGGGCCAGCAACCTGCAGATTGAAATGCAGATTGAAATGCAGATTGGGCTCTGGGTGGGAGCCTGAGACAGGAGGCCATGAAGTGCCAACCCTTTGGAATAACAAAGGGAATGAAGATACGTGATGCCAGCCAAGTGAATGGACACAGAGATACAGCAGGAGCCGGAAATTGCCAGCCTTTTGGAGAACAAAGTAGATGAAGACCAGTGACGCCAGGAGGTGGATGGACACAGAGGGGGACGGAAGCCAAAGACTCGGAGGAAGAGTGAGACTGGAGCACAGAGAAACAGTGAGGGTATAAAATCCGTGAGTATCCTTTGTTGAGGGTCGTTCTTGGAGGCACCAGCTCAGGCTGTTTATCTGTTGCTGTGAATAAATGGAAAGAGTCATCTGAGGCTCTGCTCTGGGAAAGCTGGGGTGGAGCGGGTAGGGAAACCTGGCCTGACTGTGTGAGTGTGGGGTGTGCAGGGAGTCAAGCAGGCACCTGTCGGGTCACTGGAGCCACCCACAGTGAAGGGGCCTTGGTCCCAGCAGTGAAAGTCTCTGAGTTGGGAGGGCGACTGCCAGAGAGTCCAGAGAATGGGCTGACTGAGAAGTTTCTTCAACAGCGAGTTCTCAATTTCTTTGTGTCTTATTCCCTTACCTGTAAAAAACAGGAAAAATCCCTGTCCTACCTAACTCACCTGTTGCAATTTGAGTATTTATGGACTGCAAAGAGCTCAGATGCACTACATCTGATAATCCCAACAAAGAAGTTAAGGTATTGAACCAGATATCTCTTCTTTCACACACACAAAAACTTAAAACATACTCAACAAATAGAGGAATTATTATTTAGGGAGAAATCACAAAGAAAACATTAAAGTGTAACTGAACAATATCTTAAAACGCTGTCCAGAATCAAAATGACTTAGCACTCAAAAACTGACTTGGTAGAAATGGCAGATTTTTTGCACAGCCAAGGCATCCCCTTGAAAACGCCTGGAAGAAAAAGTGTTTAAAAAAGACAATCATTTTCCCTTTTTTTAATTTGAAAAAGTGATTCTTTTTTTTTCCCCTCTTCATAGATTTTAAAAAGAAGCCAGATATATTGAGCTTTAGCAGAATACAGTAAAAAAAAATACAAAGTCTTGTTATGGTATTCCTCCTTTCAAAAACCTGTTTAAGTAACTTCAAAGGCTACACTGGGAGTCTTTTTCACACAGTGAATAAATTTACTCTTGACCCCATGCTATACAAACTAAATTTTCTTCCACTCTTTCTGAGAGAGAGAAAAAATAGTTTTCTGAAATCTATTTTGCTTATTACTGTTCCAGGTTCAGGTGGAGCTTGGATTTTCTTCGAGCAAAAAAGTAATGTCTGTCTTCTCCAGTCCATCAACCTTAGATCTAAACAGCCTGAGTATCTAGAGATGTCCACAATTTTATTTCTCTTTACCTGGAGCAGTGAGTTCCACTTCAAATAGACTCAAACTAGAAGATAATCCCTTGCCACAAATGTAGAAGAGTGGGCAGGCAAACAAGAACCACTCCAATAAAGATTACACTGGTGGTTGAAGGCTCTCTCCATCTCCATTATGCTCACATATAGCAAAGTGAAACTGCAAAAGCTAGTGCTGTACTGAGAATTGCACCATTTTAACTCTGAGGGATAATTGTCCCAATTAAACAGTGGAATATGATGAAAAAACTATTCATTGAGCCCCTTCAGATTGCTACTTCTCAGCAAGGGAATTTTCTCTGAAAAATGTACTTTTCTCCTCACAGACACACCACTGAGCAATCAAAGGCTCAACAGTCATTTTTCTCTACTTGTTTGTTCCCAGAATTGTTCAAAAATTCTTCCTCAGGAAGACAGTGAACAAAAGAAATCTCAACCTGAAATTTATGTGTATATGATTCTAATCTATTACAAGCAATACTCATCTTTAACAATTTCTGTTTTATATTATGACAATAGAGCATGCTGCATTTTAATGCAAAGAAAGCTAAAAAAACTACAAATAAAAGTTGAAAAAAACTCAATGGCTCCCATTCAACTTTGAATTTAACCAATAATCTTGTATTCAGTCTTGCACTTACATTCAATTACGACTAGCAATGCTTTGACATATTCAGTGCAAAACATGTGAGGAATTGTGTTATCCTTTCTTTTCATGTTATATCATCATCCCTTGTATTTCAATCTAAAACAGCAAAAGTGTTTAGTCCCTTGTGGAATTAGGTTGAACAAACATTCCACATCCTGTTGGGTGTTTCTATCGAAGCTTTGCTAATGATGACAAACCCTTTGAAGTTACTATAGCTCTGGGAGAGACAGATGGTCTTTATGGAAAAGCCAGCATTTTAGAAATAAAAAAAAAGGATTATTTTTTCTTAATTAGAGTCAAATTACAAAACAAATTCCTGATTTAAATCTGCTGGTTCTTCTCCAGTACCTCAAACAGCAAGTTTTTATTACAGACAACCTTGGGCACTACTGCAGCTCTGGTAAAGCTCAGGTTCAAATGTCAAGGATTCTGGGATGTACTGGATGAGACTATTCCAGTAGAAATGAAGACTCAAAATGCTGTCAGAAAAATGGAAAACAAATTTTATAAAACTCTCCACACATTTTTGATATGTAGATCCAATAAATAATAGCTTATCAGCAGCAGTCATCTATTTCATTCTGCCAATTTAAGATCTGTGTCTTAATATATTTCGCAGTTTTATCTAATCCTTATTTAATCTAAATATTTTCCATCAATTTCCTCTAGTACTATCACAGAACTAAATACATTTCAGTCCATCTGAGCTTTATCTGAAGTCCACATTATCTGCACATCTCAATCATCCAAGTTTGAAAATTTAACTTTAAAGGCTCTTCTGAACTTTTTTCAAACTTCAGCTGCTCAGATAAAATCACTGATGGAAATGTTATTTCCTCCCCTCACTTTTCTGCATTATTCTTCTTGGATAAGATACAAAACTCAAAACCAGTAGTCAACTCCAGAAGTACAGCAGCAGTCTATGCAGAGACATAGACTACTCCAAGCACAGCTCCTGGGTGCTCCACAGACACCGATCAAGTCAAGACAATCTGTCGACACTTTTTGGAAACAGTTTTCATTCTACAAGAATGCTGATTGATCAGGAGCCACCTACATCAAAGACTGCACTGCTGAATTGTTATCTACAGTGTACCACACTGTTGTGTTGTTCAGGATGAAAGTACAGTGAAAAAGATGCACATAAAACTGAAGTGGAAGAGTCTCAGCAGAAAAAGTAACCCTGAAGTAAAACCGCTAGAAGACATAAAAACAAGCCAAAGATTCTAGGCCAAAACTGCTAACATTTTTCTGCCATTAAAGAAACTATGATGTTAGAAATACACTAGCTTGAGAAAGGGTTTACATCCAATGTCTTACACACAAGAATACAAATGCTTATTCTTAAAATCAAGGCAAGTCCAGCTTAATTGCAGAGCTATATGCAGAAGGATTTTGCCCTCTTCTCTACAGTACTAAGAGCATAAGAGCATCAACAAGCACAGGAAAATAATAGAAGACCCTTCATCTTTATTCTGTTTCCCAACTGTTCTCCCTCACCCTCCCCCTAAACCTGATGGTATTGCATGGGGAATCCCTTTGCAAGTGGACAATCCACTCTCTGCATGGACTGTGGAAGGCACCACGGGCTGGGGTGCAGGTGCAGCTCTGGACACTCTTTTACTCCACAGTCACCAATCACATGTACAGTAATAATCTGGTGCTCTTCTTTCACACAACTTCAGCACCTTTCGTGCAGCTTTGCCTTCCCTATGCAGTGCAAATACTTTCCAAGCTCTGTAGAGAAACAAGACTTAAATGGTTTGAGGACAAAATTGCTTCCTTATATTCTGCACTCAGTCCTGCTAGGCTGAGTTTTGAGGAAGTAAGAGAGATTTCAAACTCCTGCTGTCAGAAACATTCTCTTTTGATAGATGAATAAGATTCCAGAGCTGTCAATCTGGCACCTCTTGCCAGCATGGTGTTTTTTAGGACAGTTGTAACAAATGTAATGTAATAAGGTACTAAATCAATCATCCATATTTTTGGCCCCTGTTGTTCACATGCTAGGCTGTTATAAGATAGCTGGTTATATAACTACAATTTTAACCCTTAAACTCTAGATGAGACCAACCATAGAGACACATGAATAATCAGACCTGAAGTACAGTGTCTTATCCTATACTGCCCATCTAATTCTACAAATTACATTTATTTTTCATGTTTCTTGCCAAGTGGAAAACGTTACCCATGGGAAATAACTTAAACATTAACTTCCTTTCAAAATTCTTCAGATTTTTTTAAAAAAACCTAAACCATTTTGCATTGGATCCTAATATTTTTGATCCCCTTCCTGCCTGTTTCACTAATTTCTGCATCAAAAAGCAGAAATGCTATGCTTTAAAGGAAATGTGGGGATATAAGACAGAGAAGGACAGTGAGAAAAAAAATGGAAGAGAGGTTAACAACTTCAAAACTTTATGTCCCCCTAGGTGCCACCTCTTTTTTAAGATTATTGAAGTTTACTAATAGAGGGTGACATCCTATTAATAGCATGGGTAATGGAAGCTAGTCAATGCAGGAAGGGAGACCAAAAGTAGCATCCAAACGAGGAGATCAGTAGAGACCAGTAATGAATACAAAAGTGCTTGGAGCCTCCGCAACTGTCCCCAGGTCCCCATGGAAGAGCAGCAGCTTTGAGCAGCTTCCTGTGGGTTTTTCACCACAAACATGTGGGAAGGAATATTGAAGCTTCCAGGTCTTATGACCACCTCTACAGACACACAGAAATGCAGTACAAGGTGCTATAAATATGGAAATATTCCCTGCTCAACCCATTCTGATTACAACTCGTACCTTCCACTTGCTCCTCAAGTAAAATCCGCTGTAAATCACCCTTTGCCTTATCAATTGCAAGCAGAAATTGCAACAAAAATTACAGAAGTCAACAGAAGAGTATCTAGTGCCCAGTGAAGCCCATTATGCCTTCCTCATGACATCTTTAATTACTTTTGTTGTCATAACAGCTGGAAACCTTGGCATCAATGACCTGCTTAATATATTTACACCACAAATTGACCACAGTGAAATGTAATTTGTCTCTCAGAAGCCAGTACAATGAGCCCATAATTCATAAATTTCATTTCTACTGTAAGCTCACAGATACAAGAAAATATACTATGACATATTAAAATCAGTTAAAGATAGGAACTAGATGTGTTTTGATCCTGGTATTGTCATTAAGTTTGGAATTTTAAAATGTCTGAAATATATGTTAATGTAAAATACTGTCATGTCAAATGGGAAAAACATAGTAAGAGGCTCAGTCCATTTTTAAATATAAGCACTGCTTATCCTCCTACTCTGAAGGAGGCAAAGGCCCTGTGGAAAAACAGAACAAAACACAGGTTGTGAAATTAAGGGTTAATGTCATACAATTCATTCCAGTGAGGCACAAGCACAAGTTACAAGTTGTCAGCAGCTGGGTTTTATGAACTTCTAAGGCTGACCTAGGAGCTCATACTTATTACAAATCTACATTTTTACTGCACATCAAATGATTGCATTAACTTGCTTCCTACACATCATGCATACACTTGCATTTGGTTTCTTTTATTAAATCTGTGTACTTTTTCACACCAAAAATTTTTGTAAAAGTGAGCTCTTACTATTGTTGCACCACTGGTTTTAAGTTACCATTTTCTCTGTTTTATTAGTAGCATCCCCCATTTCTAAAAAACCAAAAAATTCATGCAAATTCAGGTATATATAAGTGATAACTTCGGATATTTTTAGAAGACATCAATTGCCATGGTTTTGTAGTGATTAACTGTGTGGTTACTGATTCACTCCAAAGTTTTTATACCATTACTAAACTTCAATTAGTGTTTATGGGCAGGCATGAATTGAGTTGGAAAGGAACACTAGAATCAAATGAAAAATTAGACTTTGCAACTAGAATCAAACAAAAAATTAGACCTTGCAGAATTTATGTCTGACTTAAGCTGATCATTATTTCTGGTACTAAAGTTAAGTGGAGACCCAGTTACACTCTGATATGTTATTATAAGCAATGAAAGCAGCTTCAAACTAAAAGTCTTACATATAAGAGTCACATAGAAAAAAACCCATATAAATTCACAATAATTCATTCAAATCAATATAAGACGCAAACACAGACATCTTCTTTTAGGGTATTAAGCTTCCCATTTAAGAGTCGATTACCTTATCACAAGATTAAAGGAGATGCACAGTTTCTGTCTATATACAAAAACAGATGGATTTGTTTCACTGTAAATGATTTTCATATACCAAATATTTGGTTACAACTGTTCTTCCTACACGTATTCTATTTGACAAATGTGAATGCAAAGACCATGAAACAGATTCAAATAAATCAGAGAGAATAAAGTATAATAAAAAATGTACTAGTAACTATATACATGAAAAACAGTCAAGTAATATTTTGGTTTCATGCATTGAGAAAAAAAGAAAAATAAATTGTAATAAACAACGAACTCTTCTCCTGTATCCAGGTTAGGTTGAGATTTGGGGGTTGTTACATTCGCTCTCAGGAGTGTTCTTGAAAGAGTGAACTGCTGGGAACACACCTAAATAAATTCAACTGTCCTCTCAGAGCAAGATGCAATGTTTTTGTCCTCTGTATCACTTCAGCTCTTGGACACACCACTGGGTGATGGCAGGACCTCTGCACTCACAGCACATTGCACTTCACTGACAGTCTCATGGCTTTATTTCTGCCAGCCCATAGAGCAGTTTCAACTTGCTGTTGCCATGAAATCCCAGGGCTCTGCAGGACCATCTACCCTAATGAGAAGCCTGGGAACACTTAGGAAAAATTCTCCCAAATATGTTCCTGAGTTGTTATTTTTTTAGATAGAAGAATGGTGTTGTCCCAGACTAATACCTAACAGTGATCTCAAATAAACATCCCAGCACATCAAACGCCACAGAAGAACAGGAGCAGGAGCACAACAGTACCACTGCAATGGGTGCAGAATAAAATCAGGTGGCAGAGCAAAAAGCAGACCACAGATACAACAAACAAAATATTGAACTAGAGATCTAATGATACCTAATGGACTAAAAGTGGAACAAATAATAAATGAAACCCATGGCATGTACAGGAATAGACAGATTCAAGAGGGACCTACAGCATGCCATAACCATGCTGAATCAAGATGGTAATCACATAAATCCTGATATAGGACTACAGGTAAACTCAGAGTGCTTTGTGACCACTGACAATTTGATTTCCTTTCACTTTCTAGAAGAAGGGAAAGGCAAATTTATTTCACCTAAGTACAAAAGGCCTTTTACACTTAGCATGAGCATGTAATTATTCCTTGAATTTAAGAAATCAAGCCATTTGACACGGGAAAATGGAAAAACCCATACCAAATTGGTTTATAGCATTTTTGGGGCAAATATTTTCTCAGTCATTTTACTGGAATACAAAGGTAGGGAAAGTTCCACATACTTGTCAATTGTACCAAGAAATCTCTAAGCTTAATTAAATGGTTAACTCAGAAAAGCTCTAATACTATACATAAAATGTAGATGTGCAGCAAGTACCCTGAAAGACTTCTCTAAATATAGAATCTATGTGTTTTACATAGAAATGGAATGAATCGTTACTACACATAAATATATTTCAGTATATTAAAATAGAAATTATGAGTGTCATATAAGACAGGAAGGAGTGAATATGTTGAAGGTTTAACGCACTCTAATTTAATTTTCCAGTAATATAGAGTGTATTATATAGTCAATATCAGCGGTATAAGGTGTAAATTAATCACTCTAGGAAAATATCTCCTGAATTTGGACTTGGGAACTGAAAGATCTCAACAGCCTTGTGACAGGAAGAAACTTACCCACTTAATCAAAGCCTCCTTGTCAGACACTCTAAAGTGGTCAGAATCTGGTGTTAATATTGAAGGTCAAGAAATCAAACTAGACTATTTTCCAAAGATGCAAAGAATTTATTTATCTACCCCAAAACCCAGTGAGAACAAAAGGGTTGGAATCTGTAAAAATAACATACTTATCCAGTCTAGACATGAGTGTAGGAATTTAAATGTGAATAACTAAAGTGAAATTTTGGTTAATGGAGATATGATTGCAGCCCTAGGATGTTGTTTCTCTTATTTTCGCTTTCATCAAAATTGAATCTGTATGAATCTGTTTGTGCTGGTTTTGTCTGGGATAGGGTTAATTTTCTTCATGGTGGGTAGTAGGTGGCTGTGTTTTGGATCTGTGCTGAACACAGGGTTGATAATGTAGATATATTTTTGTTACTGATGAGCAGGCCTTACGCAGAGGCAAGGCCTTCTGCTGCTTTTTGTACTGCCATGCTGGGGACAAGACTAGGAGTGAACTTATGAGGGGACACACCTGGGACAAATGTTCCCAATTGACCAAAGGGATATTTCAGACCATACAGCGTCATGCTCAGTCTATAAAGTGGGGGCAAGAAGGAGGAAGTGGAGGGATGTTTGGAGCGGTGGCATTTGTCTCCCCAAGCCACCATTACGTGTGATGGGGCCCTGCTCTCCTGCAGATGGCTGAACACCTGCTTTCCAGTGGGAATCAGTGAATTAATTCCTTGTTTTGCTTGCATGTACAGCTTTTGTTTTCTGTATTGAAATGTCTTCATCTCAACTCATGAGTTTCCCAGCTCTTACCTTTCCAATTCTGTCCCTGATCCCACTGGTGGGGGAGAGAGCAAGCTGCTGCATGGTATTTGGTTGCTGGCTGGGGTTAAACCATGGCAGCCATTTAGCTGGGGGAAATTAGTGATTTCATTATGTAGAATTACTGATTGAATGTCACAACTGAATCCAGAAATTATTTTACCAGTAACTTGTAACTGTAGGTAGGTTGTAATGAGGATGTACAAAGAAGACCATGACAGGTAAACAAGATCATTGTGTGAGATAAAACTAATATATAGTAATATGAAATATTTCCAGTTTAAACATCTGGAAGGATAAACATAAACTCTTTGATATCTGGGCAGTATTATTCAAGGACTTTG
Organism: Platysteira castanea; assembly: GCA_013397175.1. Classification (NCBI taxonomy): domain Eukaryota; kingdom Metazoa; phylum Chordata; class Aves; order Passeriformes; genus Platysteira; species Platysteira castanea. The sequence goes on along the minus strand of VYXC01011974.1, from coordinate 1,778,754 downwards.
CAACTATGGGAAAATTGTTCCTAAAACAGGAATTGAAGTAATAATTTTTATAGCAGCTATCCCACTCTAAGTCAGCATTTGATATTAATTTTAAAAATACAAATTGCATTCTAGACTGTAGAAGGATCTTGATGGGAGGCAAAGACGTGACCTTTCACATAACATCCTTTTTGAAAACATAACTGCTTCCACAGACATAGTGTGAATTGCTGCTTGTCATGATCTTGGTTTCAACACCATGCCATAAATTCCCCGTGTCCCATTAGGGACACTCACTCCATTTTCTTTTAACCAGAATGAAGCAGTTATGTCATTAAATCCATTCATGATAAAATGAAAATAAACACAAAATATCCTTACCCTTATATTTTTTCCTCTCTGGCGTCTACTCCTAGGCCACACGGATCTACACACGAACCAGCGCCAACAGGCTGCTCTGAAGATGATGTTCTGGATGGCACACTCAACAAAGTGATCCATGGTAAGTGTTAGAGACACATTGAAGAATTCACCCTACTTCCCGTTCCTTCCTATAATTACTGACATGCCGAACTGATAGCTTTTTATACCATTCTAATCTACTTTCTTAAAATGTGTTAAGCGGTGATACAAAGCCTTCAATTTTTTTTTTTTTTTTTTAATGTTGTGGATTGTGGAACTGCAGCCACTTCTTTCCTTTTAAAGGAGACTTTTGTATGCTCAAATCCCACAAAGAATAAGGCATCAAATTTAGAAGAACAGCTGAAAATGTCTTGTTTGATTTACTGAAGTTGTCACTGAAACTCATCAGCATTCTAGGGAACACTGTATTATAATTTTAAAAACCCTACAGCAGCACTAACAAAACGCCTCTAGGGTATCCCTCCTCAATAGAGCTATATGACAGGTTATACAGAAATCCAGCTCTTACAGCAAGCTGGTCACGGTCAGCTGTTCCTCCATATTCCCAGTGTAATAACAGTCCACAGAAATCAAAAGAAAAATGGACATGGTGAATCTATTTGGAGGGAATAAAACAAAAAAAAAAAAACCCAAACAAACCACAAAATAAAAGAAAACTCACCTCTCCAACCCTCACTAATAAAAATTAGCTATTTTACCAGAAAAAGATGTCAAATAATACCAAAATAATATCCTATTACAATGATATGCAGTAACATAATATTTCAGATTTTTCAGACAATTACCTTAAATACTTCCTGCTCTGCCAGAATTAATATAAACCCATGCAGAAAATTAACTGGCTGGAACGGAACAAGAGTGGTATTATGAACAACAAATACATATATTGTTTCACCTCTTGAGAGACAATAATGTGATTTTTGGGCTTTTATGGCAGTTTAATAAGTCTGCCAAAGGACTGTGAATCTGAGGGTAGGGATCAGACAATTTTATTACATTAAGCTAATAGGAGTAATAACACCATTTCCAGTATTTTTACACAGTTCTCTGTTTCATACTACAGAGTACAGCAGAACAGGTAATATTACATCTCTAATAGGATTCATGAAATCATATTAATAAACATTACCCAAAACAGTAGGGTTAAATCCTGTAACCATTGAGTTTCTCCACCACCTTCCTAATGGAATCATGAATTTTCTTTCAGACAGTAGGAGCACTGATCTATGTTAAAATTTTAAAAATCCATTTCTGCTCCCCAGTGATAAATTGGTTATTGAAACAGTTGGGTTGATGTGCAAATAACACTCTGATATTAGATATCCTCCTAGCTCTTGAAAACATGGAAGTCCTTTAAGCTTCAACACTTTAATATATTCTCTAGACAGCTAATATAGGAAATCACCAGGAAAAAATCTGGGTAGTGGCTTAAATTGCACTTCAGCAGAACTTTTTAAAGCCCCACAGTATGGAAACTGATTGCACCTGGCACTGCTCCGGCTACCCTTTGGGGGTTGGGAACATGTTATTAAGTTTAAGTTGCCCATGTAGAAAAACTAGTTCTGCAGCTGCTGCTATAATTTAAACTTACAGTGTCTGAATTTTAGCTTTTGATTTTAAGACAGTTTGCTTTGATTCAGAAAGAATAAGGAAGACTGAAAATCATTATTTTATTCTGACTGTCAGTGAACTAAGGGGAAAAAAGGAAGGGTGAATGGGGAGCATTTAATGTACTAATTTCACTTTCATTCCCATAAATGTACACCACTCCCAATTTGACATGCTAAAATAAAGTATTTAAGTATATGTGCCTAAATAATTTCAGTGTCCAGCAATACAAAACTGGCAATAATAAACCTGTATAATCTTCTGTTATTAATTTTTGCAAAGTGTGTATTAGTATAAAATTACTGTGAAGTCTCCACATACTTTCACTTCTTCATATTTCTCAAGAAATAAATGTAGCTTCCCTTCGTTTTGGAATTTAATAATATAAGATACTTAGTAGATTTATCTTAAAAAACCCAAACAAAGCCATGCTGCTTCTCTCAGCCTCTCCATGTAGCTCCTCTCCACATCTGTGCCACATGCTGCAGTGCCCTCCCATGGACACGAAACACCTAACAGGGGAAGGAGTGACACCACCCAAACCTGGGCGAGCACATCACTGCCTCCCAGACCCATCAGGTCAGAGAGAAAGCCACGACAAGGCAAGTTCTCATAAAGGTAGCTGACATCACTCTTTAGTGTAAAAGCTCAACTTCCTACCCACAGTCATTACTGAACTCACAGAATTTTAGATAAAGGCAGTGTTTCAAAACTGTTCCAGGGCAGTGATTCATGGCCAAAGTTTCCTCTCAGAAATTTCAGTTTCAAAATCATCACCACAACTTTCTTAAGCTATTTTACCTTCTGGAAGAAGTGTCTTCAAATTAAGTCCCACCTATTCCAGTCTCCACTATTTCATACTCACAGGCATTGTAATAAACAGGCTGTGTTCTTTTCTGGAAGACACTACAGTAACTCTTTCAGCAACTTATTAGCTATTACTAATTTGAAGAAACAAATAAATTTGTCTTTTTAAAATTAATCTTCTCAAAGCAATAAAAGCACTAACAATCCCAATAGGAAAACATTAACAAAACTATGAAAATATTTATGATGGACAACCAGCATATCCAGTTGCATAAATGTTAGTTTATCCAGAGAAGAAAATCTGTTTAAGTAGATTTTTTTAAATATGAGAAAAGTAAACATAATTTTAAAATAAACAAACACAGCCAAAGCAGTCATGTAAAGGGCTGATGCCTTTAAAGAAAATTAAAAGTTTACTAGTAAGCCTAGAACACAACAAAGTTATACTTCTGTAAAAACTTGCAAAGTTAAAGTAGCAGACAACCACTAGTTTGGCCCCTTCCCTAAACTGCATATATTGTACCTGTCTCAAACCACCAGGATATCAACAGAACAGGGTCACCTTTTATAAACATTAAAGTGTTTCATTCCAGTTTTGGCAATAATGCAATAAAAGTTGTTTAAGAGTTTAGAATTTGAAAGTAATCAGCTTTCACAAAAACTAAGTTTAGTTACAAAAGGTTTAAAGGTACCAAAGCACTTAAAGTGAGAGCACTAACATAATTTTAGGCTGAAAATCAAACAAAATGCATTACGAACCTACTATTACAGATCTAAAGATAAGTAATAAAACCTCAATAGAAGTGCAAATGATAAAGCAGTTTTCTGTAATTCGTAATTTTTCCTGTGATCTGCATTAATATAAAACATGAACAACTGGGCAGCCCTGCAAGTAGAAAAAAAGGTGATCTGCTGTTTGATAGCAAGTCAATTATTTGGATCATATTTTCAATGCAGTACATTTAAAGAACCTCTCATTATATTCAGAATCGGAAATATCTGTGAGAATTTTTTTGGAAACTGAAAGTTTCTGACATGATAACAGAAATAGATCTAATTACTCTACTGGTTAAAGAGAGCATCTGGGACTTGGCTGACTAAATTTAAGCCACTTGAGCGGGCTGTGAAAGGACAAGCAGCTGCAAAGGTACAGGATATTTTGATCACAACACAGGCTACTCTCGGTGAGCAGCACATGCAAATTCAGGTACAGTTATTTAATGTGCTAATTTCCATTTTGTGTTTTGGCATAGAGCACAGTTAGAGCAACACATATATACAGAGGTATTCCATTTATACCTATATGTGTGTGCATGCATGTGCACACATGCATATATGTTAACATCTAGCCAAATTTTTCAGAACAAGGAGCACAATATTCCCAGTTTGAACCAGAAAGTCAATTGTCTTCACTTCTAGACTCAATCAAAAATAGGATGAGTAAATCTCACCTTTAGACTTGTTTATTTATGGACACTGATATTATGTTTCCTTTCAACGTGTATTTTGCAAACTAATCAGATATAGGGAAATTATGACTTTCTAGTAAAAAGTTCATATTAAAAAGTGCAATAATTTGAAGCACTACTATTCTAAGGAAAAGAACTTTAATTCTAGTAAAGAGTTTACTCTCTCAGTGTGGGGAAATTACAACTAATGTTCAGGCATTACTCTGTTTTCTACATTAAAATGCAAAGCGTCTACAGCAGGTGTTAATTATAAAAATAAGTAAAATGTAGTAAAGATGTTAAAATGAAGATTTCCATTTAATTCTACATTCAGGAGCCAAACCCAGGTTCACTAATTGCAATTAAAAGATCACTTTCTCCTTTGCATGGAAATGAACCATTTTTGTAAGCAGACTCAGGGAATGTGGCAAAAGTTCAGATAAGACGAGTAAATCTTTTTAGTCCAGTGAAAAGTACACTTAGAGTAGACAAGATGAGTAGAAATATATCTAATTAACTAGAAAAAATATTAAGACAATTCTCTGCCATACACACGCTTAAAAGACAAAACACTAGACAGTTTTCCTTTATATATCAAAAATATAAAATGTTCATATGAAATTATAGAAAGCACTGTAGGTTTAACTAATTTCCACATGCATAAAACCTAAACATGCAGTACCTATGTGAGTTTTCATTCTTTTGATCTGAGGTTCTTCTAAATTACTTCAAGGGAAGTCCCATTGAATTGCAAGAGGAACCTTATTAGATTTGAAAGATTACAGATTATGGGGGAACAGCTCGAACATTATCAAAGGGAAAGAGTAAAGAATGTTTTATAGCCCAAGGAGGTATGAATTCTGCTCTTTAAGTATCTTCCACTTACAGAATTTACTCAGAGGTGGCACTTACAGAAAGAACATATTTCTAGCACTGGACAACAGACTGAAACCTGTCAAAGATGTGCATGCTCATCTGGCTGCCCATAAGACATTAATTCCTAAGAAAAACATTTCCCACAAGCAGACAGGAAACTACATCAGACATCAAATGTCTTATAAGTGACATGGGGGTTCATTGTGTGGGAACAGAGGACATTATTCACTCTAGCATCTGTATCTAATTAAATTTGGACTTGAAGTTAAAAAGAACAGCAGCATTTTTGCCAAATGCTGGTCAGTTTGGACTTACTAAGTGTGAAACTTAGTTGAGAAAGAGAAATGGATTTGGACTTTAGGTCATGAAAAAATTATATCCAGTAGACTCATCAGGAGACTGCAAACAATTTGTAAAGCTCTTCAGACTTAATAGGTTCCCCTAATGTCCCCTTGATATGTTCTCAGAAGAACATATTCTCACAAGATTAACATTTTCATCCCCCGTTGGAAGAATTCAAGGTAAATGTTATCCTTTGGCATAAAAAATAACTTTGAAAACACCTTCAAGTATACAGAGCAAGTGATACTCCAACAAAACCTTTCAAGTATTCAGTGGAAAGACAGTATCAAGTGACTTCTCATAAACCATGACCTATCCTTCACATGCTCCTCATATTGAAAATGTTCTGAAAAACAAACCAGGCAAGGCAGTTCAGTAGGGAGTTCCTCTTATCTTTCAAAATCCAACTCAGAGTTCAATTCTTTAGCCTGATCCCATTTCTGTAGTGTAGCTCACATGAATTGCTGTGGTAGATGCAGAAATATTCTGGAAATGCTGCAGGTAACTAGTTTAAACTCCCCAAATAAGGGAGTTTGAGTGTTGGGGTTTTTGTGGTCAGTTGGTTGGGGGGGTTTCTGGGTGTTTGTTTGCTTTTTTTAACTAAGTGCTGCCTCTGGGAATTCTGACATTCACAATTTTGTTAGCTATGCACAAAAAAGCAGTTCTTAAATGCATACTTTTGAGAAGGTAGGTCCCTAACATACTAATGGGGAAAGCACAGCTTAGCAAAAACGTTAAGTACAGCCTTTATTTCAAAAAAGCCTTTTCTTAGCAACAATACAAGAATATTAACAAGAAATCATAGCAAGAATAGCAAACTATAAAATGTGAATTGATCCTGTCACAGATTAAAGTATGATTCAACTCAGAAATTCTCCTGTGTATCTATGCCCCCATTTCTACAATCCCTAAAGCAGCTGTTACACAAAAGTCTCTGTTAGTGAGCGAAATAAAACACTTAAACTGCAATGTTTATTCTTACATCATCTTTGAAATTTGGAGAGGCAAATAATAATGTCATATTCCAAGAACCACACTTTGAATGAAAGCACACTGGACAGATTTTTGTGGAACACTGCACAAGTGTGCAGGACTCCTATGAACCCACCCACTCAGCACTGCTGTTAGAGATCGTTGGTGACATGAGAAGATGGCAATCTCTGCCAAGGAAGGTTATTAGATTCCTTTGTAATCAGGAGTAATGCTGGCCAGGAAGTATTAGCATATGGGTCATCAAAGGTTGTTTTTTGAGGGGCTTAATATTTTTGCTACATAAGCCAAAGCTAGCCAAGACAGCATTTTCAAGCTGTTATCTTTTACTCCAGAAATGCTTCTCCTGTTCTGCTATTAGCCCTTCAAATAATGTTTCAGCAAGAAAGACTTATTCTCTCCGGTTTTGTCATGGATTATTTGGCTTTAGATGATATAAAAACAGACAGCTTTCTCCTCAAAGCAACATAGTGCTAAGTTTTAGACTATCAAGCTTCTTTTGATCCTTTCAAATGATAGGACTAGAAAGTAGAACTGTTAAGCACTTCACCTGTCAAAAAAAGCTAGACTTGTATTTCATTTTAATGTAGTCTGGCTGGTACCTTAATATAATATATATGTAAATCCCCAAGAAATTCAGGTCAGGTTAGAAGGAGCACTACAAGTTAGCATCTAATACAAGCAATGCTGCAAAGTCATATTTAGAAAAACAATCAACCCTTGCTTCAGCGTTGGTGTTTACTAGCAGTAGCTACGAATATTATGGTAATAAAAGTGGCAACATCTGACAGTATATTCAACAAGGTATCCTGCCACAATACTTGTTTGGCTTTCAGAGAGATACAAGATTTCCTGTGGTAAAAACAGGCAATATGACTTGAAAGGAAGAACTTGCATTCTTTTGTCTTTTTACTAGCATTAAAAATAAAATAGAGAGTACTCAATCCAGAAGATTTATTACCAGTGGTATTGAGAAAGGAACCAGGGCAGTTTCCTCAGCTGAAGCAGTACAGCACCTATAAGAGTCATGGCAGTAACCTACAAAGCTGGGCTGTAAAACAGCCTTCTCTTCTTCCCCATACTCTGTCTGTAGGGCTGCCATTTAAACCTGCTACTTACCAGAATGCACAGCCAGAGGATTAATTTTGGTACTCACAGACCTATCACAGAAATGTCCTGGTTTTTGCACCTGGAAAGCCCCATCCCTAAGACTGACTTATAATTAATCTTATCCAGTCAGCACACTGAATGTAGTAGAAGAAAAACCTATATTCTGGTCCCAAAACAGAATCTCCATTTAAAGCATCGTATGCTTTAAAGAGAGTTTTTCTCCAAATATGATGTTTACCTTAGATCTCAGAAGATCTAGAAGACAAACAGTCCTGCTCAAAAACAGCTGTAAAGCCTGTTCATAAAGTGATCTTCCCACATTTCTTACCTTTCCAGAAGAAAACTTTACAAAGTAGTGAACTATTTAGAAATTCCTACTGCCAAAAGAAAAATACTATAACATCAATAACCTGTAAACAATAGCTTGACAAAGTATGAGACACAAATGAAGAAGGATCAATATAATCCTGTTGGAAGAAATGCCAAACCTCCTTACAGAGAAAAGAAACAATGGATTTCAATTTATTTCCTAATAATAAGTGCTTTAATTACCATCAATTTAGCTTGTAACATCAAGAACTAATTTAGCTGGCATAATTATCACTAAATGATGAAGGTTTTTAATTGAAAATTTTATATTATTCTTCACCACAGTATAAATGGGAAATAGATTGATTAAACGATCTAAAAATATTATATGAAAAGAAAAATAAAAAATATCTTTGTCACTTGCTCAGAATGGTAACTTGTACATCTACTAGAGCATGGGAATCTTGTTTCAGTCAAACAAGAGGAATGATTCTTGTGGAAGAAAAGTTGCTGCCGAAAAGATTTAAACTTCCAGAGACTTCTCCTTTTCTTATTTGTAGTTCTGAAGACTACAGCGAAACCTATTTTTTCCTCTTAGGGACTCCTACCTCTAGTTAAAAGAGGCAAAATGGACCTCACTACAACAAATGTCTAGAAAACCAGGCACTTCAAAGAAAATTATCAAAAGTCACTCTAGAATGCAAAAATGGGCAAACATATTCTATTGTTCCAATCATAAGTAGGACCATTATTTTCAGTCAACTGTTGTTAAAGTGGTCACTGATTTTTCCTGCATATCCCAGGTTTTAGCAACATTAACTGAAGGTATTTCCTGCAGACCAGAAGAGAAATGCACATCAGGCAAAATATTTCTCCATGGATGTGTAAATGCAGCAATAATCTCTAATCATTAAAACCTATATACCTCTTAAGTTTGTATAATCTTTTAATTAATTAGAAAGTATTTCTATTACCTAGATATACATATCAGGCATCAAACAGTAATCAGGGAGAAAGCACACTATATGCCTGCTGAGGAAGTTGTTAAAATGCAAGAGGATTTTTAAATCTCCTAATAAATATAGGCTGAGTACAACTTTTACAGTAAATAATTTCTATTATTTGCCAGAAGAACACACATACATATAATTAAAGTAAAAATAGAGAGCTTTTATAGTAACACTCAAACTTCTGATAAGCTCTTGACAGAAATACCACTAAAATAAACTGTGCTGATTTTAAATTGCTGACATGGAATGTACACTAAGCACTTTCTTTTAAAATTCAATACTTCACTGGACATTTGTAAAGGACTTTCTTTTAATTTTATGACTGACATTTTCTAATAGTCAAATATTACCTAAAACAAGCAAAAAAGGAAATGGTACTGTAAAATTAGATAGAAAGGAAGTAAATAAAAAAGAGTTCTGCTCAAACAGCTGTTACCAAAAGCTTGTGGAAATACAGACACTGAAAAAATTATATTAATAGCAGCTGCAGATGGTTTTAAAATCCATCCATCCATTACAGCTAAATGGGCTATGTAAAGCTGACGAGAACGACAAACGGCAAAAAGTCACTAGAGTGACAGAAGCCTCGGTGCAGCAGCAGCAGCCCTCAGAGAACAAAGCTCTGAATGGCTGATGGAAGTGAGTGGAACCACAGCTGACTGGCATGAACCTGAGTATCTGACCATGATTTTTTGGCATGTGCACTTTAGCCTCAGATGAGTTTAACTACGTTTCAGAGTAGTAAAATAATTTATGAAAATGCCTGGTATTGAAAACTTGTGCAGCTTCCAGTTAATTACCCTATCTTTACATCTCATAAATTGAACATTATAAGAAATTATCGAGCTACAAATTTCCATTCTTGTTCTCTGTAGAACTACTTGTAATTTTATCCTTGTCACAAGGTACATAGCATAAAACAACATTTATGCTGTAAGTTATTCTGATGTCCTAAAATGTTTAATTTTTACCCCATTAAAAAAAAAATTCCTTAATTATAGTTTGGGGTTTGTCCAGTTTGGGGTTGGAAGAGGTATATGTGTTTGTTTTGTCGGTTGTTTATTAGGGGGGTTGTGGTTTGGGGGTTTTTTCGTTTGGGTTTTTGTTGTTGCTGTTGTCATTTTTTTAGGAATAAGAAAATCCTCAAACTAAACTTCACAGAAAAACTAGCTTAAGCAGACATGCAGGTATTCTCACAAACCATTCCTGTGTTAAGGTTTGGGGAAAGAAAAATGGCTGACTATTCCATTTGCAATCCTAGAAACATCTCAATATAACCACTGTTCTCTTCAGAATTTTATGACAGCAGATCTCCTAAGAAGACAAGGTTTAATATACATAACAAGCCAAAGAGTCAGAAATTATTACCAGACGAAACTTATTAAAGACTAGAAGTCCTTGAACAAAACCAAGTTTTACACTGCTACTTTTCAAAAGACTTAATTACATATACAACGGATTCTCAGCAGGGAGCTGTGGATAAAGAAGGAGAAGTGCCATAGTTTTTAATGAAAATACTTAGATTGGTAAAGTGACTTACCAGTCAGATTTGGAGTGTAAAGGTCAGAGAGGCAAGCCATGACAACTGAAACCTGAATCATACATCCTTCACTCGAGTTCTGGTTGCCAGAACCTCGTTGTAAGATTTTGAGCAAGTCGGGACACATGAATATTTCATATTTCACACTTGCATTTGGTCTGGCTGAGAAATTTTATTTAGTTACTAATTTTCCCAATGATATTACAAGTAGGTGAAAATGCCTGCTGGACTATCAGATAACTTGCCAGATGAGAGGCAACTATTCCCTACAGCAGAAAACTGAGTACCTGCAGCCCCTACTGCCACAGTGCTCTACCATAAAAGCAGATGAATAAACAGTTCATAAGTAAACAACTTTAAATATACTAATTTTTTTAAGTGATTTCACTGTAATCATTGGTGTACTAGAAATGTCAATGCAGCCATAAATTCATAATAATAAGTCATCAAAACCAGCCTAATTTAAATGCAGTTATTAAATGTTGGGAAAATTAATTAACCTTAAATGCTAAATATTAAAACCTAAATCTCTAATCGAGAAACAGAAACTTATGTTTCAGTCTGTAAGCTTTGCAACAAGAGAGACAGAAATCAAGTTTTGTGAAGGTTTCAATTCTAAGAGCATGGCTCTATCTCACTTCCTTGAATCTATTTTGAAAAAATAAAAAAATAAAGGAATGGCTGTAACATCCAGTGTCCTACAGTTTAAATTAAATTAAATTAATTTAGTCTCCTAAATTAAGACTAAATTCAGTAAGTTGTGAAGGAGAATTATCTGGGCTGTAGTCCACCTGATTTTTAAACGGGCCATTCATCAGTATAAAACTCTACAATTTGCAAGTTAAATGCTAGTTTAAACAAGTTTCTTTCACAGACAATTTCTATTTATTGTTATGGTCAATTCTATCAAGAAATGTTATTGCTAAGAAGCAGACATTCATCAGAAACATGCTGCATTCTACAGCAAACAAGAACTTGATGTGATCAAAAACTCTTTGTGGTCAAAAAAAGCCACTGAACACTTTATGAAAGAGCAGATTTCCAGATTTAGAAAAGTCTCACTTCAAAGTTATCCGAATCTTAAATCACCTTTTTCAGGTTTTATCTTTATCCCACCTTGGATATTTTTACTTTTGTTTTCAGTTTTAGCTAGGAATTCACAGCGTGAGGACAGGTTGTTGCGCAGGCTGATATGACAGCTTCATGTTTAAATAACCTAGAAAGCATAGTGATCTTAAGTAATACTGGTTATAAAAAACACTGTTCATTCTCTTAACTTGGTAAGAGAACAGAGTCAGAGAACCCACAATATATAAATTTACTGAGGCAGAGATGTATTTAGAACTGTTAGACAGAGATTTGGTCCCTTAAGAAGGGAAAAAAAAATACATAAATAAAAAGCAACTTTCAGACTCATTGTTATCCTTTTCCTGGCACCAGAGTGTTTTAAGTAAATTTGCTTAGGCAATCATTTACTAAGTAGCTGGATAACACTTAATTAGACCATATTATCACCTGTTCTTTAGGTTATGCATATCAGTGAATTAAGAAGTCCAGCCTCAAACTGGTACAAGACAGCAGTCCTTTCCAATGCCCTTTTCACGCTCTTGTGAGAGGCCAAGATACTGCTGCAAGTCCATTGCTTCCCTTCAATGTTCTCTTTGGTCGGAGCTCTTTAACCTGAGGTAAGCCGCATCTCATAAGATCTGACCAGAAATATTTTCCTAATCTCCATCTATCCAGAAGTTGACTCATACTATGAATGATGATTTGAGTTAGACTTCTCCAGCACCAGGGAAGAGGGTCCAACCAAATTTGGCAAGAACCTAATAAGCATTAAAGTTGAATTAGCCTATTTATTTTCACTTACAGCTCCACATGAGACCAGAACACACAATTAAGAAAGATACACAAAAATCTTCTACCAAATGATTCATCATCACTCTCTAATGAGAATTTCAAAGGTAACATTTCAAAAGTTAAGCACATTTACCAGAAAATAATGATGATTCCTCCAAATCTTTATACAAATAATACTGAAAATATATCTAATATTATAAGGAGGAAAGAAATACATCTTGCTGTTATTGACCAAAAGCTATTTAGTTGTTTTTGATAAAACAACATGTTTATAATACCAAAACAACAAAGCAAACTGGTTTAGCAAAGAACAGTCAGAAAATACATTGCACAGAAAGGGGAAGGATTTGTACTCTGGAGAAATGCTCACCGAATGGAGACAGAGAAGAGAAATAATGAAGAGAATGATGCTGGAGAGGAAAATAGGATGGGGAGAAAACAGAAGAAGAAGAAAAAACATTGTTTAAAGGATTTATGTTCACAGATAATACCACTCATATTTCTGGATATATCTTAGTACAGTTTTCAAATTTAGGCTGTTTTACATAGGCTGGAAATACAGCATTGAAGGCCTCCTCAGCACATTTTCTTTCAATCCCCCTCACTTTGCGTCCCTAAGTATGCTCTGAATAAAACTGAAATGAATTCTTTGATGTGCAGGAGAGAAAATGCCAAAAGGTCAAGAGGCAGCTTCCTTGTAACTACTTCAAAGAACATTATGTTTCTGTGTTTTCTTTTACAACATAATATTCATTTAATACTAAGTTTCTCTTACAGAAATGGGCCATTCAGCATAGTGACTGCAAAGCATCTACTAAGTAATGGAAAACCCTGCTATTCTGAGTTACTGTGTATTTACAAAACAATGTGAAGCTATGACCATTTACATTCAAGATTCTGGACTAAAAATTCTGTAAGTAATATGAAAAAAAGGGCTGACAGTATTTGACAAAAATCCAGGGTATGTTTCAAATCCTCACACCCCATTCAGCAGATAAATTCAACTATGTTCCATTATAAGCTTGAAAATCTGATACACTGGTGTTCTCTATAAAGCCAGAATAAATAAATCCTTTACTGTGGATCTTTCCTGCCCTTCCTTCGGCCCCAAATAATTGCTTTCTTTAATGCTCTCTTCACCAAAAATAAATAGGGACTCAGCTTAAGCTGAAATAGAAGCTGAACATGGCTTGAATCTCTTTTTTTCCCACCCAGCTCATCCAGAGTTCCTGTGGTAGAGCCCATTAGCAGTGCATGAAAGCAGATAGCTCAAAGCCTACATAGTTATTCCTGGATTTAAATGCAGATTGGAAATGAATGTCCTGTGGATAAATGTCCATGAAAAACACAGAGGAGAATAAGTGCTTGGGAGATTAAGAGATTTACTGTAACCTCTGTGAAAGATGAACATTTAAAGGGCAGGAATTCTTCATTTTTCAATCAGCAAATTTAAAGGGGCAGAGATTTATACATTATCTCAGCAACTAATTAAAACCCTCTGTATGTGTGTGAACATGTGCATGCATATACATATTTTTATAAATCAGCAGATGCATATTACTAACAGATTATGGGACTATTCTGGTCAGCAACATTAATATAAATGTTAGATTCTTAATTTGTTTAAATGGCACTTTGGCAAGTTCATAAAATCATTTCTTTTGGTAAAGACCTTTAAGATCGAGTCCAACAATTCTCTGTAATACTCAAGATCTCTGGCCGAACTGAAGGGAAATAATTCCTTCTTATTACTAGAAAAATACATCCTCAGAAAAAAAAAACTTCAGATACAACCTGGTTTTACAATTCCCCCCTTTTTATGCTTGCTTTATCATTTTTACTACCTATTACTCATGGGAAACCTAAAAATAGATATGCTGAGGAACTGCTAGGACAAACCTGCCAGATGTTATTGCCATTTTCTTGCCCTATTCTTCCTTTTAAAGCAAAAAAATCAGAAGAACACAGAAGTTCAAGTGTCCAAACAACAAAAATTTGCTTCACACCAAAGGTTAAATGTAATGGTCACATGCCTGAAGATCCTGCTCTCCAAATAAGATGAGGCCATGCACGGACAACAGTATATACTGAATCCCTAAATTGTGTGATTAATCCTGGTCATGCTTTGCTGTTTCTGAAATTATGGACATTCAGGAACTGAATACACAAACTAACAAACCTCTCAAGTGGAAACGTGACTGCTGAATATTGCTCACTCTCCTATTTTGCTTTAGTGTTATGCATCAGAAAGGGTATCCAGATCTAGGAGACTCCCAACATTCTCTGTGACCAGAGTCACCAGCTTGCCTACCCTTCATCTGTCCCTGTCCTACATTGCTCCCTTTCAAACTGTAGCCAAGGGCAATATTCTCATAAATATCTTTGATACAGCAAATCCCTAAGGATTCTAGCAGTGGGATTCATGTAAAAAATAAACACAATCACATTCTTACGCATCTGATCTCACCTCCCAAAGGCGTTTAAAAAATCACAGATCAAGCCCCCAAGCATTTATGTAGAAAAAAAAACCCTTCCAGAATTTGCCAGCAGCAGCTTCTTAAATACATACCAGGGCTTTTTTTACTTGCCAAAAGCCAAGGATGTTAGAATCTACTATACATCTGGGAATATTAGATCTTGTATGTTAACAGTGCTGAACAATAAAAACCTGTTGCTTTGATCCTCACAAAGAAGGAAAGGTAAAAAAAAAAAAAAGTTGCAAACTTCTGAGTAATTCTATAAACATCATGAAAATACAGCTGCCAACACTTTCAGTATTCATACGAGGACTTTGTAATGAAGCTGAAAGGGAGCTTCTGAGGGAATTACTTCTTTGCAATGTAATTTGATAGAAAGTTATGTCTGAATGCCAAGGTTCCCCACCAAAGAAAAGCAAAGAGAAAAAATGGCTGCATATTACAAGGTGAATTTAGACCATAAAACCCCAAAACAATAAACCTTAATTTTAATTGTTGATGCTACCAGTATTTTGTGCTATTCGTAGTATTATTCTAGAGTCTTCGCATTCCTTCTGCCTTACATAGTGATAAGGGTAACAGAATCCCTATCCTAAGGACTGCCAACACAGCAAATATAATATTACTATATGGTATTAAAAAATTCCACACACATCATGATCTAATTAAACTAGTGATAGAAGAACAACTGATGATACTGCAACAGAACAAATATACTATGGGTCTTTAAGAGATTTTTTTCTTCTAGTAAAGTACAAAGAGTTAGGTATGTTTTCTATTTCTATGAGAAAAATTCCAAGGCTCAACCAAGGCTTTCTGTGCCAGGAGACCTGGATTCCTCAGAGGAAATGTGTGATTCATGGCTCACTACCTAACTGTTAAAAAAATATATTAAATAAATTAGGATAACTCTTTCTTGTGCTGAGTCAAGTGGGAAGGTGGTTTTTGCATTGTATCATCTTGCTAATATTTATATGGGGTAAAAAATACAACACACAAGTGTCATTTCTTGAAACATAGTTCCAGGTTTTTTTTCTTTTTTAACTTTTGTAGCATGGAAGCATTATTTTTAAAGTCTGGATTAAAAACAAAGCAGAAAAATAAAGTATCATTCAATTCAAAAAGTTGAGAAATGCCACAGTTGAAATTTGAAGTCTTTAACCTGCCCAAAATCAAGCAGTCCTCAGATAAGCATTTCACTGAAGCTTTCCTCAGATAAGCACTATAAATTCTTTTCCTAGAGTTCCTCGAAGAAGAAGGAGGAAGAAATGAGAGTTGCAGATCTGGGGGGAGTATTGTTTGTGCATATGTCTTTCGCTTTGTCAGCTTGCAATGAAAGAACATTCCGAGTTCTGCTGGGTAATTTACACCAACCTGCCGGCGTCTGGCAGCAGGAGCCCACCATCTGAGTAGGAAATGTATGCACCAGGCACTCAAATTAATGTGACATATGAATTCTATGGAAATTTATGCTAATTTCCTTAATGGCTTCAAGATGGTCAGGAAACAAAATATATTCTATGTTTTGCCATGTTTTCAATTACTTCAACATTCAAGACAAACAGTTCCCTCCCCTATTCTGCAGTCATCCCCACAGTTGTTCATACACTCATTGAAATAATTTCCTGTATATGTTTTTACCTCTGCAAGTTAATCCCATCCTACAAAAATGAATTTTCGTGACTGATTTTCCCACCAGATCAGGAAAAAGCAGTGACCAAGCCCCATCCAGATCCTACTATCCCCTCATTAGCCAGTCTCCTCATGTCGCAGCACTGATTCCCTTTCATTCTGCATAAATACAGGTTTGTTCAGGGGTTCGTGCCACTGTTCACAGGGTGTTGTGCAGGGCATTTTACTACCAAAGAGAGAACTTCTCCACAGGAGCCAAGGCCTTCTAAAGTTTTCCATGAGATTAAACAGTATGAGCCTAACCTCACATATTGTTACAGCAAAATGGTCTAGTAGGAAGCTGCTGTTGGCCGGATTACTGCCCTCGGTACGGGTAATATGATGTCTTTTCCATAGGGCTTCTTTGGGTCACAGTGGGTGTTTTTCAACCTTACACAATATCAAGACAAAAGGAGCCTTAGGCTCATTTTGTACACAAAATAAACAAGCTGAGCACTTTTCAAAATCCTGCTGTGCTCTGTATATATACTTCTGTCTGCACTGGTTTCAAGAATGTTGTGAAATGCTTTATTATCAAAGGAATATAAAGGATGAAGCAGATATCATTTATTTTCATCTCCTCCTTGTCTCTCTGAAGAAACTGTTGTATTAACTCACTAGCTCTGCCATTTCGTGTTTGCACAAGCTGCTTCAGCCAGCACATTTGAACATAACATCTATAGCAGGTGAACCACGGAGCATGGAGAGTTCTGTCAGAACACATTAACCAGAAATCCTTTGGATATCCACAAACAGTAAGTCAGGGTGACAAGTCTCTTTCTCAGTAACTTTGGGGATCAGATAAGGTTGAATACTCAAGCTCTCCCTGATGATGCTCCATAAAATATCTGTTAGTTAGCAAAAGAAGAAAGTAATATTATGAAGATAATTTTCCACAGAAATTAGACAAGAGCGGCTACAGAAAGGAGTACAAGTCTTTACCACAACATAGCAGGGATATCCTAATAGCACTGCATAGTAACTATACCTCTCCATATTCCCAGGGGGAAAAAAAGTCTTGCATATAAATATGATGTTTCATTAACCTTATCAACTACTAACATAATTCTAGAGATCTGTCAGAAGTAATAATGCTTATTCTTGCTAAGTATTTATTTATATTAGTTGTATCATAATATGAATATTAACGTGTGAGGAGCTTTCATGAGTTTATTGAATAGAAGAATATAAATATTTAAGAATGGAAAAAACCTTACATCACACAGTGAAAGAGCAGGTTTTTCTGGACTATAAAATTTGCATATGAATAAAATTAATAAAAACTAAGTTCAAAGAAACCTAATCCATCTTTCTGGAGCCATTTGAAAAACTCTGTTCCTGCTGAGGTTAACTTGAAATCATCATGAATATGATTTCTGATTTAACAAAATAAACACATACTATTTGGAAAATTCTTTTAAATAATAACTAACTGCAACACTTCAGAAAAAAACCTAAAAAGCAATCAACAATCCAAAAAAACCCAAACAACCAAACAAAAAAACCACCAGTGACTACACTTTTCTAAGATCAAAAACTAACTGCTGACTACCACACAGGACTCTGGGCTAATCAGCAGATGGTGCACAAATGCACTTCCTGTAAAGCACAGCACTGGAATTTTCTGCCAAACTAGCCAAGAACTAACAAATTCCTATGCAGACTAAGAATAAAGTGGACTTTGTGTGTGTAAATATGTGTGTGTATGAACATATAATCACTGTACTCAGAAGCACACATATTCAAAATTAGCCTGACCCTCTAGTACTCTCATTAATGTGGTCAGTGGATTCTGTAGTATGGGCTGTACGCAGTATCAAAGGAAAAGCAAAAAAAGCAGATTATTTCCCTTACAACAAATTTTGCAGGCATGTAACAGATTAAACTACCCAGCAGTACAAAATTTAGCCTGTACCAAAAGAAAAAGAAATTTATAACATACATACAGCCCCACAGAGATAAAATTAAGAGCCAATCTGTTGAAATAAACTCTTCTGGCTTGCAAAAAAATTAAAGCATTGGTAAAACTAAAATGTTTCTTGAAGAATATTGAAACTTCTGTGTTAGCTATAAGGTAATTTAGTTGTTCTTTCTTTAGCTGTAACATTATTTGTTTCCACAATCTTTTAGGGTGCTCCTAAGACCAGAGAAGCTTGCCACTGCTCTTGAGAGAATTTCACAAAAAGTCTTTAAATGTCAACACTGCAATTCTGAATAATATATATTTCCTGAAGCTTGACAGTTTCAGGATCTTTTCTTCGACTTTCTCAAGCATATTTTATCTCTTTGTGACAAGGGTCACAGGAATCAAAAGAGTCAGTGATAAAATCAAATACAATACAGTGAATTACTGTGGCAGTGGTTTTTTCTAAAATATTTTAAGATTTTAAAACATTAGGAATACTCTTTTACTGCTGTGTGGTATTTTTGAAACTGTATTGCACTGATGATTCTAAATAGAAAACTATGTTTCCCTAGACATACAAAAATTAGTTTTCAATTAATAATAATTTAATTTCACGATGGGATATGATCTGTCAGAAAATAAAGCACCACACAAAAATAAAAAACCCACAAACAAATTCAATATCAATTACTGGATTTTTTTTTTTTAAGGAGCTGTTTGATCAGTCCAATGTTTACATGACAGTCTACTGTTGAAATCTTCAGTGGTTCAGATTAAAAGCTAATTTATTTTAAGAAAAGGAAATTTTGAATGTTATAAATATTGGCCTGCTATGAAGATCACATCTGTCTTAAAACATAATAGTACAATATGGTATCTGATGTTCTTTACTGCGTCCTGCAGCATCTATTCTTTCCTCTGTCACCACTAATGACAGAGATAAAGGTCTAAAAACAAGGTCCACATATGGTAGTAGCTTTGTTCCTAGATTTCTTCTTTTAGAAGACAAGAATTTTATTTTTATAATCTTGACTAGACAGACTGTAACATCGATGAACAGCAGTTATGTGTATATGCTACAGGCAATTTGATGAGAAGATAAAGGCAGCAAAAAGGCTTCAACAGTTCATTTTACATCTCAGAGCCTTTCAAAGAATACAGATTTTACTGTATTTATTTTGCTTCTGCCAAATACCATCAGCACCCTGACATTCAGAGTGGAATTTTCTTGGTTACTTTTCCTTTTTAAACACATAGCTATGAAGAAAAATCTAAGCCTCTGGCTATACATATCTTGATCCTGCTTGATGTAAACCAAGCAAGTAGGCCTCTGAACCCTTAAAACTGAAGTTTTTCCAGTATTTTCTACAGACTCTTAGAAAAATTCAGGTGGAAAGGTGTCTCTGGAATGCACATAACCTCTTACCCAAAGCAGAAATAATTTCAAGGTTAGATCAAGTTGAGTTCTTAGAATCTCCAGAGAAAAATATCCACATCCCCTCTGGTCAACTTATTCCCATGCTTACCCACTTTTACACTGAAGTTCTGAATGCTTTTATCCATATACCTAACTAGAACTTTCCTTGCTGCAATTTGTCATGCTCCCCTCTTGCCCTTTCATATACATCCATCTTCTATCTCAAAGCCCCTCAAGGAGGTTGAAGACTGCAAAAGGATCCCCCCCAATCCCTTCTTTTCTTCACAGTAAATAAAACCAGCTTCGTCAGCCTCTCTTTGTGAGTCACATTCTCAGGAAACCTGACCAACCTGGTGATGCTCTTCCACACTCACTCACAGTGATGCCTCTCTTGTACTGGGGGCCCAAAACTGGGCACAGTATTGTCCCAGTGTGTAGTTCATGAATCCCATTCAATTTTTTGTGAACAAGGGGACCTAGGTCTGCTTTTGGGAAAGCTGCTCTATCAAACACGGGGAAAATGGACCTAAGCAGAGTCAGAACTATGGTGATGTAACCATCGGTTTTCTTCTCTTTGATGACCAAATTAAAAAACTCCAACACAATAATAATAATTTAGAAATAAGTGCAGACCAAAGCAGTACCCTAGGAAAAACTAGGACATTATCAGAATAGATTAGATCATGGACCAAGAAAAAAACAAAATTCTATTGGGTTTGCGAAGTGGAGAAAACATCCATTTATAATGCAACGTGTCAAGATTCAAACCTCCACTGAGTTTGAGAACAGGAATCAAAGTGGAAGGAGGAAATTCTTACTCACTTTTTAACAATATTGCTACTTCTTTTGGGATGGAATGAGAATTAATCAAAGGCAGGAATGGAGTTATCCTGGCCAAAAAGGGACAGATGAATTGTTAAGTGTTCCCAAATGGGACAGGTTCAACAGAAGAAAACTCCTTTTCTGAATTATCTTTAACAACATTACTGAGCATCTGCAGTCAAAATACCAAAGTGAATAATTTTTACATTTCCAGTTTTCCTTTCACTGTATTTCACTATGAATGAAATTGCTTAAAGATCACAAAATTATTCTTCACTAACCTTCTTTTTTCTTCTACAGCATTTTAGAATTCAGCACAGAGAGAGACTCTGCCTGGGTTTTGGTTCTAATCTAATAGTCATCATGCTGCTAAAACCTATAAAAAAAAAGAAATATTCAATATTGCTTTTATAATCAAAAAGCTGTTATATTCTTTATGATAAATTATACATCATCCCCACCAGGGAGGGCTTGCATTGAAAAACATATTATCCTGACAAAGTTTCTAGAGAAGTATTTTAAAAATCTGAATTTTTATTACAGAACAAAGTATTACTAATCAGTAATATTAACAAAGTATTCCCAAACAGTAAGTGAGCTGTTTTGCTTACAATTAGTGTATCTTTCCAGCTCTTTAATTTCATATTTTTGGAAAAACTGGGGGGAAATCTTGATTATGTCTATATACCTAGAATGTTGCCTGCATGGGGACTCCAGCCAGGCTAACCTATAAGCACTAATGTGAAACGCAGAGGAAAGACATCATACAAATTAACTCACTCCCACGGCAGCAGAACTGTAGAATAGAACTGGTGCTTCCTCAATGATTTGTACTGAACCACCATAGCTATCATTAACTGATTTCCACAACAGAGCGAGGAACTTGCCTCCTTCTCTTGAAATCAACAGGTTTTGGAATTGATTTCACTGGCACTGGTCTTAAATCCCTTATCTGGAGATACATTTCCCCTACCAAGAAATGTGTCAGAGGATAAGAAGTTTACAGTGACATGGTTATCAGGAAGACTGTGTATTTTGAATCAGAGGGGGAAAAAAAGCCATGAATAATTAAAACTCTGCAGTATTGAAATTTGTCTCATATTTGATATTTGCTATTTCTTTTCTTCTACTCAGATATAGCTCAAAATTCTGCATGAATTCTGTGATATCCTAAAAATTAAAAAATTAATGCTACATGAGACATAAAAAAGCTATCATTTTACAGCTTCATTGAAGACTACAGACGTATATTTGAAGTAAGAAAACAACTGAATATGGGAAAAGCTAGCTGTTAGGAAATTAATACTGGGAAATGTTGATAAACTTAGTGCGTTGTCATGACGCATAGAAGATCTGTTGCTAACCAGATGCCAGTGCAGGGGAAAAAAAAACCCCATCATATTAAAAGAAGACAAGTTACTGAGAAGGTCTGGATGGAAGCCATGGTCATCATAATCTATATTGGACCTAGTGATATAAGCAGAACTAAATGGAGAGCCTGCAAAACAGGTTTCAACAGTTTGTCATCTGTATGTGCGAGATCAAATGCCAGTGTTCTCAGAAATGAGGATGGTGCCACACTCAGGGAGAAGCAAAGAATGGCAGACCAACACCTCACACAGTTCAGAAACAACACAGATGGACGTACATTGCTCTCAGAGTAACTGAACTTAATCCAGCTAATTTAGCATTGATTATCAATATTCGTGCTACAGTCAAAACATGAAGATATCACTTGCCTAAAGTAGTAGTAACTTTAAAGTGGAGAGAAAAACTAGTTCAGATAAATATGTTATATGACAGGTCTTAGCCTCAAAAAAAAAAAGAAGAAAGGAAAAAAATTAAAACAAAAAAGAGATTAGAAAAAGGCTATGTTGATGCTAAGCAGAAGTTGAAAGAGAAAGATGGCAGCTGTCCCATTTTTTTTCAAGTGTATTTTAAACACAGATTTGAGGACATAAAAGGCAGTTATTTTTCAATATGGAAGAAAGAGTTGCACACCGAGGAGCAACATAAAGGCCTGGAAACACAAGGTTATAAATGTCTAAAAAGGACAAGTACATTGTGACAGAACAATATTTGGAACATGCAGAGTAAGATATGTGAGTATGGAAGATTAAACGTAGCAAGCAGGCAGATGGTGGATGAAGATTTTCACCCTCCAATCTGCACATAAAATCAACCTTTGTGAGCTGTTGAGGACACCTCAAAGTACTCCATCTCCAACTGTGTTCACATAGCTCTCAGAAACCCTATCCAGGTTTGCTAAAAGGAAGGAAAGAAGGGCCCACTTCTAAACTTGTTTCAGCTGCCACTGTTGAATTTCTCTTGGACAAACATCCACATCCTCTGGATGAAGGCAATTTACTAAGCACCTTGATTCAAGATGGTACCAAAAGGAGGGCACTCTATACAGCTGGGGGTATTAAAACAGAATCTGTGCAGGCTTATATTCAGGCAGAAAACTGAATTCTTTGCAGCTTTTTGAATCTGCAGTTAGAGGCTTGTTTGGACCCTGGGCGGATGTTCTTTATGGTTGAGATTCTCCACACACCTTAAACAGTGTGATTCATAATAAGCTGCTACAGCACATTTTATTCAGTTGTCACTTACGATGGTCAAAAAGGAAGGAATTTGCTAGTTGAGACCAGAACTATACTTCAGCAAAAGACATAAGCACATCCTTAAGTGCACTTGATGAAAAATAAGGAACTTCAAAAATACTTTAAGTATATTTAGACATAAATTTCTACTTACCCCCCAACTTCTGAAGAATTATCCGTATTTAAAAGTCCACAGTTCCGTAGGCTCTTATACTTTTTTAAAATCCTCTCATGCTATTCAGTTGACCAATTGCCAGATCCACCACATGAAAAACTGTTTAACTTCTATGGATTTCTCCCCCAAACCCAAAAGAAAGTTTTGGGAATTGCTTAAACATATTTTATCTATGTGACTGCATGCCATTACTGAAGCTATCCCAGGTGCACCCAATGAACTTTCCCCACAGCCTTTGCACAACTTGTTACAATGCCATGCTTTACCTGTGACTGATCTGTACTAAAACTTAGCAACATCCATTTGCATTTATTTGTAATAGCAGACAGCTAACTACAGCAAGTCCCCATGGATATTTGCACACAAGTAAAGAGTTTGTCCACATTCACCATCCATCCATCTTTTTTGTGTACTCACAAAGCCAAGTAGATCCTATGATGCTTATTAGAGGAAATATCAACATCATGCATGTGGCTAGTGTGAGCTGGCTCTTAAGATTCTTTCACCCACCTTGTGATAAAACTTTTTGGTGAACTATGATGTCCTATATGGTGATATTACCTTTCTGAATAAAATAAAAAAGATTCTGCAAATGCAAGTGATGCTTTAAAAGCATCCCTTTCTTGCAAAAGTGCTTTTGAAAGCAGAAATTGTTGATAGTTCACTAACTGAAAGAGGAACATGATGAAAATTGACAAGTGCTTTGAAATAAGGAGGAAGATTTACATCTGGAAGCAATGGAAGTGACAACACACTGCCCTTAGCCAGTCCTACTTGTTCAGACATCTCCAGCTTTGACATTTGGGAGGTATTAAAAATACCCAGAAGGAACCTGCTGTGATGCTTTACAAGATACTGGCATCTATGATCCACAAACTAGAAGCTTAAAACCAGAGGAAAATACATATTGGATTTACTGTTAACTGGATATGAACCTCTGCATCAGAATATGACATCAAAAAAAAAAGTTTGCTAGAGATGTGACTTCCAGGGACATCTCAAGCTGATCTGACGATTCTTACTTGCCAGGATATTAATGGAAAATCACCTGTTCTGACGGAAAATATACTTTGCCTAAGACTTCCTCTTTTCTCCAATGTCCCATCCAATCCTATTCCTCTGAAAGGAGGGCTAACACAATGAAAACAGCAGATGACACCACGTCCCTGAAAGCCCTAACGTGGTGGTTTACCACCTAAAAGTAAGAATGTGTCTACGCCAAAGCCATCAGATTTCATGATCACAACAACATGACAGAAGAGGCGTAAAATGCAATGGCAGCACAGAGACAGAAAATAAACAACAGCACAAAAGTGCAAGGAAGGAAACTCTGCAAGCAGTTTGGGTAAATCACCTGGATTTCCTACCTGCAGATTAGTAAAAGTCAGGATTTAGGTGCAAAAGAAAAGTTGTAAAACATTAAACATGTTCTCTGACCAGTGTGCAAAAAATTTATTGCATATAGATTTAAGGCAATTGCCGTCTCAAGAGCTGTTGTAGGACACTACATTCAACTACTGAATGAGGTTGAAAAAAGAATAAAATATGGGAAATAAACATTCCTTTTTAGTGCATATTTCATAATACTCATAACATAAGCATAAAAATCAAATTGTTATTCATTCTAAAGTAATATTAAGTGTTGAATTAAAGGATTTGCTTTTTGAAATTAGTGAGGGGGAAAATAAGATACTCAATTCTGATACTTTTTGCTGCTTTTTTCCATGTACTCAATGTAGTTATCGATGCTACAATAAATTTCACTTCAATGAAATTTCAGTGAAAAAAAGTTGTAGTCAGGTTTAGTTTAAAAGATGGTAAATAAAACACACTGAATTGGATAGTCTTTGGTCTGGGTTATGAATTTAGAGAGCTAGATAAATAATCTACCACCAAATGCCTCACTGCCTCCTAAGTTTCAAAAGAATAATGGTTCAGAAATCAGTTTTTAAAGTGCAAGGAATTCTATTAATTTTGTGACATTGCTCACCTCCTTCATTATTTTCCCACTTCTTCTCTAATGTCTTGTAGGAAGTATTGCAGAGGAAAGCAGTTTTAGGTTTTGTCCTAACCATGCCTCATTCACTGACGATGATTCAGCAATTTACACAAAAGAAAGCACAGAAGAAATTCTGGTTTACATAAAATTTTAGAAACATCAGCTTTCTCACTGGTGCTGCTATACATTTGCATCCACAATTGTTTTTCCATTCTGTCAGTAAGAATGTGAGTTTTGCTCCTGCTGGTCAGAATAAACAATTTCCCACAAGAGGTCACAGTGTCCAGGAGGGTTTTATGAGAAGTTGTGCAATGTCCGCAGAGCAGATAGGAACTGCATCTTGCCCTATTTTAATCCCAAAACATACTCAAAAACTCCGCTGACTTTCTTGTCACCTTTCCACTGCAAGCATGAGAGCAGAAAGGCGAAAAAATCACCAGGATGAAGATTTTATAGGCTGTAATGAACAAAATGTGAGAAGTCTTTTATTTAAGAGACATAAAAGGCAATTGTTAGGAGGAGGGTACACAGAAAATTGTGCTGCTCCCAAGCACACACAGTTCAGTAACAGAAGTGTTGATGTCTCACTATGTCCTGTAAAGTCATCACAAACCACTGTACCAAGTAATAACACAAGAAACATTGGGTTCACACCCCTTTGTGGCTGCAGTGTGCTGTTCTGAGGTTGCTCTGCCCCAGGACGGAACCACATGGGTATCATACAGAAAAGCTGCCAAGCTGACAGATAAGCAACTAACAAAACTTTCCAGAGTATATCAGGTTATTCAAATACAGTCCAGATACCAACAGAGCAGCAAAGAAACACTGCTTTTAACGCCAAAATGCACATTATTTACTGATTATATATTTGCAGATGTTAACAGGTTTTGTGCATAAGCAACTTACCTTATGAAATTAGGCAGAGATATTCAAATATAGTCAACGTTCTGTTATTCACGTCCAACAGACAAAAGCTACTTCACACAGCTGGAAGATGACGACTGTAGTGTGAGAACTTTAACTACACAGTCAAATGCTAATACAGCTGAACCCTACCTTTGTTCAGCAGTCCATCACAAATTATTTTGGAACAAGACATGAGCTTTTGTTTCATATGAATCAATCCTCCCTTTCTCTTATCCCTTTATAATACAGAACACACATCCTGCTATCCTGCTTTGTGGGAATAACTTGGAGATGAAATAAAATGAGAAATCACAACTCCAGTATTTTTCCCAACCTTTCCACATTTGTTAGCTCCAAATAAGCACCCAGCATTGCAAAGGCATATACAACTGAGAGTAGAGTTTGTGAAGCACCGTATTTAGAAATTAAGTTTCCTTGTGCATAGTACAGATACTTCACTCATATGCCACGAGACATAATGAGTAACTATGATGACAAAAGCTTAGAAGATAATGCACAAAGCAGAACATTTACATACTTTTAATTTACAGCAGAACTTAGTCTCTAGAATTATTATGTCACTAGCCTGGACATCAAGCATAACAGCTGTCTTCTGTGACAATTAGACTTCCACACAAGAAATATCATTCTCTTAAAAAAAGTATCCTTCCAAAATACATTGAGAAAACAATGCTGTGCATGTTTAACAGTTACATCAATAACCTTCAAAAAGCACCATCTGCATGTACATGATAAACTGCAATGGTCAAGTCATAATTTGTTTAGTCGTGGTCATATGTCACTTGAGCTTGCTGGAGTGTCATCAACAAAACAATCATTTGTCCAGAAAACGCTGGCCATATTTCAGATGTACAAGTTATGACAAAACCTTAAAACCTTTTATTGTAAAAGAACTCTCATGTTCTGATTTCTACTCAACTTAGAAAAGGCATCTCAAACAGCATCTCTATTCAAAATGTGGGGAAGATAGTTACTCAGATATTCAGTTCTAATTCAGTTCTAATTTCTAGGAAGAAATATTTAATACCAGTCTAATTTTTAACATTCACTTGAAGAGAACTGAACTTGGTGACATGTGAAAAATCCCTTCTTTATACTCTACCCTGCATTATTCTCTCAGTGGAGTGCTACTTTTGACGATACTCAAAGATTTGCCAGATTTGAAAATCCTTAAGTTTCACATAACCCTCAAAATAACTGCACTTTGAAACAAAGAGCTAGATAGTCAATCAGCTATTTTCTGACTACAAGTGGATGCAGCTACACATAACATAGGATACTTTTAAGCAGTAAGTAAGAAATACACTGCTATAGCACTCGTTTGAGCCTCTCCAGAATATAAATGTTGAACCATGATTGAAGCTCTTTGATACTAATTTCAGCATTGCTTAATTAGTAATTCTTTCATTACCATGGATTAAAGTGGAAAAATGAACTGCAGAAAAAATCTTTCCATCATTAGTAAAATTGTTGTGCTAATAATAACAATAACAATTTCTACTTAACAACAATAGCAGCAAATTAGATTGTGTTTATCTGGTTTTATAAAGAATGCATTTGTGGATAACCATATTGCACCTTTAATCAGTTAGGAAATCAATCTTTCTTTATGCATTTCCACAGCTCCTACTAATGGTAGTAGCATCTTTTTCTAAGCCTGAGCTCTGAACATTGCCAAATGCTGCAGTCCTGCCTGCCACTTAAAGACAAAATTAATTGCATTTTGAATGTTATGGGGGTGTTATTTGTTTTATTGTTGCATTTTACAGAAATGATCAGCACCTCATACACAGAAAAGTACTCACTTCCAACATGCTGCGGCAAAATATCAATGTTATTCCCCACTCTTAAAGCAGGAACAAAACAGAGACTATTAAAATAATAACATGAAGTTCTGTCTAAGGATTGTTGTTTTGCATATCCTTCTGCAGGTGGGGCAGGAAGCTACTCAAGCCACAAAATAGTAAGCAACATGTATGATCTGGAGAAAAAAAGTCTGAAAGTCCTAAGTACATCAAATTAACATAATTATTTCTCTGACATGGTGCAGAGAGGCAGAAAATGGAGTACAACTCTATACATGGTACAGCAAAGTTTAGTACTACCTGTTATGAAATTGAGAAAACTGTAACATGGTAATTTGTTTATTCTGGTCAGGGGTCATCATTTTCCTCTATTATCTAATCTGCCTTAGTACAAAAAACCACAAATGTGTTTTTCTTTGAGGATCACAATTCACTCTGATGATAGAAGAGTATGTCACCTACTAGAAAATGCTTTGCCCAAAGCTGTCAATGAAATCAATCAAAGTCAAAATAAGTTTTGTTCAATCTCCATTTGACTTCAGCCATGATCTTTAAACAAATTTATGCTAGCTGTGGGTTGAACCCAAATTAAGCAAGCTAAAGTGAAGTGAGTTGGGGAATGTTATTTCTGTGTAATGTACTTGTTTCAGTTTCTTTCACAACCACCTTACATTCTTTAAAAGTAAACATGCCCCTAACAAGGGTAACCTTTCTAGCCGAC
Source organism: Platysteira castanea (assembly GCA_013397175.1). NCBI lineage: Eukaryota > Metazoa > Chordata > Aves > Passeriformes > Platysteira > Platysteira castanea. The sequence goes on along the minus strand of VYXC01011974.1, from coordinate 1,749,929 downwards.
TGTGAAATGTGGAATATCACTGATTATGCTGAAAACCATCAAAATGCAAATGAAATGAGAAAGAATCTGAATCAACATCATTATGTAAACAAAATATAAAATGAAAATTCTTTTAACAACACAGATGGTATATGTTTAGCTATTTTCCAGATGCTCCTGCTAGGGATGACCTCTAGCATTCTGAAGGCACCAAAAGCCTTTGCTTTAACTTCAAAGCATTTGCTGTCTGAATAAAACAAAGTTTAGATTCATATATATCAATATAATGCACAGTGCTGCAATTCTCAGCTCAAAACATAGCAAAGGTCTATATATTATAACACTTACCATTATCACTCTTGAGATTTCCATTGCTGAGCTGTTTTAACCTCTTCTGATGGGATTTGCCGTTGTAGTGGATTTGCGCCTGAGCAGCAGAGTTTAGCTGAATGTTACAAACATTACACAAAGTGAAATTGGTGTGTTTCTTTTCTCTCTCTTTTTTTTCTTCTGTGCCATCAGGTGCTAACTCTTTCTCACCTTCCCGGTCTGGGAGAGATGTGAAATCTGAATTGTATGACTGGTTATCAACTGGTAAATCGGGGCTCCAGGGCTTCTTCATATTTTCTGAGAAGAAAAAAAACATATGAGAGAAAACTGATGAGAACACAAAATAATATAGACAAAATAGCAACATCTGCAAACCACTAAAAGGCAGAAAATAATTTTTTACATTTTATATTTTAACATTGTGTTTCCTCTCATATATTTTGCCTTCTGTTCAAGTTTTTCAGTTCTGCTATGTAACTCGACTAACTTCATAGCCAAGTGTCCAAAGCTGAGCCCATGAGATGTGGATGTGGCACCTCTGTGATAACTTATCTGAGAAAGGGTAAAAAAACTGCAAGAGCTGAGAAAATAATGTGAGAGAAAATAGCCCTTCAGCAAATGGGAAAAAAAGGGGGAGAAGGTATAATTAATAGAAGACAAAATACCTGCCTTATATAGTAGTTCAATAAGCTTATATGCACAGAACTCACCCTTGAGTTTATCAAATCATTAGCAACCCCAGCCACCCTCTCTCCACTTCCTGTGATTGCTTTCAAACCCAAGTCTAGTAACTTCATAACTTCCTCATTTAGAGTAGTTCAAAGACAAATAAACATGTTATTAGTTTCTTATCTTAACCACGCAGGATTATAACTGAAGGATAGTTAATTTAGATTCAGCTAATACCAGACAGCAACAACTACAGAAATGAGAAGATCATCTCATCTGCAGAAGTTCAAGTGAAACCAATGTAACCGTGAGTTTCCGTGATTAGAAGTGAGCAGAAATGGCACAAGTGAAGAAATGCTCTGAGCACTGCAAACCTAATTTACTATTCAAGGAATGCAAAATGTTATACCAACTTAGCATTTTGATGAGACCTTTACATACCATATAAATTTTTAAAGTGCTTGTTCACCCAGACTTAGTGAATAAATGAAGGTCTAGACAAAGAATCTAATCTATACTTTAAGTGACAAAATTACTGCAGCCTTAAATACGATCATACTGTTTGGTCTCTAATTGACAAATCAATCAAAGTAGAGACAAAAAAAATTATTACAAAGACACAAGAAAATGGGTCTTTAACGCCAGATCCAGAAAAGTTTCAGTGTCTAAAAACAAATCTAAACAAGCCTCCAGACTTGGGTCTGATTACAACATAATACTGCAAGTCATTCTCCAGATAGCTCCAAATGTCTTAAATTTCATCAACTTAACTTTTTGCCAGACCTCCCAATGATTTAAAGACATTTTTTGCCTTCCAATCAAATCATGAAGACAAATTTATCTAAAGATGCAAATGTAAAATCTATTAATACTCAAATCGGCCTCAATCTCAGTTTTCAGATTTTCTTGCTATCTAGTTAGCATTATGTTCTTTCATGCTAACTAAACCCCATTTCATTTAAGAAAGTACAGACCCAGGTTTGAGAGGACCTCCAAACTTGCTGTAGATTTTAACCTCACTCAACTAGTTCTGTCAGTATTATTTCAGCTTCTCTGTACAGTCAACTTTTATCTAGGATTGTAGCTGTTGAAAGCAAGAGATGAGAAAGAAGGCTAAACAATTCACTCCAAAGAAAAATTACAGAGAGAGGAAAAAAAAAATCAGCATAAAAGTAGTTATTTATTAAAGCAAGGCTATTATACCAACAGTGGTGATACGAACTTTTACAAATCACATATTTTCCAAAAGACATTATGAGACTATACAATCTTAGGAGAAAACCTGAGGTTGTTCAATAGCAGACCTATAGCATATTTCTCGTAAAGGAAGGAGGAGGTTTCTCCTGAAGAAGCAGCATAAACCTATCAACCTCTTAGCCCTTCTGGAGTTTGCTGGAGATACTGTTCACTCCAAAGACTCATCCATTTAAAATACTTTTAAATTTGTAAATTCAGTCTTTAATCAAAGCAGTATAAGGATTAAAATGCTAGGACAATAGAAACAGTTTACCAAATTGGTCTAGATGTCAGTAACAGTTCAGTAATCACGATTTATATACATGTTGTACTTGAATATATATACACACATAAAATCTATTGCATTGAAAGCATTCCCCACTAGAGAGCAGTATGAATTTAAAATTACAAGAACCATATACCTCTATAGTGCTAGCCATATAGGCATAAGATTACTATAACAAAACAGATTTTTCAGCCAAGATGTAAAGCTCTGTAAGCAAATATAAACTAGTAAATTAAACATTGTACGCTATGTGTAAACACGTCTCATTCCTTTTGAAACATTTACACATATAAGCTGGCAGCCTGATAAAGTGTATTAGCATGTTAATACATCCTTCTAATATTTCAGTCAAAACAGTCTAATCCATAAAAGTATTATATTTGGCATATACAATCTGTCTTGCATTCTAATCTCATTCCAGAAAACAAAATTACAAAATGCACACTCAATAATGGCTCAATAAAATAATAAGGGAAATTCCACCTTGGAAATAAGTGATTTGTGTGTCGACCATGTGTTTTCCTTAGAAAAGCGTGTGATGTCATTAGAGCTGCAATACATTTCTGTGTACATCCATGTCACTCTCAAATCTGGAGGAAGGGGATAATTTATAACTGGAGTTTAGGTAACAACTAGGAAAACAGAAGTTTCAGAAACATACATTACACTGCAGTCCATCACCATTTTCTTTACAGATACACAGTGATTTATGAATATATAATGGCACAGCTAAAGGACTAAAGTGAAATATTAAACACCTGTGCAAACCACTTGCTTTAAAGCCAGCATTACGTAGCAGTACCCAGTACGTTGATTGGACACAAAATGATTCATTTAAGAAAAAATCAAAAACATTAAGAAAATTTTTTTAAAAACAGAAGCAGTTTCTGATTAAAACATTCTGAGTCATTCTTACTCAATATTTCTTAATGAACAAGTAAATAAAGATGGCAAATGATAAAAAAGAGCGAGATATTTGAGTATAATTTGCTAACATACTTTTAACATACAACTTACCACTCCAACTAGTACTTTTAAAGAAATGGGAAAAAAAAATATATCGAGTTCATAAATTCTCATAAAGATCCACCAGTGTTTAAACCAACACACATGCAGCCTGACTCATGAAAGCAGCAGGACTTCAGCTTATGCATGCATCATTGCATACTTCCATTTTCTGGAGTAAAAATGTTTAGACAGCAATTTTTATTGGTGAGGAAAAGAATGCTTAGTTGATCCTATTGGAAAATTAGATGGAATATGGCTGGAAAAAAACATTACAAGCTTAATTTTGAAAGTAATTTTTAATTTTTATCTGTATCTCATTGGTTTTATAATATGTGGATAGGTTTTAAATGAAAATCCTCTTTCCCTGCCATCATATTATAGAGTTCATGTTGACTGTACTGGTTATCTATCTTTTAAAGTCATCAGTTTTGCAGATGACTATTTTTTCCTGTAAAAAAAGCTAGCTTGTCAATTTTAGAGGTCCTAATGAAGCCTGCAGAGCACTAGAAATGAGTGAACTAAGCAACCAAAATCCCAAAATTTCATGCCAATTTAAATAGCACTCTGGATAAATGCTTACATTTATTTTCCCTGGGGCTCTGAACTCAATTTTGGCTCAGTGATGTAAAACGAACTTTGCATGACATAATAGCTTTGTGAAGTAGAAAACTGTCCCATGTGGAAAACCAGCACAACTACAATTTGTGGTGTTTGCTGGCTTAGATAACGTACCTACTTCTTGGGGATTTCTCTTCTTAAATGTGCTTGAAGGTAAGGGACTAGAAATTTCATCCTTCCCTGAAACAATCCTTACCTTCTTAACTACAAGCCATTGGCATACTTTCTATTCAAGAAAATTGAAAGAAAATGTTCCTCATTTGTACTACAACTAATTTTTCTGTTTGAAGACTATCTTATCAGCATAGAACTATATCAATCACTGTGACTTGGCTCTGTGTACATACTACTCAAACACGTCAGGTACGTTCAAAGGGCCAACAGAGTACATTGATGCCTTAGGTTTTAACTTTTATATTTTTCAAATCCCATATTGCCTAGAGTGTAACTCTGAAGTTTCTTGTAGCTTGTTAGCTGCTCTCTTAGGCCAGATAGACACAACAAATCTTCTCTAAGCTTGCTATTCAAGGACACTCAGATTGTCCTAGGCCCAAAAAGCGTAAACTAGAGCCCCTAGAGAGGTGGGGAAATTGAAGAAATTACATCATTAGCTAAAGTTTTAATTGGCGAATTTATGCTGATATTCAAATGAACCAAACTTATAAAGGTGTGAAGAACTCGTGGCTTGTCGTCCATCTTGGGGTCCTTTTTGGATGTAGCCTCTGGCTCCCCAGGGTGTATCTTTGAAGATCTTTCAAATAAATACCTACCTTTATTCCCTTACTCCTCTCTAGTCTCTCTTTCCAGGTCAGAGACCACTGTGTCCCTAAGTCAGCTGTGTTGAATGCAGACCTCTTGCCTCTCCAGTTCAGCCTGGAGAAGAGATTGCTTCAGGGAGACCTTAGAGCAACCATCCAGCACCTGAAGGAGCTTACAAGGCTGAAGAGGGACTTTTCACCAGGGCCTGTAGTGATAGAACAAGGGAGAATGGCCCCAAACTGAAGGAGAATATGTTTAGATTAGGTGTTAGGAAAAAAAATTCCTTATTGTAAGGGTCATGAGGCACTGGAACAGGTTGCCCCTAGAAGTAGTGGAGTCCCCATCCCTGGAGGGGTTCAAGGCCGGGCTGGATGAAGCTTTGCATAACTTGGTCTAGTGGAAGGTTGCCTTCCTATGGCAGGATGGTTGGAACGGGGTGATCTTTAGGGTCCCTTCCAACATAAATCATTCCATGATTCTATACATCTTAAAGCATATCTCCTTGTTTACTTCCCAACAGGTTGCTACAATAAATACATTCCTGCAATAGCTGGAGGATAGAAAAAATGGGCAGGGAATTAAGGACCAAAGTCCATTAATTACAATATTCAGGGATTTCTAATACTTTTTTTCAAAACTGTGAAAGACATTTAAGTAGCAATCATGAAAGATGCAGATGTTTGCACTCTCAGTTACTCAGTTACTCTATTCCTAGACACTTTAAATTTCACCAAGAAGGCCTATGAAGAGTCATCTCACTATGAAGCAGACTAAAGCATAAAGTCAGGTGTTTCATTCTCAGAAAAAAAGTATTCCTCTTTATTTGCAGATGTCTGTGCTGTAGATCTCAAGTTAGATGGGATGAATCTTGCTCTGTGATAATGTCTTTCCAAACATTAAAAGGACTGAACTTTTGCAGGTAATAATAGTAATACTCATTTTTGAGATACCAACAGATAACAACAAATATTGAGAGATACCAGCTGCTTTCAAGAAACTGTTGTTAATGCAATGTTTAAAAAAGAAATGAAAAGGGAAAAAAGATAAAAAAAGAGAGAGGTCGATTACCTATCAATATCCTCTCCTTAGTCATCACCTTGTCATTTTTCACATATTTGGGGGATGTTACTGGCATGTTACACAAAAGGACCTCTAGTAATAACTGAAATCTTCCTATCTCTTCAAACTTCATAAATTTGGACCTATATCTTTCAGATGACTGGACACACCAGTTTAAGAAAATCACTGTAGCACAGTTACTTTTGCATCAATCTTTTCAGAAAATTTTTCACATTGTAAGTGAAGCTATGTGACAGGACCCTTCCCAAAACTGTTATCTCTGTGCTGAAGTCTTCCTATTTATGTTATGCTGCTTGAAACTCCCTGCTGCATTGGGTACTTGTGATATCTTTACCAAAAAGACAGTGAGTGCTAACTTGCCTTTGCAACTTTTAGTTGATCTCACTGAATAAAATGCTAGCTCTAGAAATTTATTCCTGGGAGAAGCCTAAAATGATCATATTGCCATCTATTTTAAACATGGATGGTGGGGGCAGGGAAGCCGGGGGGAAGGATCAGGAATATAAAAATAAAATATCTTTGGCTTCTTCCACCCCCATTGTCACTGGATGATCCCAACACTGCAGCCTTCCGGTTTTGGTCACGGTTGCACCTGCTCCTGGTTTAGAGCCCAGAGCAATTTAGGTCATGAACAGCCTATTTTGCACATCACGGCTGTGGCGGAACAAACACACAACAAAAAGCACTAAGCAGCAAAGCGGTGAAAGGTCACTCACGGTGAAAGCACTGCATCTGTGAAACACAGCTCCCTCCCAAATGACCTCAGTAACCTTCAGGATACGCTGCAGGACTCATCTGTTTTCTCTGGATGGACGGATGGATGAATGAACATCATTTCAGTGGAAGAGATACTGTGGAATGGGAATCTACTGGGATCTGAAATGCTTTTTAGAAACCAATCGATCTTTCAGGACCTCCTTTGTTCTGAGCCTTTCAGATTAAATTTAAATACAAAATAGCATATAATACAATAAAATTCAATGTGAAAATCTGGAAAATATACTCATTAAGTGATTTTACACTGTAGGAAGGCTATTCTACTACGAGTTTTAGTGATCAAGGATAATCACTTGCTTCTAAAAATCAAGGAAGAGTTTGTCAGGTCATACAGCCAAGAGCTAAATTACTAGTCAGTGATAAAACTGTGGATAAAACTCAGTATCTCTTCTTGCTGTCTGCCTAATACAGCTCAGATTGTATCACATTTGAGGCCAATATTTACCAAATTTTCTCTTTAAAAATTCCACTCAAAATAGAGTAAAAGAGGTATCTTAGCAGGGGGGAAAGAAAAGTCAGGGAGCGAAACATCTTATTTTCTTGTTTATTGTTTCTCTGTATCCTACCAGCTCCTCCCAGTCTGATCACTGCTGCTAGCTGCTACATCAATTCAATCATCCATGGGAATAATAAGAGGATCATAATCATCATCATCTCAGGTGTTTTTGTGAAGTCTAAGAGGAAAATATTCTCTAAGCAAAAACTGCATCAAGCAAAAGAAATAAAGGCAGGTTTTCCTCACATGTTTATTCTGGGGGAGCAATGAGTCAAAATGAGATTGACGTTATTTGTGATTGGAGAGCTTTATAATTTCATGTCTCTGTCCTAGGACTCCTCCCAAGAAATGCATCTCTGCAAACTGAACCCTATAAGAATAGATACTCATTCATTTGAAACAGGCTCATTGTATATTTGTATACCTTAAGCAATAGCACAAAAAATAAAAGCCTGGGCTTTTGTTTTGCTTTGCCGGGAGAGCACTTAAATCTTTCAGGAAAGGCTGCATTTCAATACTGCAGCAAATGAACAAACCCCAGCCTATCTTCCATCACAGCCAATTCACCAAGAGATCCTAAAGAACTTATAGATGGACTAAATAGAAAAAGTTCATCATTTCTTGGTTCAGCAGTTCCCTTGTGCCAGAAGCAACCAACAGACATCTCATAGTCTCAAAATATACTGCAGTCAGTTTTTTAATTGAGTTCTATAAAAAGAGCTAAGCACTAATCAACACCATATGTTATTCAATTAGCTAGTAATACATATCTATTTCTCAAGCCTGTGCTAACATAATGGAGCACTTTGGGTGGTTTGGATCTATTTGAAGGCCCAGTAATTAATTTGCAAACATCAGCTTCTAAAATCTGAGAAGCACTACTGTGATGACTTACAAGCCACAAAAACTCCCTCATTTGCTTTTTATTCAATCTGTTTACAGAAACAGTCCTGGTGAAAACAAAGATTTCTGCATAAAATAAGACCAGAAAAAGGCACAGGGTCAGCTATGTGTGTGGCACCCAGGAACAGAGGGATGATCTTCCTGTGCAGGTAAAGTGAGCAGTTTGTGTTTTGTCACTTCCCTCTCCACCAGCAGTATATTGTGGTACAGACCTTGTACCTGAGGCAATAATTAACATGACAAATGGTAGAGCTAGCAAAGCTATGCGGGCTCTGCCTACCAAGAAAATTTGTTGCTGTCAAGCAACCTGAAGTGCATTGTTTTTTCCATATTCTTGATTTCCACATATGGAAATTGTGCTCACAGCCTTGAAACTCCTGTCAACGGCAGTCGGAGTTGACTGAGCTCAAAAAGAAGGGACAGAAACATCTGACCGCAATTCAGGCTGCCTCTGCTAGACAAAACCATAGGTTCAGCAGTATTTCTGAGAAGGTAGGCAGTTAGTACAGGTTTTAAAGGGAAGAGAAAAAATGGAATAGGGAACTAGAATCAAAGAATCTTTTAGGTTGATACAGATCTTTAAGGTCATCGAGTCCAGCCATTAACCCAGCACTGCCAAGTCCACCACTAAACCATGTCCCCAAGGGCCACATCCACACATCTTTTAAATACCCCCAGTAATGGCAACTCCATCACTTTCCTGGGCAGCCTGTTCAAGTGCTTGATAACCCTTTTGTTGAAGAAATTTTTCCTAATATCCAGTCTAAACCTCTGCTGGCACAACTTGAGGATATCTCCTATCACATATTACCAGGGAAAAGAGATTGACCCCCACCTGGCTACACCCTCTTGTCAGGTGTCTGCAGAGAGCAACAAGGTCCCCCCTCAGCCTCCTTTTCTCCAGCTTTCAGTGTTTCTGAACACCCCCAGCTCCCTCAGCTGCTCCTCATCAGATTTGTGCTCCAGACCCTTCACCAGCTTCATTGCCCTTTTCCGGACTTGCTCCAGCAGCTCAATGTCCCTCTTGTAGTGAGGGCCCCAAAACTGAGCACAGGATTCGAAGTGTTGCCTCAGCAGTGCCCAGTACAGGGGGACAACCACTGCCCTGATCCTGGTGGCCATACAATTGTTGATACAAGAATATTATTTCTATTTTCATAGATAAAACTCACTTTTTTTTCAGTCTCTCTGGATCAACTCCTGTATGTGAAATCAGCCTACAAACGGTCATCGAGATATCCTGTAAGTGACATTTTCCACCTTAAATATCTTTAGTTTTCCCAGTACCTAAATATCCAATCAAAACTTCATCTCAGCAGAAAGAAAGAGCATGAACAGCTGTTTGGGCATAACAAGCAACTCATTTTTGCAGACAAGTAAATTCCATTTTTAACACTCCAATACAATCACTAACTACCACTGTATCCAAGTAGGCAATTTTTAAAATTAGGTTTCAGTTAGTGTTTGTGACAAGTTTGCTGATAGGTTATCTCTTTGGATACACAGACACTTTTTTTTTCTTTTGTGATTAAGTATTTCAGAAATAAGTACTTTGGCAATATGCAGATGAAAATACATCTACAAAATGAAACAGGAAAAGATGTCAAAAGGCAAGCCACATGAATAAGCTCTGTGGGAATTCTATTTAAAATAAAACCACCACTTTCCCAAAAAAACCCAAACATTGCAGAACAAAGAATAATAATTTTCAGAAAGAAAGTTCAACCCATAATATCTTTGTTTTATACAAAAAAATGCAGCCATTAGACATGAAATAAAATAAACTGGCAATAAATGTAGTAACAATGGGGAATAGGAAATTAAAGGCTACAAGCAAGGCATAACTAAAATTAAGATTTTTTTGTTTTCAGTTCAGGAAAAATGTCAGCAGTGTGTGGGTTTTTCCTTTTTATTTTTAATCTAAGGAGTTTTAGAAATTATTATTTCTTGTTATTGGAAAGATCATTTCCAAAGATTTTCAGAGTTTTATGGTTTGAATTTTCAAACCTTCTGAGGTCCTAGTAAATAGCAATGTTTACCACATATAAAAACATCCAAAACACAATCTCCCTCTCCTTTTTGTTATACTTTTGTTTTAGGGAACAGCTGTGTGGATATTTTTAAACAAAAGACCTTGAAAACACATGAACCATAGAAGACCAAAAGAGCAATTTTAGTGCTTTAATCAGCTGCCCTTTGGAAGATATTTCTATATTAAACAAAAAGTTCTACTTCTGCCTTTCTCTAAATGCATTTCTAAAAACACCTCTGTTAAAAAAAAAACATTGAGGAATTAGGTCTTTTGTTTGAATATTATCATTTATACTTTCACAGCAGGAACCATTTTTTTCAGATTATCTGCTCATTATAAAATATTCAGATAGCTCTGGCAGCATTTACAAGTATAGGGTTTTTTTTTTTTTTTAATTATGTTATTACTTCATTACACCCACTGGGCCATTTAGTGTTGAATTTAATGGAGAGCAGATCATTTTCCAAGCAATGCAAACATATCAAGGTGAAAGTCTGTTGTGTTTGGAAAGGTTAGCAGATGTTTTTGCAAGTGCTTGTGAAAGTTATTGTCATTTATCTTAATCTTGAACCTTTGGATTGCATTTTCTCTAAATACTGCATTCGGCACAGCATTCATGGTAATGTGAACATGATTTCTGCTTGTTTGCAGCATGTGGGTTTTTTGGGTAGCTTTTACAATTTTAGTTGAGAAGTACAAACATATTGTGTGGAACTTAAAAAGCATATTTTCTATCACGGCTTGACAGACAGTGCCTTTGCTATTGTCTCCAAGGCTGATATAATGTTTCTGCATGTCAACTATACATTTGTCTGAATCTCTTCATCAATACTAGGGATCTAAAAATAATATCTAGAAAATTGGACCATCCTGGACATATATCGGTAAAAAAATCTGAAAGAGAAATTGGGGAACCTGGACCTATTTATGTTTCCTTGGGAAGACACAGTGTCCCAGAGCAGCAGCTAAAACCTTTTGTTACAGACTCACAAGGCCAATATAGAGTTTCGCTTATGCCACTGGGGAATTATTTTAACCCAAGGACTATCTGTCTGTGTCACATTTCTAATAACCTTTTCATCAGAGTACCCAGATGTAATCCATTTATAGAAACGCTTATGCATCAAAAATAAAAATGTGCAAAAGGAATCTAATTACTGAATACAGAAAGTGGGGTGATTTATTTTTTATTTGGGATAAATTCAGGTGATTCACTATTAGTGAATGTAAATATATTTTCAAGGCATGATTGCTATAATCCCATAGGGTGAGTGTATGTGCCAATGTGCGTCCAGGAAAATGCATCATAAAATATCAGGGCCTAAGAGGACGTCCTGGGCAATGAGATATTTATTGCACTAGCTTTTTCCTTGCATTACTTTCCCATGAGTGTAATTCACTTCTCTGTTGAATTGTGTGGAAAATCAAGATAGGGAATATTAGGGAGAATTAGCTTATAAGGTACACATTTTTTATAAGATACACATATGAAAATAGCTTCCAAGATAAGTGTAAGAGGAGGGTTTGAAATTATTTCTGTAAGTGTTTCTTGATGTAAGATCTCTGAAATATGTTATATATTTGGAATTTGGACATGTATAGTTCGACAATGAAAGTATGGAAATGCAGGAAAACATGGACAAACTAGAGACCACAATCCCATACCTCCGCTCCAAAGCAGGAACTGCTGCTTCATTTTGCTTCTAAAAGTCAGCCCCTGTTTGAAATTAGTGACTGCACAGCATAGTCCAGGAGTATCTTCCAAAACTTAAAACCTATCAGAGAGGCCGAGAAGCTTACTGAATGCATTAATCAATGACGGTGCTTTATGGATGCTAAAATACAAGAAAGGTTTCTAAAATAGGAAAGATTTATCCAGTTTTGCAGAAATCTGTATATTTTTATACATCTTTTCCATGCAAAGTCATCTTGAACCTCTACCTTCAGGATTCCACCACCATGTTATTTTTTTAGGCCTTATATAGCATACATTGCTAATAATTAAAAAGCATCAGTGCTTCTTTCTGAAACATCCTCCGATGATAGGATGTTTTTCTGAAAAAGAATCGTGGAAAGCATGGGAATACCACCATAGACACCAAGAGAAAACAAAATAGCTGATGCATTCCAGCTTTCTCTGGGAGACCTTCACAGCAGCACTTCTCTGCAGCCAAGTGCTCATAGTGCAGACCCTGAGATGTTGCTTTTGAGAAGCCTGAGCGCTTTGCTCAGCCACTGTGATCTGCAAAAACGACTGCTGCTGAGTGTGTAAAATCTTTCTAGCTCTGCTGGCCATCTGCAGCGTCTCTCAACCTGTCGGGTAGGCTGCAAATGCTGGAAAGCTCTGAGAAGTCATGCATGGTAGAATTCAAAGCTCTGAAAGACCTATGAAGTTTCTTCCTTCAGGCGTGCTGATTCCGATGAAGCAGCTTACGAACTCTATTATATATAGAACAAGTTTATAAAATCCCTGGGATTTGCTCAACTACTTATTTTTTCAGAATGATGGCTCAACTTTGCATTAAAACATTTTCTGGCAGCAGTCATTTAAGACTGTTGATAAAATAAATATGAAATTTTCAAAATTAACTCATTTTGAGAAACAACTTTATGGCAAAAGGTTAGAATACTTGACAAAATATTAAACTGTCCAATATGTCAAGGTTTTTTTCTCAGAACTACCTTCTTCAATTCACCTCATAATCTAAAACACTAAAGGTCGCTGCACATGTACATAACTTTGATTTAAATGAACTTTTTAGAGAAGTTAGAGAAAAGTTAAATACAATGGTAGTAGTGACCTTTAACTATTGACAGAGTTTTACAATATAGTTCTCTTCCCACTAAAAATGTAGACATCTAACTGGATCAATTTTCCTGAAATGGCAAGATATATATATACACATATATATACTCCTACACAGATGCAAGTCAGGTTGACAGCCACTGCACTCAGTAGCGTTACACTGGCATAAAACCAGTGCAAGAAAAGCAGAATTAGATCCTCATTTTCCTTTTAACTAAAGGAAATTCATAGTAATTTCAGCATCTGAGCAGTCACCATAATTTCTGCTGTTCTTGCTATGTATTATAGAAACTGTCACTTTTTAAATTTATGGTATCTTTTACTGCTTGGGTTAAAGAACACTTAAAGCACTTTCATTGTTTTATATACCTCTACTCTAAAAGAATAGAAATGAGATTCCTTTATTAATTTAGATCCAGGTTACCAGACTATTCAAACTAGCAGTCTCAGAGAATTTTAATGGGATTACCTGCATGAGTAAGAATTTATACGACAAAAATCAGAAAAGGGAAAGCTTTAATGATTAAAAAGTACAAAGATTACAATGGCTAAAACTTCATTGTTGAGTGTATGACTCACAAAGCTACAATTCATTAACTTAATAATCAATGACTATGTGACCAATCAGAGAAGTCCTATAAGGTAATAAAAATCCAAACAATGTCAAATTACTACTTCAATTGTAAACCTATGTATTGTTTCTTCCCTGAAAAGTTTCTTTGATAGAAGAAAAATTATTGAAATATGGGCAACCAAGTTAAAAAACTCATCTCTCAATACACACTTCTTTACCTTTGCTTCATTTTAATGGCAATCCATTTGAAATCCTTATCACATTTTCATTTGGTTTGTCGCAGATGCATTTGAAGAGTGAACACTGAATGTAAGAAAAGCCACCAAAACCACAGCCTAAAACCAAACGATTGCACAAGTGACCTTCCCCTAAGCCACTTCACACAAGAGACTACTCCATCCTACCCCCCTTTCCCTAGTTTAGGCAAAACCGTCATTATTTTACTTAACACTATTTAAATCCAGCCAAATAATGCCATTTGTAATCAATTTTAACTATCAGAAAGAAAACGGGAATGGCTTACGTCGCGGTATAGCAGTGTTATCCACTTCAGCATGCCTTGCTCCTGCAGCACAAACACATCTGGAACCAACACGCACTCACTGTCATCAACTGCTTTTCACAAATCATTCAGTTATTGATCACTACACTTATCACTCTTCATTGAACCTCATTCCACATTACTGATTTTTTGCTGCTTCAGCAAATTCTGAAACTTTGAAAGCAAGGAGAATTCATACACTAACCAAAGCAGTGATCGTTTATACTGGATACTACTTATTATATCAAGCCTTTCTGCAGGGGTCTGCATTTATTTAAGAATGAATCAAATGAGGTGATAATGGCTTTTCAAATTTCCTTGCACAAACTTAAACATTAATGAGAAAGATGAGCAACAGCCTCTGAGCCCTAAAGCCCAAGCAACACTAAGTCATTCTTCATACATTTCAAATTCTGTTTTGTGCAAAAGTGTTGGGCTCATGATTTCCAGATGATGGACGCGTGAATGTCACATGCCAGGCGCGTGATTGGCATGTGAATAACACGTGCCAGGCGTGTGCCTGACACGTTTGTCATGTGATTGCCATATGCTGGACACCTGAATGTCATGTGACTGCCATGTGCTGGACACCTGAATGCCATGTGATTGCCACCTGGTGCATACTTGATTACAGTCAAGTATCACAGCCAGTATCACAATCACCCACTAACAGGGGTTACAGTGGGAAACAAAGACGCTAGCACTCTTCCTGCTGTCACCACTTGAACCATCAAGAGAGACATCAGAAGGTGGATGGGTCTCCTCTGGGGGCAAGCTGACTAGAAGCACAAGTGCCCCTGTGGCAAAGTATCAAAGGAAAGAGTGGCCAACACCCAAGGTATGAGTAACTTTCACAGTGGCACAATATTGTCTCACAACTGTGAACATAGCACAGGATTTTCTTCTCCTAAGAGAGTATTTTTTCAACAGTGGGATTAGCTGACAAATGATGCCCCCAAAGCCTTTTATCCTCCCTGCAGGAGCCTTCTGCTCACCACAGAGATAAAAACCAGCAACCTTGACAAAATGTACAATCAAACGTGGTAAATTCTGGTATAAAATAACATAAAACCAAGGTATTCCAACCCTAAGCTTTCCTCTCATGCTGACTTTGGAGAGTTCATCCTTCAGATATGAACTTTTGGGCTCCAACAATTTGCAGAAATAATGGAAGAAGCAGAGGACCTGAAGGAAGCCACTTGCTAAAGTTACCTACCTCCATAACCAGTCACATTTCTGAGCATGTATGCAAGAGCTTTCTGTTTTCACAATATGGAACGAGAACCCACTCTGCTATCAGTTCATCAGTGAAGAAAGAGAAAAACGTTTTTAAAAATGGGGGGAATATAGAGATAATAGAGACAGATAGCTATATAGATAGATAAGTATATTTCCAGTGAAACTAAAGGAAATCCACTTAGATATTGTAGATGTTAGCTTGGTAAGGGCTCTGGTGTCCATTTTAATAACAGTAACTGCATAAATTGTTGGACATTGAGAACTTTAAACCACATTTCAGGATTATGCCAAGGAACAAACAGAAAGGAGAGCATCATAAGACTGACCTTCAGGAAACTCATAAAGTCAAAACTCATATTTTCTTGACAGTCTCATGGTCTGTCTCCGTGCAGATAGTCATTTTGGTTCTGATTTCTCCTTTCTGAGCAGCTCTGCATTAAACTGGACCACAACATGCAGTCCACATTTTTCACAAAAGTAATGCCCTTAGCTATGCAACACACCAAACATCATTAGTTTCTCACATTTATTTTTACACTCACTTTCACATTTGTTCCTCACTTTACTTTGACATCATTTGCACTAGAATGATTTGTTTGTCCCAACTCAGTATTGTTAATCACTCACATAAATTTTCCCCAAAAATACTGCAAAGACAGCTTTGTTCATGGAGAGCTTATTTCATGTGCACTCCCAGTTCCTCATCTGGAGCTATTTACATGAGGCTGCAGAGCAGTCCTGTCCCATCACACTTCCAATTGCTCCAACAGTCCCAATTGCTTCCATACTGTGAGATAAAATCCTTCTCCTCCAAGCAGATTCACTACACAGAACTTTTCACCACAGAAACTCTTCATCACACAAAGGTTCCTCCTTTAAAGACGAACAGTCTTATTAAGATATATTCATAACCTTAAATTTTGTATTAGCACCAGAGGCAAAAAAGAAGGAGCAGCAAAAGAATATTCAGCTAAAATTGTATTATTACGGAGCCCAAAGATCTTTGATTGTCATTGCAAAAGGTTTTATTTTCTCAAAATACACTTAAGAAGACATGCATCATGTAAAAAAAGAAAATGTGTTGGAAAGACTGCCTACAGAAAAACAAGAGAAACCAAATCTTTCTGACCTTACCAATATTGCGGAAATATTTTAAATTAAATTAAATATTTGATTATAAGACCAAGATGCAGATAGCGTCTATTTGGAAATAGCAGTCAAGCTGGGAAAATTAAATACATGCACTATTATATTTTCTTTATTACCTGTAGGAGCTTGAAAAAAATACCTTACAGAAAAATACTCACTGCTGCCAGCAGCAACCTTGTTGAAGCCTTTTACTGCATCTGTAAATCTTTTACAATTCCTGTCTGCATCAGGACAAAAAAACTTTATTCAGTCATGCAGCTGCCAAGTGAAACTTGAATTCATGCTTTCAGGTCTCCTGACTTAGCGTAGATTCTCACACTAATGGACAATTTCCCTGCTTTCCTTCCAACCTTCCTCTGTTCTGTTTCTCTTCCTTTTCTACACAGCTTTATTTTTTCAGAGGTTATTGTAGTTTAAAAGAAAACTGAAAAATAAAATTTTTGTTGTTTGACTATCAGAGGGATATTTAGTAGCATCGTATTACGTCTAGCGTGAAGAGAGGTTCAGCATTTTTCATAGCCTCTTGTTTCCTTTTGTTTGCTATTTAAAGAGAAAAAACATTAGAAGACTATTCGATTTTCTGCCACTTGAGAATTCAGTAGGAAAAAATACCACAAATAGCTCAGAGAAATGGCAGATAATTTCATGATCATTGTAATCTAGTGTTTTCTACCTAGGAAGAACAAAAAATCATAAGAATGTCCCAAATACAAAAGGCAAGTGCTTAGATAGAGGCTAAGGTTTGAATGTTGGATAAAATATTTTAGAAATTGAAAGTATGACACAGAAGGAAACTCTTCTGAAAAGGTGATTTACTCCTCAGTTGCTGTGGTCTTTCCCAAGAAACTGCTGAATAATTGCCATGACTAGTATTATTCTGTACAATGTCTGTATCTGCTAAAGAGAAATTTTTTAGGTCATTAATAAAGCTTTCACAAGATGGTTGTATTATTTGTACTATATCTTCTAAAGGTATAATATTTTCAAAATTATGCCCAAACTGAGCCTAAAAACAAAAGACCTGCAATTAGTATACGCTGTTGATTGTTTTAGTCTAACATATATGGGTATTTCTGCAATTTCTAAAAAAAAAAAAAAAATCACTGTATAATAATCAAACTACTATTCAATCATAAAAACATCATTACATAAGGGAAACATGCAAGTACTTGTGAGTAGTCGGATGGACTTTAAAAAAAAAAATCATGTCACTGTTGGCCATTTTGTGGCATGTAGTCCAGTCATTATGAATGTGAAATTATCAGATTAAGACATTTGTCCAAATGTATTCACACAATACAATGCATCTTCTAAATCTACTAAAGAGAGTGGAAATCCATGTATTGCTACCCTACTATGTGCTAAGCACAGTCCTCTGCATTGCTGGAAGTATAGTTAGCTCTTTAAATTATTCAATTAATTATCCAATGCTTGTTTAGTGCTTTGAACTTGTAATATTTTCCAGAACAGCTGAGTGCTATCACCAAAAGAGGGTGGGACAGACTTTAGCAGGCTGCAGGCAGATGTATCTTTTCAGACATTTAAGAATTATCCAACAACTGAGAAGTTGGTTGTATTTGAAAAATAGATTGTGTGCAGGTACTTCGCAGGAAATGTTTTCCCATGAGAATTATGGTTCAAAATTAAAAAATTAATTTATTTATTTCTTCCAGACTCTTTCCCTGGATTTTGTTCTATTGGTTAAGTTCAGGAAAATACTGTATCATATTTGGGACAGACCAAACCTTATTCTGAATTCTTACGATGTTCCTTAACCCAGCTGAGGGACAACTGTATTTGTCTTGGCAAGCATATAAAATGTAGAAAACCCAAGTGGCCTGCACAGTGACCAAAGTTAAGATCAGGATTTTGTTAGCCCAGGCAGCCCTGTGAAAAAGACAATCCTAGCACTTGAAAACTAAAACCAGTGCCCAGAGAGACTAACCAAAACTCCTGCTGGAACAGATCAGTGGCTGGCTGCACAGCGGGAATGGTCATCTATGGTGCCCATGTGTGTCAGTCCTGCCCCACCAGTCACCACTGCCGCCCTGGGCAGGAGCTGAGAGAGGACAGGTTAGTGGATGAATCATTCCCTGACCTCTCAGTCATTTCCACAGAGCACGAAAGTCAGCTCACAATGCCATCAGTGTCATCTACCAAAGACCAACACACACTCCCACACATACACAGAGTATATCCTAGCAATAACAACGCCATCAGAAGCTTCCCCAGTCTGATTTACTTTAGGCCTTCAATAGAAATAAAGCTACTTTTATAAATGAATGCTTATTGTTTGTACTCTAGTAAAAAAGTTGAATTAGGCTCATGTTAATTTTATTTGTATGCGCTATTTCCACTATGTGTTGTCTGACCTCTGCATAAATCGATACCACCACTGAACGCATGATCTTGTACAAAAATAGCTTCTCTGCTCACTTCTAGAAACTGTTTCAAATACTGCTACTTGACAGAAGAGGATGACATACAGGTTTCCTAGCACAGGCATAAAGCCCAAATCTCCCGGGAGTGGGTGAGAAGAGAGGGACATGGATTTACAGCAGCAAGTGGATAGTTTGACATGCCAGTTTCCTAACTCTTGTTTTTTTAGAACAGAAATACAGCTCAAAGGCAAGGACTGACAAACAAAGGCACTTTTTCAACAGTTCGCCATCTCCAAAAGTTTATGTAATTCTTCACTTAGAATTCAGTAACCAAATTTTACTGGATATGTGAAAATCTCCAACCAGATCACAGGGGAAAAGCCCAGAACTGGTGAACTTCAATCCTCTTCAGAAACTGAAACTCAGGACTTCAGAGTCCACCATGTATTTATCTTTAATTTCTATGGGTTCACATCCTCAAAGTTTTTATTTGATTTGCATATTCTTTCAATTAAAAACATAAAAGAGAAGATAAGGAGAGCCTATTAAACTCAGTCCAGTTCATGAACCTTGTTAAACTTGTGCTTGCCTTGTTTCATGTTGAAACGCAATTAACTTGTTCTAATATTTCATTATCAAAGTCCTTAATGAACTTGTTCAGAATCCAGCAATTTGATGTAAAACATATTAAATCCACACTATTGGCTGTCAAAAAGAAAAAAGAATTTTAAGTTATATTGTTCAGATGTTAGAGACATCCAACCTACTTTAGTAAACATCAATTCTTCTATGTCAACAACAGCAATCAGAACATTCATTTTATGCACTTTCGTGATCACAAAGAGTATTCTAGCAGGAAGTTTCAAGGACAGATATTTCATTCTCTGCCTTGGGATGGTAGATTTAAGGATCACAATAAGAAAGGGGCCCTGTTCTGCCCTTTTAGGAGGCATTTCCACTAATTATTTACCAACCAATCATTCAAATGGCATCATATTAAATCTGTGACAAAAGCAAGCTAAAAAAATAGGAGAAAATTTCTAAAATTTGGGGATATTTAACTGCGTATCACAGTATAACCCTGCAGCTGTAGATGGGATCAGTTCTCCTGCAACCAAGAGTTTGTTTGGTTGTTTCATTCCAGGTTCCTACTATTTTACTGAAAATAATATGGTTACTTGAGACATAGCTCTGGGTAGCATTGTTCCTCTTTCTGGCAATTATTCACATTTCTTCCTCTTTTTGAGAGAACATGAAGTGATATTAAAGCGAGAATAGTGATCCACAGAGTACAGTACTAGCCATGTTCCCATAAAACACATTCACATAAGGAGTATAAAATTTGTACTAGCACAATACTTCCTGAAGTGTGCTACACCCCACACCTTTTTGGAAAAACTGGTGATTGCACGTAACATTTAATCAAAGATCCACTCTACTGTGAAACATCAATTTCTCTTCTATTTTCCACTTAGCAATTCAAAAACTCTTTTGAATGTCGATGCTGGCAATTTTCGTGCTGGCTACAACTTGGTTGGAATTTAAAAAAAAAATCATTAGCATGTTAATAACTTAGTACCTCTAAGGAATATTTAGTTGGTCCTACATCAGAAAAAAAATATGTTTTTTCAGCCCTATTCCTAATAACAATGTAATTATAATTTACCACAATTTCCTAGTTCCCTTCATTTCAATTCAATCAAGTGAGAAGGATTTCTCAATAGGCAGCATGCAGTACTGTCATAGTTCTAAGGAGAGCAGCTCACTGAGAAATGTTCACACCCATTAAGGTGTAGAAAGGAAAGCTGAGTACATACACATGCAAATAAGAAAGTGGAAATTTTCTGAACAGAACTGTAAGAAAAAGTTACATGAGCAAAATTGAGTTCCCTGCAATAAAATACAAGTAGGTGTCATTAAGCTTTCTAGAATTTATAATAGATTATAATCAAATCAGATTATTCATCAAATTTCATGCAGTATCTCAGTCTCTTTTCAACCTTAGCGGAGTTTAAGACATGAAGAGAAAGAAAACTTATGTCTATATTTTTGCACAAAACAATTTTTGTTCATATACACATTCTCATGTGTGCCACTTGCCACAAGAAAATGAAAGGCACATTCATAATCAAGGTTTTGTTATTACCCAGGTTTGCTATTTTCTATTGCAAAATGCATCACGAATACTATATCTAATGGAAGAAAGTGGATATTTAGGATGAATAATGGTGGTTTCAATGTCTGTTGTTTCATTTGAAGGAACTACACAAAAATGCAGAATTTTGTACAAAGCTTCTAACAAGGCAGATTTTAATATATTCCTTCTTTTTTTTTCTTTTTGATCCTTATGAAGGATTTTTTAGTAATTTGCAGGTCTTCTGCATTCATACATGCTTTCTGGAAAGAAACAAGGTGTTCAAAGGACACTTGCAGTGACATGGACAACGTTCAACCTGTCATTATGTTTAGGGAACAGTGTACTGCATCTGTTTCAGCAGAGAATCAGTAAATTTAGCTAATATTTGGAGTGGAAAATACTCAGATGCCTGCTGAAGTTGCCCACATTCCTCATGACTTTACCCAGTGGTATGTTCCTGTATTCATGCAATTTGTGCAGTTTACATAGCAACATGCACCAATCATGGAGTTTTGACTCACCTTAGCACCTCATCTTTAACTTGCAAGAAACTGAATTGCTTCTTGTGAACCTGCTCAGCAAGGAAAAATTGAAATACCAAGCACATATGTATAATCTTTTTTTTATAAAAACTAAGAAAACCAGTTTTGAAAAAGAGAAATAGCCAGGAAAAACACAAAGAATTAGGAAACCAGACACAGAATTAATTTCCCTAGTTAAATAAACACTATGCTCATTTGCTTCAATAATTGACCTAATTCACATGGGAAAAATTAACAACTGGAGAGAAAGGAATAACCTAATGTGCTTTGCAATCCAAATTTCAAGAGTCCTTTTTACAGTGGGACATTCAAATGAGGACTTTGAAAACACAAGAACTTGTCACTTGTCCCCAAAGCACTTAGTGCCGGCTCTGAAGCCTGTGGTGGGACAGGCATTTTTGAAACAGGTGCTTGTCTGAAGCAAGGAATCTTCTCCAGCTAAGACAGACTTTCCAGTCACAGCAACACCTTACAAGTGTGCACTGCAGGGGGTTTTAGAGCAGTTTACATATTGGTATTAGTCCGTTTATAACACTCATATCCCTTGCTCCAAGCCCTCAATGCTTATAAAGGATTGTGGATCTGAGCCAAGCCACCCCTTGGCCCTGGAGGATCTTCAGCACATCCCTGCACCGACAACAAAAGCAGGCTTGAAAGGAAATAAATAAACCTCTGGGGAGCTGTCCATAGTGATTTGCATTGCCATCACATAGGAGGCACAAGGAAGTTTTAATCAGCCTCATTCTGTACGGAGAGAATATTTATACAGTGAAAATATAATTAGTAATATTCGTAACACCACAACAATCCCATGTCTGTGACTTAATCCGAGAACTCCTTCTTAGCAGGAACACAACAAAATGTTCCTTCACTTGCTGAAAAACTATGAAAGTAGTTGAGCTGAGCTCTTCCACAAAACAAACTTGCTTATATTTCATTGGCTTTTCTTATCACCACCACTTGTTTGTCTAAATTACAAAGGAAATAAGGTTACAAGGAAATAAGTATCTGCATTTTCATTTCAGCTCTTCACTATTATGTCCATAAATAACAGCAGGGAAAAAATACTGGAGTCAGGATGAATTTGATCAACATGCAACACTCTTAGGGTAGAATGCCACAAGATTATTGTCTGCTGACAACAAAGCTCTGGAATGGTTAAAAAACCCAACCAAACAAAACAACAGAAACAAACAAAAAACAGCCAGTGAACAAAAAAAACCCCAAACAATCCAGCAGTTTGAGTTGTTAGTTTTTGAGAATTCAAACTAAATTGTAAGAAAACTGGGAAAGGACAAATACAAAGTCTGCCTATAAAACCTAGGACTGAAGGAACTATGGGAAACTATGGAGTTACAGGCAATCTAGTTTAATTTCAATTTGTGGAAAAATACCAAATAATCAAGCTTTGTACCTAAAAAATATAAAGAAGCTGAATAAGACCCAACATGAAAGTGTCAAAAACAGTCATAAAAACACCTCAAGTCCTCTTCTGGCAATGTAAAGGGCCTTATGGAGAGAGGAAAAGCACACACTGACTCTTAAAGCCATTTGACATAATTTTCCATTATTTCTCCCATGCAAATTTTGTAAAAAATACTCTAAGTGAAAATTCTATGAGAATAATGCTTAAGTTATGAGAATACTGACCAAGCTGTAACTGTCAATGTTTTCTCCAGATGAGAAAGATGCATTAACAGGCTGTACTGGGGTGTGCTCTCTGTCCAATATTTTTCATTAGTTTCATTAACAACTGAATGATAGAATGCAGTATGAACTGGCAGATTATTCAAGAATGAAGGGACAGAAAGCATATCACAAAAAAAGATTAAATTCAGAATTAAATTGACAAGGTGGAGAAAGGTCCTGTTAAGAAGATCCCATAAGACAGGAATAGAAATCATCACCCATACAAATACAATATGAGAAAAAACTAGTTAGGCTGAAGTTTTAGGACAAGAAATATAAATGGTGGAATAAGTCACAAGCTGAACATGTAATTAGCACACTAAATGAAAGAATGATTGTATCTCAGACCATGCCAAAGATGAAAGGAAAACTTTTTTTTGTTGTTAGTTGTTAACAAAGAGCATTTTGCCCTTCTCTGGGGACAGAGACTATATTTGTAGGAATTCCTTACATCACAGTGTAAGCACTTTTTCTTCTATTTCTGTTCCAGCTCAGGGTCAGTTAAGTCTCCTTTCTTCAAACTTCTGTCAGAGATCACTAGAACTGGACTGTATTATGGGTTATATCTTGAACACATCTAGTTTTATAAATGCTTCCTACCATACTGTTAAGGGTATGTGTTCATTCTTGAGATTTCCAAAGTAGCCTTACCTCCCTTTTCTCTTTGGAGGTCAGTCACTCAAAAAATATACAGCATCAATCAAAAAATCCTTCATATTTCCTTGTTAAGTTTTTGTGGAAAATGAACTTAGCCTTGCACTGAAAACAGAAAGAATTTGGAAAACAAGAACTCATTCACAGAATGTATGGAAGTTAAATCTCTCCCAACAGTTATATTTAATTTAGGACTGTTACACTGAAACAGATTCATGAAGCAAGATAAATTTGACAAGGAAGGTCAAATAAAATAAGGAAATAAAATTAAAAGGGATAACCACAAAAAAACTCCAACAAAAACCAAAACACCAAAACCCTCCACTCACCTAAAATGTTTTTAATGACTGCAAAAAGGTATTTCCTTTTGTATAATGTTTCTGGTTTTTTAAGGGCTTGCCTCAGCAAGGAAGTCTCACCTTTCTTCTGTATCTTAACAGCACATGCTTTCACCACAGCTGGGTACAAAAATCATACACAGGCATTCAGCAGTGATACAGATATTGGAAACCATAAAGTCTCAGCATGACAACTCCAGCACCAGGATGGGATGAAGAACAGAAGAAAAGAACAAGCCAAAAAAAAAAAAAAAAAAAAAGACATGAGAGAGGAAGGGAA